>RJWH01000757.1:0-589539 GCA_004363575.1 Solenodon paradoxus | reverse complement strand
TCTCTCTCTCTCTCTCTCTCTCTCTCTCTCTCTCTCTCTCTCTCTCTCATTCAAGAGGGGAAAAGAAATCAATCCGACTGACGTCACGTTATAAACAATTATCCCCAAAAGGATGATGCAGAAGAAATTTCACCCCAGCTGGCTCCAAGAGAGCCAGGGAATTAATCGCGCATGACATGCCGAAGGGCTGGGAACTGTCATTAAAACAAAGAAACAAAAGAACCCACCCGAGTGGGACTCTGGAATCAAACTGGCAACGCTTCAGATAATTTCTGGGGCGGGAGGCGGGAGAGAGCCGAGCAGGCAGTGAGCGGGCGGCCTTAGCCCGACGGAAGACAGCTGTCCAAGCCGCTGCCTCCGACTCCAGCCCCGCCGGCAGCGGCTCAAGCGACCCCGCGGAGCGTCGCTGAGTCCGCGCTCCAGTCCAGCAGTTCTGGCGTCCTCCGGTCCAGCGCACTCGCGAGCCGCAGGCTTCCCCAGGTGGAGAAGATGATTAGTTTTTCGTTATAAGCCTGGAGCAGCGGGAAACGCCAGCAAGCCCATTCGCTCACCCGGAGGACATCCAGAGCCAAGCAACCGTGCGTTCTGGCCGGAGGGGTGGGCGGAGCCTAGGATTTTGCTGTTTTCAGGGATAGGATCTGGGTGCCGCGCTGCGCCAACGTGGGAAGAGTTATGGTACTTGGTCAGCTGGGGCTGAGAATCTGTCACCTGACTGCTCCCCAGGGGTCCCGAGAACCATTCAGAGAACCTGTTCCCTCTAAGCAGTATCTGACAGCTAAGACAAGTGGGAGAGATGCAAAGGAATGACATATGGAGAAGGAGAGTTGGAAAGGAAGGAAAAGACCTCTTTAGAATTCTAGTGGACCAGAACAGAAGTGGGCTTGTCTCCCTCTACAGTTGGGCAATAGGACTAGAATAAGAGCCATTACATCACAGAAAAATTGTGAACATCACATGAAATAACTTTAAGAAGTTATTACATGTATTACATGGTCAGGCCTCTTGCATTATTATTGATCATTTGTTATAAATATACCATGAACTTTTAAGATAGCTCAGCCTTTGAGATACTCTAGTTTTTTTCCACCAGAATAAATACGAAATATTAGTGTCTGAGAACTACTAAAGAAAATATAATTAAAGAAGCCAATTGAAGTAGTATATTAAAAGTTAAAGCAAAACAATTTAAAAAAAAAACTCAATTCTTTAGCAACTTAGATATTTAAAAAAAAAAAAAAATCCTTGCTCTCCCTAAGGACACATAATTCAAAGTCTCTAAATTTCAAAATAAAAGTCTCCAGGGAGATACAAATGGTTGTGCCTTTCCCCTTATATCCATGAAGCAGTTGAATTTTAAATTTAATTCCAAAGTAAACCCTGTCTCAAGCACAGCTTATACAGCTCTGAAAACTACAGAGTGTTATTGCAACACAAGATTGATAAATTGCATCTGTATTTGGTCAATATAATTTTATTTTATTTGGTGATACATGGATAGATACATACCAGCGCCAAACTGGGATAAAGTTCCATCTCTGCCACTTAATGAGCTCTGTGACCCTTTACATCTTATGCAGCTCTCTGTGTCTCCTGGCTTCCTTATCTGTGAAATGGGGATGATAATGATACCAAGTTCAGAGGGCCATAATAGCAAAAAAAAAAAAAAAAAGCTTACTAAGTCCCAAGCAGTATCCTAAATGCTATGCCAGTAAAGTGCATTCTGTCTGGAGCATGAAACTCCCACGTTACTTCTTTAATACTAGTATTCTTACCAGCTAGGCTCTCCAGAGGTTTCAAGGAAATTTGTGGTCTACTTAGTGAGCCATCCCGTGACATATCCAGTTATGTAACAAGTTGGTAGAGCTCTGAGAGAGTGCTTCCTGGAAGAGCGGTAATAACCAAATGAGGTTAGTTAGGCAAAATCCTCCTACAGAGGTGGAATTCGAGAGAGTTCTAGAAAGAAATGTTAATGGCTGGGAGTGGCAGAAAAAAAGATAGAGTTCTAAATAAGACAAATAACTCATATAAAGTATGGAGGTAAAGGAAAGCACGGAGGTGCAGGGCGATCATTGTCATCGATATAAGGAGGCAGAAGGGTTGGAGAAACCCAGGCTCCCTGTCTTCCCTCACCCGGTGTGAGTTTTACAGGGTATTAGAGCAAACCTTTCAGATAGATCTGTATAGGCACACATCAGTTTTGTTTTAGAAGTCCAAGAGGACAACTAGGTAGAGACATTCAAAGTTTATTTCATTTAGTGAGAAAAAGAAAAGTGTCAAAATATATTTGTCAGAGAAGGACCAAGAAAGGGATATGTCATAGGGGAGTAAGGCTATTCTCAAGACTGGGTAAACTGTGCAACTTTATCTAGAAGATGTTATTACCAGTTGTAAGAACAGCCAATAAACTATTGCTTCAAAGTTTAAAAATATTCAAGCATGTCATCAGAAAAGACTGAGCATCCTAATTTTGTCTTCTCATAGGTTTTTAAAAAGCTTTTCTCAAGAACAAAGACAATACTTCAGATTATGGCCCAGATTACATGACTTCAATCTGCAGTTTTTGTTTACCAACAAGTACAAAGGAGAATTTCTAGCTACTTAAATAATGGATTTTTTTTCTCACAAATCTTAAATGCCTAAGGATCTGTTTTTTAAAAAAAAAGAAAAGAAAAAAGGGTTAATTACTGACTTGCAGCAAAATGCGAGTTTTGCCCAGGAGTTGGGTGCCAGATGATATGTGCCTTAAATCATACCAAGCTCTCACAGACGGTTCTTGCAGCTAGTCCATGATCAAAAAGCTAATTGCTGAAGTCACCAGACACTTTAAACCTTTTTTCTGAAATAGCATTTGTATGTTAACAATACTCTAATACACATCTTTTAGATCAAATTCTATTTAGTCTTAATATAAAAGTAGAATTTTTCACTATTCCCAAGTTCTAGAATTTTTGGGAAAATCTCTTTATATTTCAGAAAGAGAAAGAAAATAATAGGATTTGATTCCTTAATAAAACCCACTACTATGATTGGAGGGATAGAAAAGACTTTGTGAAGAGAAGAAGAAAGGACCCTGTTCCCAGAATAAATGTGGGGAGACAAACTATGAAGCAGAAACTGTGCCCCACATAGATATTACTTGGTGAATGTAAGATAAAACTTACAAAAGGATTCGTGATCTCTGAGAGACTCAAAAAGCCACATTAATCCCATTCAGTGGGATTTGTATTTTTTTGTATTTTTTTGTTCACTGCAGACCCTGTAGTCATCCTCTTCCTCATTTGTCTGGATGTGAGGGAGGGAGAGGTTGGGGAGGGGAAGACCCTACATGCCCAACCCTACATCAGTGCAGAAATAATTTATATAGCAAGAAGTATTGCTTAATCTAGATCTACTTTGACAAAGATAAGCAAAAAAGTCTGAACACACGAGAAGAATCAGTAGTTTCAAAACAGGATGAAAGCAAACAATTACAGCTCACGGAAGCTGAAGAAACACCTTCACTGAAGGAAAGGGACTATAGAAAAGGTGAGGTATTTTTAAAAAATTGCTATTTTTTATTTTTGATGTAGTTTTATAGATACAACAGCAATAAATGAGAGCAGACTGCTGTGATGAAAGAGCATACTGACAGCCAAAAAGAGTGTATGAAAACAGTAAAGATATTCTGTTGGAACTTCTTAGGTGTTTTTATAGCTGTGATCAATGACAGAATGAATGTGCTGAGAGAGAACACTGAGAGGTGGGCATGAGCTTGAAGCATAGACCCACAATCGCAACAAATGGTCCAAGGACAGTGGAATTCATTTTCTCTTTAACGAACTCATTAACTCAGATGCAACTTTAACAGTTGGAGAAAAAAGGGAAAGAGATAAGGTTCCAACATTCACTAAGAAGAACTCAGTTTTTCAAAAACATTATATGTCGTAATAGTTTAGACCTCATTTTGCAAAAATAAAACAAGAGCTCAACAACAAAATCTATAAATATTCTTCACAAGATTAAGCTATTGAAAGCAAAATTATATCCATAGTTGCTGAAGGTATCTGATAAAATTTAACTTTGTTTCATTCATTAAATAAATTAAAATCATATTAGCAAAAATAAAGAAATAAAATTTTCTTAGAATGATGAAATTTATAAATCTCTTCCCCAAATCTCCCATCTTGCTAAACTGAGAAACAATGAAAAAACTCTTCATTAAATTAGGAATAGAATGTAAATGTCCTTGATTATCATTGCTATTATTATTTTCTTTTTCCAGCCCCCATCTCAGACTCAGGTCCATGGTTTTCATGGCCTATGCCTTAGTTTCCAGAGCTAGAGTGGGACACCATCATTGTTATTTAATGTTTGATACTGTTCTATGGATGCCAGTCAAAAACTAGGAAGAAAAGATATAAAATTGTGTCACAGACATTGACATGTACTCCATACCATTCTCACTAGCTGGATACACAAGACTGTATCTGTGTGGCTATATGACTGGCCTTTACAAACATTCTATATGCTCTCCATGACTCTTTCCCCCTCCAAATAACAGAGAGCAGTGTAATTTTCATTAGACTTTGAATGCGCAAGAAATAAACTCTCATTGTTTTAATCTCTCTCTGTAGTCACCTATATTTATGTTTGTACATTATATGAATGTACAATGTGTGAATGACATAATAAAATGTAGATGTGTGTGAATGTATATTATATTTATGTATACATTTACATATATTTTAAAGACCTAGAAGAGGAGGACTCCCTAAAGTAAACTCCAAGTGCAGAGATCATCAGAAAGGAAATAGGTATATTCTAGAATCTAGAACTGCACTATCCAATGTGGTTATCATTAGCTGCATGTAACTATTTAGCACTTGAAATATGCCTATTGCAAATTGAGATATGATATAAGTGTAAAACGCACAACGGATTTTTAAAAGAAGTACATAACAAAGAGAATCTAAAATAGCTCATTAACAATTGTGTTTGATTACATATATTTTTATAAATTTGTTAAAAATGCATTATTAAATTAATTTCATTTATTTTAATATGTGTACTTGATATGTGTATTTTTAATTTAGATATGTGTTTCACATTTATAGTCCACATTATATTTCTATAATAGTATATTTCTATAGGAAAACTGTTGTAGATACTGACAGAAAACTAATCCAACAACTTCGTGGGTAAGGAAGGTAGGTGAAGTTTACAAGTTATGTGTTAATATTATATATCAGTATCACACTCACCTTCTCTCATTCCTTCATCCAACAATGATACAGTAGGAATTGTCTGTGTCTGGGAACAGTGTCAGGTTATTGGACACAATGATTGAAAATAAGGCATAAACCCTTTAAGAAGTGTATAGTATAAGAGAGAAGGCAGATAAGTAAACCAAGAACTACATACAGATTTATAAATGTTCAGAGCTAAGAAAGCACAAAGGAGGATGGAAACAAAGAAAGCATCTGAGAAGAGGAACTGCTTGAGGTACTTTTTCAGAGGCAAAAAAAGATACTCATGTCCCTCCTCATCCCTTGGTATCCCCATCCTCATTGCTCCCCAACTTCTCAACTCATCTCACCTCTCAACTTCTTCTCTAATAGTCCTTTCCATGCCTTGTCTTGATTTCCTGTTCAATAGTGGACAAAAATGTTTATCATCAGACTTTAACATCAACTTACTCTGAATCCTGGTTTTCCTTTACATCTGCTCTGCTGAAGACTATTTCCCTCTCCTAAACCCTATCTTTCATCCTCAACTCACTAGGTAAAGAGGAGGGATTGACATTTTCTTATTTATCCATGTTAACTTTATTGTCAATCATTTGCTGGCTCTACCAAATGTATGTTCTGGGATCCATTTTGCTTGCTTTCCCTCACTTTGGTTGTGTTTCTTTTATGCCAACTCTAGGTCAACTCCAGGTCAAACTCTTCTTTCTGTTTCAGCAACTTTATCACAGAGCTCCTCTTCACCTCACCACTCATCCTCATTATTCATGACGTTAGCATTCTTCCATGGTTCAACATACCTACCTCACAGTTCCTTTACTTTCTCAATTCTAATGATGTTAATTTCCATTGTGTCTTAGTTACTAAAATTATAGCCATGTTTTATAACACATCTTTGTTAATTTTTAATATTTTGCATTGTGTATTTCTCTAATATCTAGACTATTTATCCTCCCTTCTCCATCTTTCACATACCATACGTATGCCTTGTCACTTCCTGAATCTACTTTTGCTGCATTATATGACTCTTAGGGCTCCTTTTCTTCACTCATTTCTCATAGTCTTGGGAGTAAATCTGTGTAGTAAAATGGGAGGAGTGATCCTTGAGATCCTTGAGAGAAATTCCACTGACCTCCGCCCCAACTCAACAATAATTATTCCATTCTGCTCTAGCTATTTCTTCCTGGCACTCACCTAACCTGGAATGCATACATTTCCTCCCTTAGATATCTGGAAGACTGTATTTATTACTATTTTTCCACATACAAATACTTTCTAGAGATAAATTTTTTATGTGACTGAAGTTTGAAGAATCTGAAAGTGACTGACTATATGAACTTGTATTACTATAAATGTATTTCATTATGAGTTGGTCTGTAGGTGAATCTGTGCTTGTGACTGAGAATGATGTACTGTGAGTATAAGTGATTTTGTACTTGAATGTTGATTGTTAAACAATTGTGTTTGCATCTGTAAATGTATAGATATTGTACGTGTGTGTTTGTAGAATTAGTTGTTCACTCTTACAGTTTTAATCCATGACTTAAAAAATGTCTTGGCATTAAACAGTGATCAGGGATCAAATATAGATTGTTTGAAATGTGAAGATTGATTTGCAATCACATTTTTTATTTTCTCAGTAATAAAATATTGATAGAGAAAATTTGGTAAAAATTAAGTGTGAGAACGGTAGAAATGATTCAATAATTTTGAATTTTGCCTATTTTTAGTAGGTTATTTGCTTTTGTGTTATTGAGGTGTGTGAGTTTCTCATGAATTAAGATTAATCCTTTATCTGATGTATGATGTACAAATGTCTTCTTCCAATCAGTAGTTGAAATGATTGTTCTTTTGATGTACAGAAGCCTTTTTGTTTGATGTATTGCCATTTATTTAATTTTGCTTTTGCTTATTTAATTTTGCTATTCTTCTGCTTTAGCAACTATATTATAGGACTCCTCTTTACCTCACCATTGGTTATGTAAAATGTTAAAGAGTGATTTAGTTTCACTTTTTTGCAAATGGCTGTCCAATTTTCCAAGCACTGATGCTATTGGCTCCTCTTTTATAGACTAACTGTGTGTGTGTGGTTTAATTTCTGAACTCTGAATTTTATACTATACTGTTTTGATGAAAACCTCTCTGTAGTGTAGTTTGAAGTTTGGGGGATGTGATTCTCCATTTTTATTCATTTTCTTAAGGATAACTTTGCTATTTGAAGTCCTTGGTGATTCCATACAAATTTATTATTGTTTTTCTGTTTTCCTGAAAAATATTGCTGGAATTCTGATAGGAATTGCATTAACTCTGTATATCGTTTTGGGAAAGATGGCATTTTAAATGTCTTAATTCTTCCAATCCATAATCATGGACTATTTTTCCATCTCTCGTGCTTTCTTCTATTTCTTTTAGCAATGTCTTACAGTTTTATATAGTGTAGAAGTCTGAAGAGACACTTCTCTAGGGAACATACACAGACGGCCAAATGTGGGAACATCAGTTCAAGAAGTCAGCAGCTGCCTGTTGTCTGCAACATCATCCCTTCCATTGATCAGTTCAGGGACTCAAAAGAGTTGTCCCACCAGAGCTGCCATCCCTAACATGCTGAGGGGAAAACAAAGAAACCCGGATCCATCAGTTATTTGGTTCCGGGTAATAGAAATTAGCTGAAGGCCAAGTAAAACCTCAGACAAAACTACTGAGGTGGGTGGAAAGAGATGAAGGCAGGAGGGCATGTGGCAGGAGGAGACTCAGGCACATGAGGGAGCCAGTCCAAGAATAGAGTCCAAAGCTGATCTGGGTTAAAAACTTAATCTTGATAAATGTCATCCTTTCTTCAAAGTTAAACTCAAATCCTCTCCCAGAAACTAAGTACACAGATCTTTCCTTCTCTTAAGTCCTACTGCATGTACTAAATCATGATATGTACCCCATCATCTCCTAATTATTTCATGTCTATTAGTCATCACCCCAACAGAACTCTATGAAAAAGAAGCTATGCCTTCTACTTCTTTGACATTTCCTAAAATAGCATAAATCTAGCTACATATTCTGTGCTTGTGCTCAATATCATTTGGTAAACAAATAGATGACATTTTTTATTTTGTTATATAAATCCAGTAACACAAATATTGTTCTGCTCACTTTCATTATGTTTTTGGTAGTAAAGAAATTTGAGGAAACATAAATGTTTCTTGTTTGATATCCTTTCAGAGATCTGGAAAATCCTAATAAGAATAAAAACCCAGCAAATTACTTTTCAGTTTGGATCCAAGAGCCATACCTGATTGGATATGTTCATAACTAGAGCAACAATGAAAATAAAATCACAGAGCACCATGAAAATAACCAGTTTATTAAAAATTTCATAGCACTCTGTATTTTATTAGACATTCTGTAGGATGTTGACCAAGTGCCTTGTGGTTAATGTTTCTTTTAATTCATTTTACAGATGGAGAAATGAAGGTTTAAAGCAGTAAAAGACTTACCAAAGAAAACAGCAGGTATTAGAGCTGGGGTTTGAAGTAACATCTCTCTGCCTCTAAAACCTGTGATTTAACCTGAAATTATGAATTTGTCTTTGGTATTAATTGTTTTGGGGTCCAAAGTTCCTCCTCTCCATGTAGTACAAGCACCCTTCTTTGGGGAGAAATTCCCTTCTTCCAAGTATACTCTTTCATGAAGAAGAAATGGTTGCTGTCATATGCCAACATGATTGTATCTCCTTACTCATAATGTTGGAACAGGGGAGAGGTATCTAGCCCACAGTAAGCCAAAAACAATTTTCCCTGGTCATCACCCAAGTTGACCCAATTGGAATTCTTCCTTGAAAGTCAAGCAACTAAACCTGTGAGTGAGGTGCCTTTTCCTGCCAGGTATCAAGCTTTAAGAAAGTAAATCTAAAGCCATAGCAGTCATGTCTTTTACCTCCTAGAGAAAGCCGATATGCAGGAAGAAATGCAACTGATATGTGTAAGGTTTTTCTGGGCTTCGCGAGGAGAAAAGCTCAATCAGACAAAAAATGTCGAATAGCCAGGGCTTTATTGGGGTTTGCACACCCGGGCGAAATTCCCAAGTCCGCAGAGGGCCGGGAAGTCGCGGGCTTGGAAGTCGCGCCCAGAACAAAGGGGTACCGGCTCTTTAAGCAGAGGAATTTCGCGGGCTTCCTATGTGACGATTGGGGATTGGCCCTGTGAATCCAGGTGTGGGGGTCGCATCCCTTATTCTGACGTCATCCGCCTTTTTCCCGGGCTTGGCTGCCGTTTTCCCGGGCATGGCCGCTGCTGCTTTTGTCCCTGGGCCAGCCTAACAATATGGAGAGAGACAGAGAGGAAGCCAGCCCTGTTGAATTGTATGCCCACTTTTCCTTCCTGTAGTTTATGGCTTCTAAACCAATAACTTCCCCATTTTGTTCAGCCAAATTCAGGTTGGCTACTTGTAAGCTGACCATACGTAACATTTTAAATGGGTCAGTGCCTTTTTCCCCATATTTTTTGATCAACCCATCATTTTAATATAAATGTAAGTTTTGGCTCATTTTCAAATAAACCAGAGTCATCTTTAATGCAGGTCAAAATGGTCAGTTGCATTGCCCAGGCCCTGTCTGTTGAGGGGACCCAAAACAGCTACCCCTTCACCCTACCCCCAGGCCCCAAGGTAAAGACCGTCCTTGCTGGCACTGACTGCAGTGGGCCAGGGCCCCTACTGCTGTTCCCACCCACTGTGAGAAAACAGGAGCCCTGGCAAGAGGATTCCCCCCAACCCTGCAGGTGCCTGTTTCTTCAAAGGTAGCAGAATACCACAGCATGGCTGAGCCACAGGTAAGTACCATGGGGTTTATTTCTGGCACTATGGGGGTTATCTCCAGCATTGGGATTGTTATTGGGCATTTCTGGCACTGGGATGGTTAAAATGGCATATGTTTTAAGCAGGACATTTAGAGGGGGTCTTATAGGGGCTTCTAAGGTCTGTAGGATATTCTGCGGTCCACACGTTGCTATGTGATAGCCAATCAACATGGCGTAGTACTTACTTATTGTTGGCCTGACTGCTGGGCTTCTGATCCTATCGCTCTTCCTCCTCCCTGCTCCTTAGTCACCAGTTGCCTAAACTCCTTCTGCTTTTGCCATCCCAGTGCCCTGCTTTTGTCTCAAGGAAATACGGTCAGCCTAGCTATTTGTCACTTGCAAAAGGATCCTAAATGATTCAGCACACCCCATGAAGTGCTGAAGGTAATGTATCAGTACAATGAAGTCCTGTCAGCATATTCAAGAAATAAGTGAAATGTTAGAGCCAGGAAGAAAAAGACAAGACATTACAAGTCAGACAGTACCAAAAGTGGATTAGGGTGGGAGAGGCAATGCGAGTGAAGCCATTGAGACCATTTTCTCTGAAAAGAACTCAATGAGATCCCAAGGTCTTTTCTTATAAAAGGTCACTAGCCAAAATAAGTAAAATTCAGTAGGCCAACTTAGTTCAAAGATAAGCATGAACTAAGAGCACTAATGAGAATTTCATAACATAAAATCATTTAAGAATTGAGCTTAAATAAAGCTATTCTTTTCCTAAAATAGTATTTTTCATTGCTCTTTAGTAACTCTTTTTTAAAAAATTTATCTCATTTTATTTGCCCCATAGAAACTTTCAACTTTTACTGAATAGTTGAATGCTATTCAAAATAAGATATAGAGATACATACAGAAGAACTATTTGTCAGTCATTAATATGAATATATTTTTTTAATCAGTACTTAGACTCCTCCATGCTTCCATCCCTCTCCAGTACCTCTTTTTTTCAATGACCATTATAAACTAAATAAATCACATGGTAGACCCAGGAAAGGAATCAAAAAGAAATCAAAGGCATTTGAATATATGATATTGACTAAAGAGCTAATGTTTTATAGAATTTACTTACAGAAGAAAAAGAAAATGATGTATTGAGATTTAGGAGATAGTCAAGCTTTGACAATGGACCAGAAAGGCACAACTACCACTAATTATATGGCTATAAAAAAAGAAACCCTTTTATTATGCATTTTTATTTTGAAAATTTAATTGCATGAGCTTAATTTCCAAATGAAGTTTAACTGGGGATCAGTGTCAAGCAACAAGTTCTAAGATTTCAGCAATTCATTGATTCACATTGTGATTTCCATAACCACTAAGGACTTTAGTGCCGTGACCTCTGGGAGAGAGGGGTGAAGGCTCAAATTGAAGATTTATTTAGTAAATCCTCCCCATTTAAAACTCATAAGCTCCTTGTCCCTGTCAGCAAGTGTCCAGAAGGTGCCTTGTCAACAGATCCCATTCAAGGGGAACTGACAGAAGGGGAGTAACCTTGGGAGCTTCTGCTCTAATTAAGCCTGTCAATGAGTTGAAAATTGCTTTAACTTTTCAGATCAAAGAAAATGACATAGTATGACTCACTTTCTGTTTAGTGACATACATGTTTATGTGTGATATGTGTGGTGTGTACATGTGCATGAGCATATGCAGTTGTGTTTTATCAGTTGAATTTAGGGAGTCTTTTCACATAATGCATAGTCCAGTAAAAATCACTGGTCTTCCAACTGTTTTCTTAAGAAGTATGATCAAAATTCTTTAGGGTTGCTAATTTAAAAAGAGCAGTGCATGTCCACACTACAATGCCAATTATTCAAACTTCTTGTTGAAAGCTTTGAAGTTTGAGAGTAATTTAGGATTTACACACACACATATACATACACAATCAGAGATACTTATGCAACTTCTTTTTCTACTTAAGAAAATGGTTGTGCCCCTATTTATTGACTTTATTGGAAATGGGCCATGATGAAATGTTTCTAACACAAGAAAGATAAATTGCTAAATTCTCTAAATCATCACTTTTACAGTTGACAATTAAACCAAATTATTACACCATAAAATTGCATAAGAGAAAAGTCTTTCCAAGTAAATCATTTCAGTTTCAGGGTTCCTTGATAAATAGTAATAGGAATATAAAACCTATTAAGTGAGAAGTTCAACACTCTAAACTGGATACACATGGAGGACTTGAGAAATGAATTTAATATGAGCAATATATTTTCTTTGTGAACCAGAGTGATGTCATGATTATTAATTTCATTAGGGCAGTAACTGATCATAATTCAGTGTGTTAATTTAATATTATGAGTGGTAAGCTTTGCCCTACTTCTATTTCTGATCTATTTTAACCCTGGGTATATTTGGATCCCCATTTTCAGACTATGGCTTTTTTTCCATCCCTTTGAACCAGTATCATTGAGTCTTTTCATCTGCAGTTCAACTGCACTTTTTGTGAACTTCTTCTGATAAGAGCTTGAAAGAATGTTAGTAATTGCATTCATTTCCACCAGCAGGAAAAGTCTATAATTTTATGAGTTTGCAGTGTGCTATCAGTGTGCTGAGAATAAACTCTGGCTGCCTGAGCATCCTCTGCCATTTTATCTGGCCCCTATGCCTGATCTTCCCTTAGATTTCCTGCTGTCTTCTTTCCAGGACCTGTTTACGGGGGCAATGGCTCCTTTTCTGGCTTTACCAAGTGCTCTCCCTGTGTCCATTTTCCACTTGTAGTTTTATAACATAAAACATAACTGTCCCAGAGGTCACAGGTACTGAAGATAAAACAGCAATAGACCACTTACTGTATTAGTCTGAATTTGTTCAAGACTATAGGGCTACTGGAGATATGAATGGATATAATGGGCTTAGCAATGAAGACAGGGCTTACACAAATGTGGAAAAAGTTGGGGAGTGTCAATCTGGATGGTGGTTCTGAAAAACTGAGAAACAATTGCAACTGTCACACTGAAGTAAAGAAATGGAGAAAGGAAGGTAGCATTTATGAAGATGTTTGCAAACCTCTATGACTGCTCTGTAAAAGCCTGTGAAGAAATCTGGAAGCCCACCACATGGGGTCACATGGCTAAAACTCAGTTGCTTCATTTTCACCTTTCAAATCTCAAGAAGGTCATTCTCATTGGAAAATCAGAATTCAGTTCCATATAGGAAAGGAGATTTTAAGAAACATTTTCCAGGCTCAAAAGGGAGATTATTAAGCTACAACGAACTGACAATAATTTAGCAGAGTTGCCCCTTTCAGAAATTTGACATTTATACTCAATCCTTTAACCACATTTAACTCCAAAATATGAAATACACTGCTACCATGTTTTTAATTAGCAAAGTACAAATGTCCATAACAAAGAGGAACAAATTATCTTCTCAATTCCCATATGTCATTTAAACTACAACTAGATGTCTAACTCTTTTCAAACCAGTTATATTTAATTCTTTGAAATTCTGCAATCTAAAGACTGGAATAAATAGGTCATTATTAAAATATATACTGTTACATGGCACGCCCTAGTGGCTTAGTGATTAAGTCCATATCCTCTGGCTGGCAGAGTCACATTATCCCAAGGAACAGGATTCACGCCCCAAGGCTGAGGGGACAACCAAGGTGAACAAAACCGGCATAATGTGACTTAGAATAGGATAAATATGGCATGCATATCTACGTTTACATATATTTATGTAGTATAATTTGTCAATGAAGAGAGGCTACAAATATAAGTCAAAGTAATTAAAAAATGAGCATGCTTATTAGAGTTATAATTTCATTTTGACAGCTGATGATGTGGTAGCAACTAGTATGTATATCTTTCTTATTCTTCCAAACTTTTCTTCTCACCTTTTCTTTAGTAAGTGATTTGGTGGGTAGTGGCTCTTTGCCTCATGGATTTATTCAAGTCATTCTGAAGGTGTCATTAGCAGTCTGTATTGGATTTCTAGAGTTTTACATTATATTTTGCCACAGATCATAGGAGAACTAAATGGCACCCCATATAACATTATGCATTCTAATCACATTCCCTTTACTCCTGTTTTGTACTAGCAACTTAATCTCTCCCTTTGCAATCCAAACGACTTACCCCCACTATTATAGCAACACCCTACTTTGCTGTTGGTTCAACAGCAAGCAATGCCCACAGTGGCCAGATGTCAGTTGCAGTTTCTAGTTCATAATAACTATTTATGTGTCCCTGGTTTTAGGAATTAAGACTTTAAAGGAAGAAAGGCCAAGTTGTTAAAATGGGAATAGAAAATTTTCCTAGCAGATTGTTAGCAGTAGTAATGAGAGAAGTTATTCTTATTTCCATCCTGGTGGTTCTTAAATTCATACACCCTGGCTATGGATGGCTGTGGATTCAGAGCATGTATAATATCTTGAGGACATTTTCATAACCTTGCAAAGCTTGTCAGGCAGCTAAATTTCTATGTCTTAAAAAACTGTTACATCAGGCCAGTCGCTTCACAGGGCCGTGGCAGACATGGCAAGATAAGGGAATCATGATGTCATGAGCCACTGTCACATTACCTTCACTGCAAAGTCATTTTCTTGCCTAAAAGCAATGTCTGTGTGGAATAATCTGACAGTGAAAAGGCATCTTATAAGTCCACAAAAAGTGGCTTTTGAAGAAGCATTACTGGCAGGGAAAGCAAATCCATATCTTGAATAAATGTTTCAGTAAGAACCAATGACTGCCACTAGACAGCTGACTGGCCCTTCCTAGAGCTTGGATGAATCTTAAAGGAGTCAGTATTGATCTGACTTTTGGCAGGTTGATCAGTAAGTAGAGGCTGTAGCCAATAGCCTTGATGAATGCAGTCTCTATCTCTGCTGTGGTCTTTGTAATCACAAGCACACTGAGCCAGGAAAGGTGCGACTGGACAAAGACACTGACATCCCAACACAGGATCATATTGTCTCTCTGAATATTAAAAGTCTCTCTGTGGTAGCACTTTGGTGGGCTTTACATGGGGCACAAATATCTTCATATTTGTGACAGTTTATAGAATTGCACTCATTTTTTCTTTCTCTTCCAGACCCGTTTATAAACAATTTTTCATTTTTGTGCCTCTGACTTCAGGACCAGCTAGCTAAAATGTTAGCTATTTCTCACAAAATCAGTCTAGATTCATGCCTCAGTCCACAATTCTCTCAAAAAACAAAAACCACCGAACAACAACTACAGAAAACAATGAATAACAATGTGCAGTTCAAAGTTATTTTCACTGGGGGGATTTCCCTTCACTCTCATTCTTTAGAAGCACTCCTGGGTTACAGCTACCAGCTTTCAAGTGTTAGTAGACTATAATGTTGAATAATCTATAAATGAGCTTTGTTTTTGTGATAAACTGGTCATAGGGGACTCACCATGAGGCTAAAGGTGTTTAATATAATAGAAACAATGGCCCAAAGTAGAGCCATTTATGCCCAGCCCTATGGAGACTTGCAGCTTCAGAATCTCTCAAAAGTGGAATTAACCTGATTAACCTGGAATTTCCTGGTCCACACTAGTGAAGTAATCTGCATGATTTGATACCCCTCCCCACATTGCTTTCTCTAAGGAAACATGGCTTTGCCTGAAATAATTGTTCTTTTCTTCTCTTTCTGCATTTTTGACTATAAAAGTCTCATTTTGTTCGTGGCACCACCTATTGCCAGGACTCATATAACACCTATATGAGATGCTGCCCTGATTCATGAATTCTGTAATAATGTCAATTGGATCTTTAAAATTAATTTGATTGGATTTTTGTTATTCGTGAAGTTGCTGACTGAGAAAAAGAAGTCTGGCAATAAGAGTAGAGGTCGCAGGAGTCTGAATAATTTGCCTGTGCAAACTGCTTGTGCCTTTAAGACCTGCTCATGCCCCTCCTGCATACATTGCTTCTATAATGAAGTGCTGTTGTATATATTCTAATATAAAACTTGGTGAGCCAGACAACAGGTATTTTATGATGAGCTTAGGTCACATAGTAACTCACAGGTCCATTATCAAACATTCAATCTCTTCTAAGACCCTGGAAGAAGTCAAAAGTTGTTTCTAAAATAGTTATCAGCACAAGATAAGGTAACTTCAAAATTCAAAAGATCTGCACTGTTATTTATCTTTTAGGACCTGCCAAAAATTCCACACAGCATTAAAGTTGATCAGGCACTTCACCACATTTGGACAGACTAGGATATATGGCCCAGCTGGCAGAGCTGCTTGTCCAACAAGCAGCCTGAACCGGTTGCAGAATCTTCTCTTGCTCTGCCACCCCTCCCTCAAAACTGGCAATATTTTTTTCAATTTTTTTTTATTGCAGTAACTTATTTTTCACATTAAAATAAATTCATGTGTGTATCCTCCCCATATGTGCAGTTTCCTTATTCCTTAGATAAATATCAACACACCCTGTCCTCCACCAAGTCACCAAATGTTCTTCCCCATTGCCCAGGGGACTCCACCACCACTTGCTCCCCACCCCCACTCCCATTCTCTCTTAGTGACCTCAGTTCTACTGCAAGTGCCCAAGGGTTGGTTTTGTTTGATCTGTTCCTTTGTTTTGTCTATTTATGTTCCACCTATGAGTGAGGCCATCTGGTATCTCTCTTCTTTTGGCTTACTTCACTTAACAGAATACTCTGTAGATCTCTCCATGTTGATTCAAATCTCAGGGTTTTTTCACTTCTGAGGACTGTAGTATTCCATTGTGTGTGTGTGTGTGTGTGTGTGTGTGTGTGTCCATTCCTCTACTATTGGGCACTTAGGTCATTTCCAGTTCTTAGTTATTGTAAATAGGGCTGTAATAAAGATGGGGATGCATACATCTCTAGAGTAGGTGTTTTTGTATCCATAGTCAACGTTTTGAGGACTCTCCACACTGTTTCCAAAGGGATTGTACCAGCTTGCACTCCCACCAACAATGTAAAAGTGTTCTTTTTTCTCCACATCCTCTCCAACATGAGTTGTTTCCAGACTTTCAGATATTAGCCAGTCTCTCAGGTGTAAGGTAATACCTCTTTGTTGTTTGGGTTTGCATTTCCCTTCAGAGCCAGTGAGTAGGAACATCTTTTCCTGTGCTTGTTGGCCACCTGTGTATCCTCTTCAGATAAATGTCTCTCCAAATAGTCTTCCCTTTTTTTTTGATTGGATTGCCTGTTTTTTTTCTATTGAGTTCTGTGAGTTCTTTGTGCATTTTGGATATTAAGCCCTTGTTAGAGATATGAAGCACAGATATAATCTCCAGTTCACAGGTTGTCTTTTTGCTTTGGTGATTCTTTCTTTCACTGTGAATAAGCTCTTTAGTTTGATGCAGTTCTAATTATCTTTTTCTTTTTGTTTCCCTTGATGCTGGAGTTGAGTTCCCAAAGGCCTCTCTAAGACAGATTTCACGAAATGTCTTTCCTATGTTGTCTTCCAAGAATTTTATGGTGTCTGGTCTTATGTCCAAGTTTCTAGTCTATTTTGAGTTAATTTTTGTGACTAGATTTAGAGAGTGGTCTAGCTTCATTCTTTTGCATGTGGCTTCCAGTTTTCCCAGCACCATTTATTGAAGAAAGTTTCCTTTCTCCATTGTATGCTTTTGGCTCCTTTTTCGTAGATTAACTGACTAGATGTGTGTGTCAATATCCGGTGATTCAGCTCTATTCCACTGGTCTGTGCCTCTATTATTATTCTAGTACCATACTGTTCTGATTACTATCACTTTGTAGTATAGGTCAATGTCTGGAAATGTAATCCCTCTGGATTTGTTCTTTTTTTCTCATAATTACTTTGACTATTTGAGGTCTTTTGTAGTTCCACACAAATTTTAAGATTTTTTTTTCTATTTCAAATAAGCCCATGGGATTTTAATGGGGATTGCATTAAACCTGTATATCACTTCAGGTAAGATAAACATTCTAACTACGTTGATTCTTCCCATCTGTGAACAGGGACTGTCTTTCCATCTCTTTGTGTCTTCCTCTATGTCTTTTAAGAAAGACTTATAGTTTTTATTAGCTAGGTCTTTTGCCTCCTTTGTTAAGTATATTCCAAGATATTTGATTTTTTACTTCTGTTTTGAACAGTGTGGTTTTCTTGATTCCATTTTCTCCAGCATGTTGTTTGCATACAAAAAATGCAATGGATTTTTGTGCATTGTTGCTGTAGCCTGCCACTTTACTGTATTTGTTGATGAGTTCTCATAGTTTTTTAAGTTTTTAGGGTTTTCAAATATATATAATCACGTTATATGCAAATAATGATAGTTTTACTTTATCCTTTCCAATTTGGATTCTTTTTATTTCTTTTTCCTGCCTAATTGCTCTAAGACCTCCAGTATCATATTAAATAGTAATGGTAAAAGTGACATCCTTGCCTTATCCCCGACGTTAAGCAGAAATGCTTTCAGTTTTTCACCACTGATGGCTTTGTATCTGACTTGTTTTTCTCTGACTGCTTTTAAAATTCTTTCTTTATCTTGTATTTTTGATATTTTGATGACAATGTATCTAGGTGTTGGTCTCTTTGGGTTTCTGTTATTTGGAACTCTTTGAACTTCCTGAGTCTGGAGGCTTATTTCATTCTGTAGGTTAGGGAAGCTCTCAGTTATTATTTCTTTAAATATAGTTCCTGCCGCTTTTTCTCTGTCCTCTTCTCCTGGGATTCCTATGATGTGAATGTTGCTCCTTTTGTTGTTATCTCATAAGTCGTGAATGCTTCTTTATTTCTTTTCATTCTTTTTTCTCTTTGCTGGTTTGATTGAGTAGATTCCTCTGTCCTATCTTCTAGCTCACTGACTATTAGAGGCTTTATCCATCCTGTTCTTGAGTCCCTCTATTGAGTTCTTTAGTTCAGCTATCGTGTTCTTCATTTCTTTGACATCTGGCTTCATTTCTTCTCTTTTTTTTTTGTTGTTTTCTTTCTCTATTATTTTCTTGATTTCCATGAGTATCTTAATCACTGATGTTCTAAATTCATCCTAAGGAAATATGCACATATCTACTGTATTCAGATTTCACCCTGGGGTTTTATTTTGATTCATAATTTCATGTATATTTCTCTGTGTCTTCGTTCTCTTTGGCATTCTGTTTATGTTTCTGTGAGTTAGATTTCCCTGCAGGGATGGTGCTGTGTAGGGTATCGACTTCCACCAGAGACGCCTGGGTCTTGTTTGAAAACTGGGGATACTTAAGTTGTGTGGCATCACCACTGGTTGGGTTTGTTGACTTTCTTAGGTTGACCCTGTGTTGGGACCTGAGAGTTCAGTCAGTGGGCTTGGAGTTTGTGTGGGGGATGCAGAACCTTTCCCAGTGTCCCAGTTACCAAAGATAATGATCACCTTGTTGCTGGCCCACTATCAGCAATCATGCTGTAGTTCTGCCTCCTTCCACAGGGTGGCACTGTAGGTAATGTTGCAGACTCCTTTTTTCTGGGTGTCTTTTCTTCTGTTAAACATGGGGATGAGATTTCTGATGTGTCCTGCACTTCTGGAACAATATGGGAGAGAGGTGGTGGAGTGAGGGAATTCGCCTAGTTGCCTTATGGCTATGGTGGTGCCCTGTGTAATTTTCCCCCAGTGGCTTCCACTCAGACCACCAGGGTGCTGGTCCTCCTTCTACCTTGTGCCAAGACCATTCTCCCAGCTCCATGTCCCTGTCCCACTGAGTGGGCCCTCTGCTGCCCTCAGAACAACTCCTGGGAGGCTTGGTTTTTCCCATGGTTCTACCCCACTGCTGCTTTTTCCCTTCCGAGGCTGGGAGTCCCAAATCTGCAATGCAGCTCTGGACCCTGATGCCTTCAGCTACCCTTGGGGTGGTGATTTGGGCCCACCCTTCCAAGCTATGTATGTCTGAAAGATAGTGATTTCCAGTGGTTCTGTAAAGAGGAGATCTGGCACATCTTACCAGTTCGCCATCTTGACCTTGCTCAAAACTGACAATCTTAATAGATTACTCAGCAAATACATCAAAACAGTATTCCTAAGTATAGATTACCTCAGAATAATAATAAAAAAAGAACCTCAGGCATTATGACTTTTCTTTCGTGTATAGAGTGGTTAGAACCACTTGGTCTTTAATTGTAGGGGATATCTCAGTACTTCTCAAACTAGAGGATAGTTATAAATTTCAGAGTTTGCAAACCCTTAATTTCAGTGTTCTACCCCAGGTATACATGATAATATTAAGGTATACAAGGTTGTCATTTAATTCTTGCTCACCAGATCTTATCGCCCTGCTGCCATCAGAGTAGACAGTAGACTAGAATAATGTCCTGTGGAATCAGTCACTAGAAAAGATAGTTCCCTGAGGATTGGATTATTATTGGAGTCTGAGATTACATAGCCTTGTGAAGGTGTATTGCTACTCCCTCTCTATGAAAGAACACTTTTTGAAATTGTATTTTCTAATAAGTATGTTTGTGTGTGTGTGTGTGTATATATATATATATAATATATATTATATATATATATTATATATATATATACTCCATCTGAAGTCATCACCTGATTAAGTTTATGATAATCCTCTGTCATTTCCAATATTCATCTTTTCTCTGAACTGGTCAAGGAGGTAGGTTGAATGGATAAAGTGGTAGAGACCAATATCCTCCATATTTCAAATCTTTGCTGCAGTAATAATTTTGGCTTACTATTTATCAGGAAGAGGCCTTTTCCACGGTAATTACTATCATTCCGTAGATAAACAACTAATATGAGATATTATTCAAATATGCCTACTTGAAATATGCACTTAGAACTAGGAAAATAGACAGAGGTTCAGAGACTTGATGGACTAAAAGACAGGCAGGAGCCAAACCTCCATTAACCACCTGATCTGCATAAGCCCCTGCTTTGGGGACCCATTTGAGTCTCTAAGAATAAGCATCATTTCAGAGTCTGTTTTATTAATTCCTGGAAACTTTGGCTAGTTATTTTTCTTCAGTAGACAATAACCCTGGCAAGCAGACAGAAGTCCCTTTAGAAACGGCTGGGAGGAAAATTTACAGTATAATTTTTATAAGTATAGCGATCCTTTACTCAAAGTGACTTAATATATCAGTTTCTTATGGCTACTGTAGTAAGTTACCGCAAATGTAGTGTCTAACATATACAAACACACATTTATTAACTTACAGTTTTCTTGCCCTTTCCAGTGTCTAATGCTTACTTGCTCATCGCCCCTTTATATGTTCAAACCCAGCAGTAACTAGTATAATCTTTCTCACGATGCCATCTTTTGTTTCTGACAATTCTATTTTCCTCTTCCATCTTCATTCTGTTTGAGACTCTGTTTATTTCTAGGGCTAGGCTAAACGATTTTCCTTTTCCATCCTGAAGTGATGGCCTTGTGTTAAGGTATTATGCTGCAGAGTATAGGTTTTGGGTGTTGAACCAGGATGCTGGACTTTCTGTCGCTGTGCGATCTCTGCACAGTCAGAATGGTTGGAGCCTGGAGATCTAGAACCTGCACTATGTTGAGGCCCAATAATCCAGTCTACAGGGTTAGAGTTGGGGTAAGGAATACAGAGGTTTCTAACAGAGTCACAGGCACAAGGAGGAGAACCAAGAGATGTGTGTCCAGACCACAAGTAGGCCACCATCCCAACAGAGGCCACTGGTGAAAGGGGATTGGTTGTTTCTCAGAGTCCTTGAGAGCTGGTCAAAGCTGTGTGCATTACCCCTGCAAAAATCTCTCAGTTCTATAGCTGGTCAGCAGCCCCAGCTGGAAATGGGAACAAGTAGCAAGCAGATATGCAAAGCTGCTGTTTCACTGGAACCTCTCTAATGATCCTCCCTAAGAGAACTGGGGAACCCTCTTTGCAGGAAATCAATCAGGTATCTATGGGGATTCAGACCTACCTACCTACCTGTACCCTGGGTAATCAACTGCTGCCAAGGCAGCCCAGAAACTATAACTGCGAACATGAACTGTTTGGCACCACAAATGTACTAATGGTGGAGAAGGCAGGGTGTTTCACCCTCCAGGACTTGCTGCAATTGGCGACCTTCAGTATCAATGCCGCTCAGACAAGGAATCTTGGGAAAGGATGTTAGGCAGTGTCTTGGTTCACAGAGAGGCTATTCCTTGCTCAAGGAATTTGTTTAAATGAAAGTCTTGCAGTCAAGTCTGTTCATGCTTTATTTATTAGTTCCCCATGCTCTTTGTCCTGCATTCTTTGCTCCCTAGAATCCTATTGCACTCCATTTCCTCTATTTTCCATTCATAGTATACCTGCTCATGGGTCGATTCCTAGATGTGGGGATTCCTGTTGAGTCAGGTAGCCCTTCGGGTCTTAGAAGAGCATCAGTATCACTGGTCCCTCCCAACAAACTCCAGGATTTGGATACCAGTCAGTGTTGGTGCCAAGACAGATTGACTTCTCCTACCATTTACGAATACATGTGTCCTTTTTCTTTATGGAGATGCTGGTCTTCATTCTTTTTCAATAGCTGCAGTTTTTAAGTGAGTGTACTTTTCATGTGTCTGTGGGGAAGAGATGAGCACTATGTCTTAACACTCTGCCCTCTTGGAATGATTCCTTTTCTCTTTCATCTTAGAGAATCCATGATACTTTTGGCCCACCTTGAAAACTACAGTAATATCCTTATTTTATGGCTAGTTTATGAGAAACCTTAACTCCATCAGCAACCTTAATTTTCCTCTTTGCTATTAGCATGAATATACCCATGTTCTAGAGACAAGAATGTGGACATCTTTGGAGAACCATTACTTTCTCTAACATGTCTAATATCCCCCCTTTTGAAAGAAATTTAGATCTGTGATTTGGCTCAAATCTGGGAATTTTTTGAGGAAACACATATGTCTATTGTACTGATTCACTTAGCCTTCTGTCATCAGATAAAATTTCAGTTTTGTTTGTATAAATTAAATAAGACTTTATTTAATAGGTAGTTTATTCTGGTCACAGGGATCCCATTATTAACTAGCCATCACCAATGTTTTCAATAAGCTAAATCATTCTGATTACTTCTTGGATCCTGTTATTTGGGGGTCTTATCAACCACTGCATTCAAATAACCCATTTTCATGGCTGTATCTCTTTACTTTCTTTGTAGACAACTGCCCCTACAGATCTTTCAAGGATGCTGATACTACCTTTACCAGCATATTTCTCAAAACTCTGAAGAAGGATGCATATTCTGGACCCTCTCAGGCAAGGTAACTAGCAGGTAGGTAAACATGTTATTCATAATATCCAGCATTGCTATTTCCATTAGCCTTTGGTTATCTTCCTCTATGATAATATTTCTCTACCAGAGCTAATTTTGCTCCCCACAGTGTCATTTAACAATATTGGGAAATACTTTTAGCTGTCATAACTAGGGGGAGATACTACTGGAATCCAGAGGTAGTGGCTGGGGATACTGTTAACAATTCTACAAACCAGTCTCTCCCATAATTATATTATTGCTAATAACGAAAGTACCAAAACTGAAAACTCTGCTCGTTAGTATACCATAGGATTTTTATATCTTAGTTTCATTTATTACAGAGCACTGTTGGGTCCAGATTTTGTCAACTATCTAGAAAGCAAGACAACCCCACTGCTCAAGTTAGTACATTACATTTTTAATCTCTAGTGGATGCATCCATATTAATAATCCTCCCACTCTAGTTTAACATTAAGATCTTTTCTTATCCATAATCCCTACGTTTATGCTGACACAAATAGATAAAACCTTATACTCAATGCCTGTCTGTCTGGGTTATCTGATGTTGAGTCATATTAATACATCTGAATCAATAGGGTTGGTGGGGGCTGTTTTGATGATAAACATTCACATACAAGGAAACTGTCTGCAGAGTAATCATTACAGATTCAGTAGCTAAGTGGAGTCTAAATCTGTTACACATGAAAGGAAAGATTACTTCTACCAGCTAGAGAAGCTCAGAGAAATTTGGAGACTCCAGATACTCACCTTAGTTAACGTCTGGCCAGATAGATTCATTCTAAGTTTAAGGGTCTTCTTCCTACAAAATGCCCTAAACTTAACATGAGAGCATAAAACTTTGAATTTGTCAGAAATTTCAGCTGTGAAGCCACAGGATATAAGACTTCTTTTATGATGGTCATAGACGTTTTCTGATTCTTTTTCTAGAGCTTGAGTCTTAGTCCTCTAAGTTCATCTTTTTTGTTTTTCCCATCTACATTGCATTTAAAAGCAACCAATCCATCCAATAGTTCTTACACACATTATTGCCTTTATAATGTTCTATTGCTACAGCATAAAGCTTTGACTCCTACTAGTGCTTGCCTTTAGAGATAATTTAAGTAACTATTTTATCACTGCCTGCCTCGTGTTATCAATGACTACCGCTACAAAGGAAGGTTATTAATTCCTTTAAACATAATCAGGTTAGAGAACCAATATAAGACTTCCACCCACAAGTTTCTGCACCCTAAGACTGCTTTTAATATCAAAAGTTGCTTTTGGTTTAGATTTTGGTTTGGTTAGGGAAAAACATTTAACAAGTGTTATAAAGTTAGATCTTTAACACAGGAATAAAACTTAAAAATTGGAAGGACCTGAGGTATCAAGGATACCTGGCATGCTGTGGAAAACTTTCACAGTGACATCAGCCAAACTATTGGAAGAGAGAAGGAAAGCTGTCATTTGAGTGTAAGCCACTGCAATTTAAAGGAACTTCAGAAAACGTTTGGAAGCCTACCACATATAACTGACATGATAATCCAAATATAGTAGCTTCTCTTTCACTTCTGTTTTCCACTTCTCATGGAAGTAATTTTATTGGCAAATTCCAACCCTAACCTTATATAGAAGGAAATTCTGGGTAACGTAGTTCCTAGCTTTAAAAGTGACTGACAGGTTTGTGAGTTAATCAAGTTGACAAAAATAAATACAGGGCGCATCCTAGTGGAACAGAGGATGGGCGCAGTCCACATATATCCCAAGGTTCTGGGTTCACCTCCAGGGGTTAGGGCAACAACCAAGATGAACAACTAAATAAAAAATAAAATGTTGCTTCCTGCCTGTCTGCCTACTTGCCTTCATTCATGCCTGCACTTTTCCTTAAAAAAAAAAAAATGCGGTACATACATCAATTTTACAATCACTCATGAATCCCATTGGCAAAGGTTGCCACTTACAACAACTCTGGTGTTTCAGTCCTTACTTGTTTGACATCAGTCTACTTTTGGAATACCTCTCCTATCATTAATGAGTCAACATCCAAAAGTAATTGCTCTACATTTGATGCCAGATTATTTTTATTTTGTTTCCCAGAATATTACATTAACTTGAGGAACACATTTTTGGACTGAACCTGTTGGTTTATGTACTTGAACTTAATTTTGTTAATTCTTTGCATTTCTGAGAACCAAGTTTCTGTGGTAGCTGCAGGGAAGAATAATTTGTTTTCCTTTGCTTTGTGATCCCATCAGTCAGATTTAGTTCAAACATCGCATCTTTGCAAAGTTTAGTCTGACTTCCCACAGATCTAATTCACCCTGTCAGATTGGATTAATTACATTCTCATAACTTCTTTATAACATTTATCCCATGTATACTTGTATAGTTGTGTAATTATTTGATAAATAAATTTAACTCCCACTAAACTGTAAGTTCCAGAAGGACAGACTATCATTCTTAGACTTCTACTACATCCTTTTACTTCCCGTTACATTGCAGTGCCTGATACTTAATAGGTGTTGAGTTAATATTTGATGAATGTATCATTTGAGAGCCCTATGCCATACTTTGCAAAAGTGACAGTAAGATGTAAAGAAAGGAGTGCTAGTAGACCATCAGGAGAACTCCATTCTAGTTCTACTTTTGTTGTTACCTTATTTGATGACCTTAGGCAGGTGAGTTAACCTTCCTGAATTTCTTCCTGAATTTTTCCTGAAATGAAGCAGTTAAAATGGCAGAGAGATCTGTTATAGTTCTGAGTTTATTACTTCTTTGTATGACTAAATTTTGGACATAGACTTTTCTTAAAATCATACACATATGTTGAATATGAAGGATGTGGGAGACAGAGGACACCAGGTTGACCCCAAATTTTTAGCTTGCGTGTTTGATGTCTTTTATATAAACTATAGCAATCCCATTCTGTGGTATGAGGAAGGGATCTTTCTCTAGATTCAAGATTAACAAACTTTTTTTTATTTTTGTCAATTTTTATTTATTTTGGTCAGTTTTATTGTACTACATTCACCCTACCATTTTTCTTGGAAGCTTTTAGTGGCAAATGTGTGAGTTGAAAATAATATATTGATTTAATTTTCTATCCTGTTTCTTCACTAGCTAGTCATTTTATCTTAATGAAATCACATCTTTGAGCCCTCAGATTTTTCTTTTATAAAATGAGAATAAAAGTGACTACCTTATTGAATTTTTATGAAGATGAAATCAGATAGTCCTTGTGAATATCCAGTCTCATTACTAGGCAGGTACTCAAAAATATTTAATTGATTTTGCAGATGAGGAAATTGAGGAACCATAACATGTGTGTGTGTGTGTGTGTGTGTTGTCTAAACTCATTCATCTAGAGCATTTGTTTCTCACTTCTGCCTGGAATTAAGGTCTGACTGGCAATCTTGTGAAAAAGGAAGATAGTAATGAATGAAACAGGAGAATTCAGAAAAGAAATCATGTGGATAGTACTCACATAAATGGCATAAACAGTTTTCAGTATCTAAGAGGACACTGAGCACTTCGGCTTTTATTCGATCTTGGAACTACATTTGAGCACAGTTAACAATCTTTTTTTTAATTTCAAAAGTTAACTCAAAACACAATGCAATTTTCATTTAGCCAAAGAGTTCAGAAAAGAGCAGGATTATGGTTAATAAAAAACTAACTCCAATATTCATTTTTTCCAGACTTGAAAAACCTTTCAAGAAAAAGATTTTTAAACTTTTAGCCATCATTTATAAAATATGCACATTAATGAAGATTTTTGCTGATGTCTGAGGGTATAATGATATCTGTATATTGTCATTGATTAATTTAATCTACAGATATTTTCTGAGTGCCTACATTGACATTATTAGATGTGAAGAATATAAAATATCATATCTTCATACTAATATTTAATATTGTTATAACAGATATTTCTTTTAAAAATTCTCACAGTGATTTGAGTAGTAGGCTTACAAAAAATGATAAAGCATAACACAAATATGAGTATTCATGTTGCTACTTAATTACAGCTAAAAATATATATTTTGAAATATAAAGCAAGTTAGAATCCAAAGGCTATTCTGAATCCATTTATTTGTAATTTAAATAGGTGTTGGAAAGAGTTTTTACATGCATTTCCTTGATATAGGTCTAACCAACTTGAAGTGTGATTTGTCTATTAACTATTTAAAGCCAGGATCAAATTTTTCCAGATTCAAGTTGGTAAATATTTCAGGGATCTTCTCCAGAACAGAATAGTTTCATCTACATCACACAAACGTGCGCGCGCGCACACACACACACACACACACACACACACACACACAGAGTCTCCATGGTAACCACAAAAGCTCATGTACCTGTTTGCCTCCTCTTCATTCCTGAATGTTTGCAGGATCCAATTGGCCTTGAGCTTTTGAAAACTTGAAAGCTGCATTACAACTTCCATCTATAGTATTTTCTCCTTGTCCTTAGTCTTTTAAGAAACTTTGAACCTTCTCCTTAATGAACTTTATGCTAGCGGGCTTCCAGCATGGATGCTAATTCTCTAGCCATGCACTTAGGTTAACCATTGTATTCATAATCTTGCTTCACCTTCTGTTGAATCACTGCACTTGCTATTTATTGAAAGCATGATTCACTTTGTCCTTCAGAATCTTTCCTTCTCAACGCAATGAAAATTTAACTTTTTGCAATGTTCATAATCTTACCACTCTCTGATTTAAGCATCATCTTTCTCTCTTTTTCTGTTTATTTTTAAAAAATATATATTGTACTAGCATTTACAACATGCCACCCATGGTTACTAGGAAAATACATAATAACAATCTGGAAGAATTAAATACCCACCTAGAGTTCTTGGTCAGCAATTTAAGGAGACTTCTGTTAGAATGTTTGAATCTTTTCTCCCAGGCACCTCCAGCTAAAATGGAGATATGGGATAGTGGAGAGTTGACTTATCCAGGGTTGTAGCTTTGTAGGTAAGATGAAGAATAGAGATGGCAAAGAACTGGGAATATGTTCAAGTAAGTGACTGTAAATATCGACCTTGGAACTTTAAACTTGATAGCAAGCAAGAGGAGATATTGAAGCACTGAGGAATAGTGAAAAGGTAAATGATCAATTAATTTAGCAGTGCTTTGATCAAATAGTCAAAAATTACTGGAACCAGCAATCAAGGTAGTGAATAAAATGGAAAGATAAAAGATGGTGATCAGAGTGGGTTGAGATTATGACTAGATGGCAGGTAACAAACTTGACCAGGTTAGTATGACTTGGAGTAAGCATCTGAGGTAGGGTGGACAGTAAGCTCATTGTGGAGACATTAGGGTTATGAGTAGTTAGGCTGCAAAACATCCTATACTCAAAATTGAAATCAGCAAGAAATAAGGTGAAAGTAACATGAGTGTCCAAGTGAGTCAGGAGGTGATATTGCCAAAACATGTGCAGGTGAGGTGATAAACCGGGGATTAATAGATAACAGCCTTAATTCTTTTAGACACAAAAATAATATTACTAATCACATCAAAATTTAGTATAAGGACCAATAAACATAGTTTAGATCAGAAACCATAGGCTAATAAAGCACTAGTACTATTAAATAAAATAAAATTCAATTAAATAAAGCCCTTTGCTATTTTTATCTGATAGACAATACACTATGAAAAAAAGATTTGGGTTAGTTGCCAACCCATAAAAGAGAAATCTCTTTAAAATCCAGGTTCTCATCTTCTTTTGAAAAAGGAAAATTTGTCAGCACTGGGCTCAAACTGACAGATGGGAATAATAAACTGACAGCTCAACTGATCAGGACACAGTCTGTCCAGTTTGCCACTGTCCCCACCACTTCCTTACGTCACAGCTGGCCTCCTATACCCAGTTTTACCTGATCTAAGGTATTTGAATTTTCAATCCTCTGTTGCATTTTTAGAGACTTTTGCTCAAATGACTGTACAAGATGTCTGAAACTATCCTTAAAAATGAAGTTCTGACAAGGAAAAATATCACTGCCTGTGAGAGTTCTTTCCAGTTCAACTTTTTACTGGTGTTACCCCGTTACCCCATGAGTTCACAATCAATTTTGCTAATTGAATCTACATTCCTAAATTATAACTTAACTCCAGTTATAATCAAAACATGCTCCTTGTTTTATAGAAGTAAAATTACTGAAAACATTGTGTGCATAATCTTAAGTGATAGAGAATGGGAGCTCTAGGAGCTGACATAACTTCAAGTTTATGCAACCATACTGCGTAATTTGTAGCTTGCCCAAATTGAATTTAAAGATCATAATTTCCTTTTGGTTCAGAGTCTTTGGGAGTACTTTTATTGTAAAATACTACAAACAGAAGTTTACTATATTAATATTTGTTTATTTTCCACCTCATTTTATTTCATTTTAAAATATCTTCAGATCTGGGAATAAGCATTATAACCAAAGTTGAAACTCTTCCCCTATGTCCTCCAAATTCTCATCACTTCTCTCCTTCCTCAGAGGTAGCCATTAGACAAATTTGGTATTTTTCACTTTGGAATGTCTTTAAAAGGAAATCCATTTTAAAAGTAATTGCATTTATATTTATGGAGAGTTTTTTGCTTATTAAGATATGTGGACCTACAATGCTAAAAGAAGAATGCAAATACAGTCTATTTGCAGATCAATATTAACCTCTGAAAGGAAATGGAGATCTCCCAGATATGCCTCCCAACGAAGTGCCAAATTGAAACTAAGTTTACTGACTCAAGAGCATACTTAAGAGACTCATTTGTTTCAATAGTAAAAATTAATTCCTGTTTCTCCAGGAGTAAAAATGGAGAGAGATGTGTCTAGGCAGGGCCAGCTTCTTATACAGAGCCCCATAACTTAAAGTGGTCTGTGCTTGGCTTAATGCTCTCCTATTGGTGTCTTGAAATGCTTGATAAGTTTTGAATATGGCTTTCACCTCATTTTTCACAAGACCATGCCATTGACTGGTTCTGATTCCAAGACAAATGGCAGCTGAACTAAATCTTCCATCCCAACTCTTTTTCCCAAAGATGTCCTAAGTACTCTGAGTTAAACACGGCTGTCAAATTCACTTTGTCCTCAGGAGGGTGCTGTTGTACCTTGAATAGTCAGTTCTGATCTTATATGCAAACATATTACCTTCAGTCCCCAATGCACAGTAAATATAAAACCAGGATTTTAAAGAATGAGTTATTCTGAAAGGGTAATGGACATGGAAGTGAAAATAGGTAAGAATTATATTCAGTTACTGAGCTTTGACTTTGTGCCAGGTGTGATGCTGTGCACAGTAAATGCAGTATTTCTTTTATTTGTACAACACCTTGTAATATAGATATTACTATCTTCATGTGCAGGGAATGAGACTGAGGACCAAAGTTTAAGTAGCTTTCTCCAGGCAAAAAAAAAAAAAAAAAAGAAAGAAAGAATTCAAATTTGAGCCCTATTTTGTCTGCCCCGGAGACCAAAAATTATGTTTGTTAATCTAGGAGTAAAAAAATCCAGGAAAAAATAAAGGAAAACCCAATTATATATATATATATATATATATATATATATATATATATATTAAATTTTAATTTTTTAAGGAAAGGTAGAGGCAGGAATGAAGGCTAGCAGAGGCAGGCAAGCAGGAAGAGAGAGGGGGAAGAAGTGTTTTATTTAACGTTCATCTAGTGTCTCCTGTTGGCCCTGGGATAGGTACCCAGGTCCTTGGGATGAATGTGAACTGCACCAAACCACTACTCCTCCAGGGAACACCCAGTGCAGTTATTCTGAAAGGATTTTTTAAAAGACTCTCTATGCTCTAAAACATGACTTTCTAATAAAACGAGGCTTTGCCTTAGTGCATCATGAGCTTTCTGAGTTGATCTTATTAATCAAATGCAAAGTCCTGCATTATTGTCCCGTATCAATAATTATACATATAAATTTTGCAGAATCCTATGGTCTGAATGTTTGTGTCATAGATTACCCATACCGACGACACATCCAGATATTCTTCCTTTCCAAAGTTCCTGTTGCGCCACTTTGCTTTTATGAAAAACCTGTATTAGTATAGCAGGTTCTTAAATAACCTCTCCTCCACCCCCACCCCCACCCCTTTGTTTTAAAGGAAAAGTGCAGGTGGGAATGAAGGGCAAGCTGGCAGGCAGGTAGAGAGAGGAAAAAGAAGCATCTATATTTTTATTTGTACATCTTGGGTCCTTGTGATGTATGCGGGTTGCACTTAGATCAGAGGCAGTTGAACAAAACGCTGCTCTACTAGGGTGTGCCTTAATAAACCTTTGTTTTTGTTATAAAATGATGAAAAAAAAACTGTGACTGACCTTGAGCAACAGGACATTATTCAAAGACTTGCTTTCATAAAGTTGCAGTTTTTTAGAACCTTATATAGGACATAAGGAAGTAAGTGAAGACTAATTGTACCCGTTTTCGATAACTGAAAGACATCCAAAAAGGATTTTCACTTTTATGACAAAAGGAGCAAAGCAAAGACATGAGCATTCAGAAGTTGCTGGCTTTGTGGGTCTGGAGGCTTCAGCACCTGGAGTGAAATGGCACCACCAGGCTCCCTCCCTGGGACTGCTTCTTGCAGGTTGTATAGTTGTCATATCACTTCTGCTGCTATTATATATTAGTATTGTTTTAGGCCTTATGTGTGATTTGTAGGTTGATTTTGGGGTCTGGGGATACTTAAAAACATTTCCATATAAATTAATTATAATTGCTCTTCTCTTTACCCTGTTTGTACTTACAAAAGCTTTCACAGGACGTTGTGTTGCTGGAGAGCAGGTGAAATTTGTACACATTTTTCTAACAGGGTTTCATGTAATTATAGCATAAGCTGGCCCTCATAAAATAAAGCCACTATAGGGGCCACCTAGAGTAGAGTATGACTGGGTTCATCCAATTTGACTGGCATTGTCCTGGTTTAGCAGCAGTGAATTCCCAGACTGCCCCTCAACTCATTGCCTGAACACACCCCACCTCCCACTTCTCTCTCCTGCCAGCCTGAACCACCCCCACCTGGTGATACTCAGATGCCAATTTCAACTGTAGCAACTATAGTTAGTCTAACACTGAGTATATTTTCTCATAGGGTTTAAAGAGAGAAAGTGTATCAAATTAAGGAAATTTTCTTTGCTGGTTTACAAAATATTGTTATTATGAATGGTGTGTTGAGTTTTACTGAATATGCTTCTCACATCTATTGAGATTTTTATTCCTTTTCTCCTTTTATAAAGGACCTGTTGTGTCCAATTGCATTTACCGACTTTCTAATATTTAAAACTCTCAGTAGTTGGGGTAAATTCAACATAGATATTTTGTATTCATTTTGTTATGCATTACCAGATTTCGTTGGTTTAATTTTTCTGCTGTATCTTTGTTGTCTGGTTTCTGTTTTTTTTTTTCTTTCTTTCTTTCTTTAAATCTTTCTCTTCTTGGTTTATTCTCTTGATTTCGTTCTAACTTCTTTTTTTTTTTAAAAGGAAAGGTACAAGCAGGAATGAAAGCAAGTAGGCAGACAGACAGGAAGAGAGAGGAGAAATAAAGAAAAAAGAACTTTGTTTTATTTAGTTGTTCACTTCAGTTGTTTTCCCCAGCCCCGGGTCTTGAACTAGCTACCTTGGGATGTATGTGGATTACACCCGGTGAACTAAGCCAGTAGGCTGCCAGGGTGTATCTCATTCTAACTTCTTAAATTGAATGCTTGGCTCATTAATTTTGAGACGTCTCTCTTTATTTCCTAATATTGTCATTTATGGGATAAATTTTCTTCAAATATTCCTCTAAATGAAACTCACAAGTGTTGATATATTTCACTTTTTACATTAAGTTTTAAATATTTTTTAATTTTCCATTATAAGTTCTTTGACCCAGAACTACCTGACTTTGCTGCTTTCTTATTCATTTATTTGCATTGATAAAAAAAAAAATCTGCTGTGGTTAAATCATCAAACCATTTCTCTGTAGATGGACATTTAGGCTTTTTAAATTTGCTTTTTATTATTACAAAAATTGCTTCAACGAACATTCTTTACATATTCCCATGTTTTTGTGTGTCTATTAAAATGTGTTCCAGATATGTGTGTGTGTGTGTGTGTGTGTGTGTGTGTGTGTGTATCTTGAAAAGCTGAATTTCTGGGTTATAGGGTATACTTACTTTCACTGCTATCCTAATGACTTCATTTTAATCTAATTACCTTTAGAATGGCCTGGTCTCCAAATATAATTACATTCTGAGGGACTGGAAGGTTAGGATTTCGATACGTGGATTTTGAGGAGACATAGTTAAGCCCATAATATCAAATTACATGGAAAAATCTGTTTGGACTTTATATTTTATTTCTTTAAGATTAAAGAACAATTTGGGGAGAAATGACATAAATCTTTCAATTCATGAACAGTTTTTAGGGCTACTTTAGAGTCTTTCAATACAATTTTATAATCTCCAAACACTGTTACATATACTTATTGGAATTATTTCTAGATTTCTCATAGTTTTAGGAAATGCTATTAAATACATCTTTTTCAAGATATTTCCTATTTTTTTCTGGTCTTAAAATGTGTGTGTGTGTGTGTGTGTGTGTGTGTGTGTGTGTAAATTCTTTCTCCACCTAGATCTAAGTTCCTAGTTCTCTGAGCCTGTGAAAATCTGACAGTAATTTCTGGTATTTGGTATATAGCTTGATTGATCATTTTCTCTCTGTTGTGGTTTCTCTCTGTTCCCAGTTTCTAAATCAAAAGCATAAATGAATCGACTCAATGCACCAGATAGATTTTCCATTCACAAATGATCTAATTATATATCTTTTGAATAAATTATAAATTTTTGTGCTTCCAAATATGCCTAGATTAAAATAGCATCAAATTAAGAGGCACATGTTGAGTGATCAGTAAGTCTCTCTTGATCATTGGTTTTCTAAGCTTAGTAAATCACTCCTTTAGGTCTTCATTAAAATAAATGCACTAGGAAAATTTCTCATTTCTTTATTTTAAAGGACATTGAAGCTGTTTACAAATAATTTGAGATGAATAATCTATGAGTACCAAGGTACTATTTTGACATTTTTTGGCATTTTTTGACATTTATTGAGTGTTTTATAAAATATATGTATATAGGAAAGGTGCAGGCAGGAATGAAGGTGATTAAGCAGGCAGGTAGGAAGAGACAGAAGGAAGAAGCATTTTATTTTATTTTTATTTAGCCCTTCACACAACTTGCTTTCCCCCAGGGCCCAGGACTGGAACCCAGGGATATGTGGCCTGCTCCTTCAGAACTGATTGACCTAAGAGCTGCTCCACCAGGGTGTGCCAATATATTGTAAATGTTGGTGTGCCCAGGTGGAGTAGTGGCTAATTTCTCTGCCTCTGACTGAGAACACAATCCACATACATGCCAAGGACCAGGGTTCACATCTTTGGGCTGGGTGGGAAAGCCAAAATGAACAACTAAATAAAATTAATGAAATACTGTTTTCTCCTCTCTCTTCCTGCCTGCCTGCCTACTCACTTTTATACCTTCACTCTTACCTCTACCTTTCCTTAAAATATATATATATATATTCCAAATGTTGTTTTAACTATTTTGCAAACATTCTTTTAATTCCCATAACAGACTCATGAAAGAGATAGTCATTATTACCCTCATTTTGTGGATGAAGAAATTGAAGCCCACAAATACATGTTTATATCAGGAAAAAGTAAAGGCTGCATTGATAATTTGTCCCCAAATGCCTGATGATTTTCTCTCTATTCTCAGTTAACTTGTTATATAATGTGTGTGTGTTTTATAGTGGAAGGAACTGAATCTGTTATTCTGTGTTGTGAATAGCATGTACTAGAAGACCTGATTATAAGAAAATTATTTTGAGACAGGGATGCCTGCTTTTGGTTCTTTGTTGATCAGTCATATTGTTTTCTACTTTATGTAATTAATCTAGGACCTTAGAATTTATAAATTCCAAAAGAAGATGAAGGTATTAATGCAGAAAGCAATGCTTGTTTGCTACTAAAAATAGCTATTCATACAAGTCATAGATGCTGTACACCCAAATTCAGAATATTTTTCTCCTAGACACTTCCAGCAAAATGGAGATGTGGAATAGTAGAGAATTGACTTATCCAATGTTGTAGTTTTGGAGGTAAGATGATGAAGAGAGATGGGCAAAGAACTGGGAATATGTGCAAGTAAGTGACTGTAAATATCGACCTTGGAATTTTAAACTTGATAGCAAGCAGGAGGAGATATTGAAACACTGAGGAATAGTGAAAAGGTAAATGATCAATTAATCTAGCAGTGCTTTGATCAGAGTCAAAAGATTGCTAGAATCAGCAATCAGGGTGTAGAATAAACTGGAAAGATAAAAGATGATAATCAGTGTGGGTTGAGATTATGACTAGATGGCAGGTAACAAGCTTGACCAGGTTAGTATCACTTGGAGTAAGCATCTAAGGTAGGGTGGACAGTAAGTTTATTGGGAGACATTAGGGGTGTGAGTAGACAGGCTATAAAACATCCTACACTCAAAATTGAAATCAGCAAGAAATAAGGTGAAAGTAACATGAGTGTCCAAGTGAGTCAGGAGGTGATATTGCCAAAACATGTGCAGGTGAGGTGATAAACCAGGGATTAGTAGATAACAGCCTCAATTCTATTAGACACAAAAGTAATATTACTAAAACTCTTAAAACTTCTTAAGCTTGATAAACACACTTTAGTCTAGAAACCTTAGGCCAGTAAAGCACTAGTACTGTTCAATTAAGTAAAGCCCTTTGCTATTTTTTACCAGATGGACAATACACTTAAAAAAAATTGTATTAGTTGCCAACAAATAAAAACCAGGCTAAATCTCATAAAAATTCAGGTTTTTTTCTTCTTTTGAATAAAGGTAACCTCGGTCAGCATTGGACTTAAACTTTTGGGTTGCATCCTTGACCATATCCAGGTCTGCCTCCTTTTGGCTGGAGCTACTTACCTCTTCTTTGCCTCCTCCACCACTATTGGGAATCTCCTCATTATCCTGTCTTTACATGTCTCAGACTACAATAGTTACCAAAGAGCAATAAAATTGCCATCAACAAGAGAAAGATGTTCTCCAAACAGTTTGTAAGATCATTTGATCCTTTCTTGCTTACCCTAGAACTGATTGCTTTCTAAGATGATTTTATTTAGATGATTTTTCCAAGATAACCAGGGGACTACTCATTCCATTTGTGTGAAACTCTACTCTGATTCAGAAGTGTGGTCCTGTTCACAGTAATTTTATTTTAATACTTTTATTCATGAAAACATTTAATTGATTACTTTATCATATTTCCTAAAATAAAATTATTTTAACATTAAAAAAGTTTTTGAATATTATAAATTTATAAATCTTAAAAAGATTTCATCTTTATTGTTCTGTCATAACATTTCTTAATAACATTTCTTAATCCTTTTACTCAAACCCTGAAATTCAAAAATAAATCTGAAAATTTGAAAAATGAAAGCACTTGCCTGAACTAGTGACAAATTGGTCCAGTAAAACTGTCCAAAATTGACATAGCGCATGTGCAGTTTGTCAAACATTGTAAATATGCTACAGATGTATTGATAAATATTAAACAGAATATTAAAATTCCATTGGCATTGGATCTCTTAATAAAAAGGATAGTGCTTTTTTGATAATTTAGTTTAAAAAAACCATTAGTAAATGTTAATTTTGGCTTGAATGAGTCAAAGATAAGGATCAATTATACTGCAATTTTTCTTAACTTTAAATATTTATGTTATAGAAATTTTTCATTATAACCAAGTAGATGGAAACATTTTTATTATAGAAGCATTATGCAGTTTTTGGAATACTTGAGTTATGTGTGCCTAAAAATTTTATGGTGATTGATTATCAAACTATGTTGAATAGTCATGTAACAATTTTAGTTCACTTTCAGTTTCTTCTTTTATCTTTACAAACAATGAGTATGAAACACACTAAACTTGCAATAGATTTTTTTATCTACTCATGAGAGATAGTCACTTTCTGTACATCTGTACCAATATTTCAAATTGTTCCCTCTTGTGGTATTCCAAAAGTGTTTACAACTTAGGGAATTTCTCACAGCATTTTAGAATAAATGTTATATTTGGCCGTTATTTTCTAAGTAGAGAAAGAAAAATTGTTGAAAGGGGTTCTCTAGTAAAATGTGCTTTTTCAGGCCCATCAGCTTTAGGAAAGAATATGAATGAAAGTTAGATATTTCAAAACCAATACCTATATTAGCTATTTTTAGATCAATCCATTTAAAATCTATACTTGGAGTGTTTTTATAATCCATGAGAGTACACATACCCTTCATATCATTGTTATAGCAGTGAGAGCTACTGATAACATTAATCACAGCAGTGCTGCGTTCTGATATGAGATTTAGAAAGCGCTCTGCTGCAGAGAAGAAAAACCAATAGACAGATGGCGAAATGGAGATAATGTCACCAGTAGCTGAAGGAGTTAAAAAAAAGACAGTGTGAGACCCAGAAAGATATTAGAATTAGGGAAGTCATTCTAAAATTTTGTTGTGGTGGCTGAGATCTATAGACTGGCACTATTAAGTCATAATCTTCTTGATGTTTTATATCCTTCTAGACCCTAGGCTCTATGTTAAAAGAATTCCAGGGAATGGAATAGGATGAACACACACAAACACACACACATATTCATTCTTTCATACATATGTATATATATTTTTATCTGTGTGTTGTATATATATATATGAATATATATATGAAATCACCATTAGAACTCAGTTTTTTAAATTGGACATTTAGTAATCTTAAAAAAATAAAGTGTCAAGAAATGAATCATTTCTTGGAATTGAGTATGTTTTGGAAATCCATAAAAAATCAGTATCTACTCCTATAAACAAATTTTCTATTTTGGGTAAACTGGACTGGGCAATATGCTGTAAACTCATTCCACCTATATGTATATCCTTTAAAGACTCTCTCATATCTGATCTTATTTCTATAAACTTCTCATATGAAAACAATCTCCATTTTGTACTAATTTGTTTACAGTTCATTTTCGCTACCCTATGTTTTTCTATTGCTTTCATATTATCTTGACGTTACTCTTTGGAGTTTTAATAGATTGGTATTCATTACGGATGCTTGGTATTCAGTCTTACTAATATTTACTAATGCACAACGTATGAAATTTTAAGTTAGAAGTATTATGTGTACCTGGAAATAATACCTGAGTATAAGACTTCTCTGAGGCACACAGTGTCCAATGCAGTGTCTGACAGAATGGACTCAATAAATATTTGTCAACTTATTGAATTATTGAATTATACCTATTGGGGAGCATCCTGTCTTCATGACCATTGAGAGAGGCTATCTTCTTTCTCCAGGTTCACTTTGAAACACTAGTTTCTGTATTTCAGCTAAACATGAAGAGAAATAAGGTAGGAGTCAGGGCTTCTTTATTCATAAGACTTAATTTTTATATGTCTCCCTTCAACACCATTCAAAACAGGTTTCTGAACCACCTCAAACTTCATTATTTAGTTTTAAAACTGAATGGGAGCTTAAATGTCCAAGTATGAAATGAGATGCAGGATGAGAGCACAGATTTCAACTATGTGATAGATAGTTTGTATACACTGTCCTATCGGGTCAGCAGAGTGGTGGGGAAAGTTGGATGACAAACATAAAAGAATTAAAAGTCTCTGCTCTCAGCAACCTTGTCTTGAAAGTCCTTCCTAGACCTTGGGAATGATCAAATCCTTTGTCTTCAAGTAACATAGACCATGGACTCTCACCTAAACATTGAGGGTATGTGTTACAGAAACATATCAAGGGAATGAAAGCTTGCCCCAATTTGTCCTCAATGGCTTAACCTACCAAATTCTTTCCAGTTGCAGAGAGAAGAAAACAGCATGAACTTCTAGCTAAAGTCCTTGGTGTCGCTGAGACCTCAAGGTGCTTGCATCACTCACTATGAGTATCACAGCTTCAGAGTCTGGAGCCAGAGAAAATGACTTCCCCGCATAGGTAGATTCCAGTAATAGATTGCAAGATGAGTGGGCCTGTATTTAGAGAAAGGTTGTATAAGGCCCAGGCAACTTGGCTTTGAGACCAATAACCTGTGTGTGACAATTTTAGTGTTGGCTTCTTGGAATCTAGCCGCAGGTAATCGAAGACTAAGGCCTATGATGGTAGAGAGAAGCATGTAGAAAAAGAAACAAGCAATACTACTAGATAGTTTTGGAAAGATTAAACTTAACCCTTGATTTGGTGACATTGATTTTGAATTAGAAATATAAGCTCTCTGAAGCGAAATGTCTTTTTTCATTAAAAAGGGTATAATAATACTGCAACATAGAACCATCACAGAGATGGAATTTATTTCATCAATTCTTTGAGCATATATTTGCCACATACTTTTATGTGTCAGGAACTCTGCTACATACTGGGAATACATTGGTGGTCACAGGTAAATATCTTTGCCTTATGAAAACTTTGTCTACCACAAGTTTTCTCAATCTCAGCAAATTTTAGTATAACACAAGTTTTCTCAATCTTGGTACAAGTGATATTTTGTATTAAATAACGCTTTGTTCTGGAGGCTGTCTTGTGCCTGTCCTGTAGAAGTGTCTCCACCTATTTGTTGATAGTATTTTTATTTCTTATCACGATGACCAAACATGTCACTAGACATGGCCACATTTCCCTTAGGAAGCATAATACACCAGTTAAAAACCACTGGTCTGATGGGAAAGAGGTAACTTCTGAGAAAGCAAAGCAGATGTTTTTTGTTTTTGTTTCTTTCCTCCTACTTGATATCAATTGGGAAGTGTCTCCTGGAGGCAATTAATTTATGACCAAAGGGGAATCAATGGATAATGAAGATGGTAGAATAAAAACATGGAAATAACTTGGTGCCCTATAATATAATAAGACTTAATCCCCTCCCCAGAGAGATACTACATCTGAAAAGAACAAAAAACAAAACCAAAAAAATCTTCCAAAGTTACAAAAGAGAGAACTTCCAGAGCTTAATCCTCAAAGAGAGTTTGCCCTCTCTCTGGAGCTCTGGATTTGTTTTTAAATGAGATAGCGAATTTGCATTTCTTTAAGCCAAAGAGTTCCTGCTGCTTGTAGCTAAATGAATCCTAACTCTACGAACTTTCTTCATTTACAAAATAGGAATAAGGTGTGCCCTGGTAGAGTAGCAGTTGGGTCAGTTGCTTCCAAAAGAGGCAAATCCTAGTCCTGTCCTGGGTCTTGGAGAAACAACCAGTGTGAACTAAATAAAAGCAAAAATACAGATGCTTCTTTCTCATTCATCTTCCTGCTTGCCTGCCTACTTGCCTTCATTCTTGCTTGCACCTTTCCTTAAAAAAAATAGAGAAAATAAAGCATTCTTTGGTTTAGAGTAAGGTAAAATATTTGTAAAGTAGACTGCCTTTTGTTGGGCATAGTGAGTGCAATTATCAAGTAACCAATATTAGTATAATGACTGTTTATTACTGCTCTTTCAAGACACTGAGCATCATTTAGATATGTTTCTGTTTCATAGTTAGCTTTAACGTGCTTCAAATACTAATTTTTATCAAAAATTTCCTTGGCAAATGTTGCTTGGAAAGTATTTTGCAACTCTTCAGTCATTATTACCTGTTAGCCCAATAATTTAACATATACATATATATATGTATGTGTATTCACATATGTATATTTAGATTACTTAAATCTGTAATATTCTTGGTAACCTGACTGTTACCTCTTTATATGCAGAGTGTCCAACTCCTCTAGAGGCACAAGGTATGTTAATGCTTTCCTCTCCTTTGGATGTTAAGTTATCACTTCCCAAGAAGTACCAGAGCAAAAAAATGCATGTCTAGTTGTAAAGACTATGCATTCCAGTGATGCAGCATTAAGCATTCTTATCCCTACTGCAGTATCCGTGCAAGAAGTCTGTGTTGAGATAACTAGTGATCACTATATCTGACTTTCCTTCTTGGGTGCAAAGGAACACATTCGAAGGTCATGTAGTCGGATGGATCATGTGACGGATTCTGGACAGTAGTCTCTAGGGAAAACTGATGTGGGGTGCTCTCCACAGCAGCCTGAAAGTGAGTGTGAGCTTTGAAAGTTCTCTCTTTTGTAACTTTGCAAGATTTCTTATTTCGTTTTGCTCTTTTTCAGATGGAGTATCTATAACATGGAAGGAGTTTGAACCTCGACTGGGAAGGAGTCTGCGTTGAAGACTTCGTGAGTGAGCAATAAACTTCTATATGTAAGGCCACTAAGGTTTGAGGCGGTCATTCACTAGTAATGCATGGGTAATTCCACTGTGAACCAGGGGTGTTCCTAATTGTCCCCTTCATGTCACGTATCCTATAGCTATACCAAAACTCTTTCATCTAGAGTTATCTAAGAAAGAGGTGCTCTGCGTTACTGAGTTTTCAAACACCCAGCTGGACCCAGTATCATGAACAAGCATTGCCTGTGATCTTCTTCTCCTATCCCTGAATTAAAATTGGACAGAGGCCATAAATTTTTCTGCTCAACCTTAGAAGCACAGTCTTTATTTTACATTGTAAGCACAGTCTGAATTCAGCTTTTGAATTGTCTTGTGTAAGATTTTAATGGAAACTCTGACCACATCAACCACACCACCCACCCCACAGCCAGTTGAATCTGCATCAGGCTGGAGGGCACAGCAGGGAGGGGGCATTTGGGATGTCTCCTCTTGTCCGTGGTCATCTGGTCTCCATCTGGTCTCTACCTGTTGGCTACATATGGCAAAATGTGGAGAGGTGATAAAAGGAGATTGGGATAGTTTTTACTTGGCTGTGTAACTTTATTGCCCTTTAGTCCTTGAAAAGAATGAAATTGATACTTCTAGATAGGCCTGACAAATAAATAAGGCTGACTGTCTCTTGGTGTGCTTTTGTAGACTCTGTGAAATTCCTATACTTATTCTATTCTCTTCCATTCTTTTAACCTAGGCATGTACAGCTCTATTCTACATGGTAAGATTATGATTATTTTCTCAGTTTCCAGATAACTCTTAGTTTTTCTGGGTCACTCTATGGACTAGCACCTAAGAAGACTTCACACTGATATGGTGCTGAGTGGCCCACAATCCACAGGTAATGTTGCTGCATCATTATCCCTGACAAACTAGAATAATGACTGGTCCCAATGTAGCAGTGCTCTCTTGGCTTTGGGTCCCTAAGGTAATCAGTAATCTCACCTTCTGCTTAGTCCACAATCTTTTACTATCTTAGTTCCTGGTCTTCTCCTTGGCATCTCCTGACTGTAGAGGACAAATTAAATCTAATTTTTCCCCTATGAAGACCTCCTCACTAAGTTTGAGGTGAGCAGATTGTAAGTCTATTTGCACTCCAAAGGGAAGTGATGGCGATGAAGAAGGCAGAAATTCACAGCAAGAAAAAAACTCTCTGAATTTGTACTTGGAGGGAGTCTAACCATGATCAGGCAACCAAGTTTGGACTTCACGTGATTAGTTTTGTTTGACTAGTGTGTGTATTAAGGACAGTAGTGCTGGCCTAAGGATCTAAGTACTGTCCGGAAATGCATTCTTTGTTACTAAGGAATTCCTTCAATTAAGATGCCTTAGGGGGAATTAGACATTTGCCCTCAAGTTGAATTACGTATTCTCTGAGTTCTCTTCTAACCTTGAAAATATATTATTTTATTCATTAAAAAATGTTTCTAACTTACTACCCTCGCATTCATTTTGCAGTTGAGAGCAAATTTCTCTTTAAACAGTTCTCAAATCTCTCTTCTAATTTGCCACTTCTAAGATGCTATGAATATTTTAGACAGTCAAGTGCTTTTTAAGTTCTAGACTTAAATAGTGTAAGAAGGGTAGGGTATATTTTATATTGAGACTAGTTCTCATTCTATAATATTTTTCTATGCATATGCACACAGGAAAAAGGAGTAGAAGAAAAAGCACAAAGTAGCTAGTTATTTCTTGGTATTGTGATTGTTGGCGTAAGTTTAATGTTTTTCATTAAAATTTTTGTATGAGTTTTATACCAAAAAGAAAAAGAATGTTTTCCTTTAATAATCTAAAAAAGTATCAAATAACTTTGAAGGTTATCTAAAAAAATAAATATAAGTACAGTTAAATTAAGACCTGTGAGGTTCACATATTAAATGAGAATGTGGTTTTATTTGTTAATTTTGTCATATTCATTCTCTCTAGAGTCAGACTCTATTGTCGACAGTTCAGGTGACAGGTCACGTAACTTTCAGGTAAATGACGCTGCTTTATTGTATACTTTTTCACTGTAGGTCTTGCTTTTCAGTTTTATTTATATTTATCACTAAGCCTCCATTTTTCATTGCACTATAAAAAGGAAAAGCAAGAGGAGAGCTGCATTTATTGTTGATGTTACAACTATTTATCTCATTCTTTATGGCTCATTTCATTAACTGATTATTTTCGTACCACCTATTGTGACCCCATGTAAATTTTTGATTGGAACAATTATTCACAATTGCAGGCCTTAAATGAATGCCTTTGTGATAGAGAACTTGATGGGGTGTTATTTCTTATTCCTCATAGAATTATAATTAGATAACACTCATTATAGCTCTCCTCTATTTTATTATTCCCTGAGACCCAATTTACCTGTCAATCGCTTTTCAGCATTATTTTTTCCCCCCTAAATTCTGCAGCTGTCATTTTACATAGTTTTAAGAGAAGCATGTTTCCCTGATCTATATTATTTCTTTCATTTTAAGAAATGACTCACAGAACCAGCCATGAAAGAGAAGTCCATTCTTTCAAAGGACTGAAAAGCTAATTGATGGTCTCCTCTTGCCTCTCATGCACAAAGAAAAGGTATAAATTTTTTGAGGGAAAAAGTTTCCTTTAGTCTTCTAGGTTCTTTAGGTTGGAAAATGATCACTTTGATGCAAGACAGATTAACAGGAGGAAAAAAACATTTAATTTCATTCACGTGGAGGCCAATGAATATGAAATTGTGCACTAAATAAAGTATGCAGTTTATATTCTTTAAAGACAAAGAAACAATACATTTATAGGAACAAACAAGACCAAACAAGCCCCAATAAAACACTTTGGGTTTGAACACTAATTCTGAGAGGAACTAAGCGGAGTTTATTCATAGGCTTTACAGGCCCTGCATTCCTTGTCTGTGATGATAAGGAGGTCTCTCCACCTCCTAGCTGAGTTAGGGATAGTGTCTGTCACCTGGGGAATTTATAGCCTGCTTTTGGAAGACAGAGAGGGCCTGAGTGTTATTTTTGCATGTACTATTTCTCAAGTAACATTAATTCAAAATAAACACGGCATCACTTTGGCACGGCTTGGGCATGCCTACCCCGAGTCCCAACAACGTTAACGTGTCTAGTTTTGAGATGCCAATTTACTTAGTATGAAAGCCATTCTGGAGACTCCCTGCAGTACTCAGTATGATATCTCTGTCACTGGTGAGGCGCCACTGCCCTTTCCCTGCTCATGTTGCCATAGACTGGGTTTCATGGTTTTGGCCACAGGTGCTAAAGGCCCTTGGAGAGTCCATGGTAAGCAGATAATTTTTAGCAATGAAATGATTCACACATTTTCCAAAGTATTCAGAATGTAGAAAACATATGTTACAGGAGCCTTGACTTCGGCATACCCGTGATGATCCTACCAATGGCTAACAGTATGTCCAAACAGACCTAAGGGACCTTCCTGGATCTGACAGACAGCACTAAACAGTTAAATTATGCTGTTTAAATCACACTTAACAGAAATATTTGCAAGTCGAAAATCAGTAAGTAGGTGCACCCTAGTGGCTTAGGCACTAATTCATCATCTGGAATATGTACCATGCAAAACTCCAGGATCTAGAGATGGGGACAAGGGTAACAAACAAAAATAAATAAACAAGTAAATAAAAAGTGCTTTTACACTTCCTTCCTTAAAAAAAAAAAGCTTTTTCTCCTTTCTGAGAGATAGAACGAGAGAGAGAGAGAGACAGACAGACAGACAGACAGACAGACAGACAGACACACACACACACACACACACACACACACACACACACACACACACACACACACCATGCAAGGCTTCTTTTTAGCAGGCTAGATCCAGTAGAGGAAAGAACCCTTTTGGGTATAGAAGGCAATGGAATCTGGAGATGTTAGGGCAATGTATAAGAGTCAATTTATGATAGGGACACGGAGTTTTGGATTTTATTCCAGTAACAATAAGAATTCCTTGCAAATTTTATAACTCCTGCCTTTGAGTGACTGAGTTATTGGGAAGAACACAAATTGACTAAAGTTGACACACTTTGTTAAGAAACATTTATGATTGTTATATCTTTACTTACACATTTTTTGGATTGTTCTTTTCTGGGTAATCAACTTGTCCATATAATTATCCATCCTGGCAATTTCACCCAAGTTGATTCATCCATTTGATGACTGAAGTTGCCCCCATAGTATCCCTAACTTTTATGAGTTTGGGGTCCTCCTGAAATTTGGGCCATTTAAACATTTAGGCATTCTGTTTCTGACCTTGAATCCCTCTGAGCCTGATGACCTTTAAACCTGACAGAGGAACTACTAAGGTGAAGCTGAGAAGAAAGGTCAGCAAAGGTCAGATGAGCCAAAGTAGGCCAGTGTGATCCTGCCCTCAGCTCCATTCATGCTGGCCATCAGGGTGTCTATGTTTGGAAATCAGAAAGGGTATGAGAAGTAATCTTTTTTTAAGATTACAAATGTTACCTCATTTGGTTATCATACGATCTGTGAAATATAATTTTTATTATTCTCGTTATAAATGTGGAAAAATGGAAACTCAAAGAAGACTCTTTGTCACCAGCTAATCTGTGATAGACAAGGACTCTGTTAGCTTGCTTTGCTTTTGTATTACTTCAAATTGTTGAGACTCCTGAAGCACAAATATAATATAGTCTGAATTACATTTCACTTAGTTTATATTTCTTCTCACTGTGGTGCAGCTGCTGATAGGATTCAGGTGAAAAGGAAGTGGGAGGAAAGGAAGGAATCACAATGGAACGTCATACTTTTGTGTTAACTAGAGAATCCTAGGAGCAAGCAGCTTTAGACTTCGAGGCTGAGTGGGAATAAAAGTAAGTATTTAGTAGAAATTGAAAATCAGATTAAGGCTAACCTAGGAGGCTGAGTGGGAATAAAAGTAAGTATTTAGTAGAAGTTGAAAATCAGATTAGGGCTAACCTAGGAGACACCAGGCTAAAGTATATGTGATCTGTTCTTTAGGCATAGAGAGTTACAGGGTACTTTATGCTGGAAGGAGGTGGATGAAAAACAGAGCACAGGGAAGGCTCTTGCAATATAGCAGTCTATTCTTGTTCTTAGACATTTGCTCAGATGATTGCAATTAACTAAATTATGCCTCCCTTCATTATAGTCCTGCTCTAGTTTAATCTTGATCCAAATTTGCAGCCTTTTCGAATTTTAGATTTATTTTCTCTTCAAGGTAGAATGAGTAAAACTGTACTGGATGACTAAGATAATGCTTATGACAAACTTGACTTTGAGGAATTAGAGGTGAGCACATCTTGAACTTGGAAGTCGCATGGGGTACTTAAATTTATTCAGTTGTATTTCAGTAATGGGTTACTATCTAATATTTAGGTGGCATTAAAATTTCCATAAAAGCCATGCCCTGGTGGCTCAGACATTAAGTCTGTGGCTTTGACATAGCCCCCATAAAGCCTTCAGATTCAGGTTTGTGGCCAGGGCAGGGGTTAAGGGTGAGGGACAACAAAACATTAACAACTAAATTTTTTTAAATTACTTCTTTCTCTACTCCCTGCCTGCCTGCCTTCCTACTTGCCTTTATTCCTGCCTTTTTCCTTCCTCAAAAAACTTTTTTTCTGCAAGAATTATGTTGCAATTTTCTTGGCAAGATTTAGTTTTAATAATAAGTTTCTGGGTGCACCCTGGTAGCCTAGTGGTTTCGTTCACTGCAGGTACAATCCACATATACCCCAAGTTCCCCAGTTCAAGACCTGGGCTGGGGGAAACAACCAATATGAACAGCTGAATAAAATAAAGTGCTCCTATCTCCTCTCACTTCCTGCCTGCCTTCCTGCTTACCTTTATTCATGCCTGCACCTTTCCTAAAAAATTTCAAAACAAAACAAAAAACTTTAAAAATTTGTAAGTTTCTGTAAAGAAAAGCTCTAGTGCCTAGTGCCGCTTGTTCTGGGTCTCCTTCCACAGCTGCTAGGCTGGTGGAGGGACCACAGAGAGTATTCACTTGATATGGCCTGCATTTTTTGACAACATCGTTTAGGAATCAGATGTACTTCATTCTGGTAAGAATATAGAAGCCCTTTTTTTTTTAGAAGTAGGAATAAACTAGTTGCTTGAAAGCAGGCACAAAGTCTGCCCCCTGGCTGCTGACAGAGGAGGGGAAAGGGCTTAATGAAAACAGTGTGTACGTGTGTGTGTGTGTTTGTGTGTACATGTGTGTTTGTGTGTGCGTGTGTGAGAGTATGTGTGTATACGTGTGTGGGGACATGTGTGGACGCGTGTACATGTGTGTGGGTATGTGTATATGTGTGGATGTGTGTGGACGTGTGCATATGTGTGTGAACGTGTGTGTATACATGTGTGTGCATGTGTGTGCATGTGTGGGGGGTGTTGAAAGATGAATATTGAAACAATTCTGTGATCATTATACCTATCTCATAGCAACAATAGTATTAAAATGTTATAGCTCTCTCTCAACTGACAAATCCAAATGGTGCTCTTTTAAAAGTAGTGAGGATAGCTTTATTATGCATGGGCCAGATATAGAATCTGAGCCCTGAAATACTTTTGGGATACACTTTTATTGGTGAGGGAGAGGGGAAGGTGTGAATTAGAATAGGAATTACAAACGGAATTCAGTTATTCTTTTGTGAATTCTGCACATGGATAACACACACGATTCATATAATTGTAAAATGCACATCGGGTTTTGTTCTCAGAAAGAGGTCCCTTTTATCTAGTCAGTAGCTTCCAGCCAGTCTAGACTGTCAGGTGCCTGGTGGCTGAGTAGCCACTGTTGGTCCTTGGCAGCTAGAAACTGGGGTGCGGCTTCCTCTCTTCTACAAAATAAAATGATCCATATAAAGTAGTTAAACAGTGACTTACATAAATAAACTCTAATACATGGTGGCTGTTTGTCTATTAATTTTCCATAAAGCTTGCTTGTATTGTTCAGGAATGGTCTGAAACCAAGACACAGAACTCCAGTTTAAACTCACTTCGACAAAGGAAGTTTTTCTTTATGTATCACTTTGTAAAATGGAAATCAACTATTAGTTACCAGAGGCATCATATGGAAGAAGTAATTTTACAGATATTGGAAGGCTGATAGGCCAAAAAGGGATATGGAACTAACACAGCGATGGCAACTGTGAGAAGCTATCTCCTCCAGGCTGCGGGAACAAAACAAAAGGATTAAATTTCTAGAAATATGCAACTCAGAGGAGTGACTGTAGAAGTGGTGCTCAGACATTTGGAGAAAGGGCAGCTCCTCAAGAACTGGGCACTGCAGCTACGGTTGGTTCCTCTGAGGGCCTGTGATAAATCCACTGCAAGGAGCACCACAAAAGCTTGAAGTGACCATCGGTTGCTGCTTCCCGGAAGGCACTGATTTTCACAACCAGAAATGAGAAAGGATGACCCTTCTCTTCTCCTTGGGCCTTCTTTCTAGTGCCTTCTTTCTCTCTAGTGCCTCCTGTAAGCTAGAAGGCAGAAGAGCTTGGGAAATGTAGTTTTCAGAATATAGAAAGGTGGGTTGGAGCTGAGAGACATTCAGTAAATAATTGGCAAACTGACTCGTAGAGTGCAAGGAAAATTCAAGTCAACAGGTCACTGGGTCCAGGATTTAGATATTTCCAGGACTTCCTCTCTCTTCTTTAACCCCTTGGTCTCACTGCACATCATATTAGGCAGTTCGTTCTCCATGGAAGCATGTGACAGGTCACCAACATCTTCCAAATCTGACACTGCAACACCCCCACTGCCCCTCCTCAACTTTGGCCACCAGAGAAAGCCTGACTACTTTTACTACGATTCCGGTTTAGGAAAGACTTCATTGAACTAAATTTCCAGCTGGAGACAAAAGCCTCATCTAGACTGTCGGGACAGAAATAGGATAAGATGTAAACTTCTGTAATCTTCTCTGCATCTCTGTATATTTCCAAAATCATCATGGGAGCAGACAGGATGACAGAGCTGAGAGGATGGACAGCACACTGGCATGAAACTTCTCGACACCAGAGGCTTTTAGAACCAAACTGAGAAGCCTCTCAGGATGCCCCTCTCCCTGTGTCACCTGGACTGAGTAGTAATTGATCTTTGATAATTAAAAAACTCCTTTCTTATTAATAGCCCTCTCCTTAGGTTAAACTAGGCATATAAATATGGCAGTCTTTCAGCAAATGGTACATGAGAATTCTGCCCATGAGAACGCTACTCATACTTTTTGCTTTCTTTCTCCTCCATTGTCTCTGATCAATCTTTAAGACTGTGCTTCTATAATGATTCAAGAATTTTTTCTTGATCTATGTCACCGCCAAACCCCAGCAGCCCCCAAAACGTAGACCATTCAAATGTGGCCAGAAGGGACTATGAGAATATAGGATTTGAGTGTGCCCTGGCAGCCTACCTGTCTAATACACCCTGGGAGCAGTCCCACATACATCCCAAGTCCTGGGTTCAAGACTCAGGGCTGTGGGAAAGCAATCAATGTGAACTACTAAATAAAAATAAACAGTACTTCTGCCTCTCTCTCAAATGAAACAGTAGAGGCTCTGCTACTGAAAACAAAAACATAGTAGGTGTTAGATAAGGAAGCAAAGAAGTAGATACAGTTTAGTTTCAGGATAGGGATATTAGACGGACAATACAGAAGATATTGCTTAAAAGGTAGAAAGGGACAGAAAAAAGAGTGGGTGTAGCGGGCAGATTCTATGGTATGGGAGAAGTAGAGATAAGAAAAGATTCTCAAAAGGTGAATCATCGAGGTGAGTCTGGAAGCAACAGGTCTGTGAAAACTGGGGGAGCCTGGAAGAGACTTCAAGAAAATAAAAGTTTAATTAAATTAAATTAATTAGTTAATTTATTTTTGAGGACGGGACAAGGCAGGAATAAAGGTAAGTAGGCAGGCAGGCAGGTGGGAAGAGAAAGAAGGAAGAAGCATTTTTTAATCACCTGCTTACCCATACATTGGAAAGATATGGTGATCTAGAAAAGCACAAGATGTACAAAGCCCAGAAATCTATCAGGCCACCAGTATTGATGGCAGCAGAAAGATATAGAGAGTGGGTAGTGACAAAGTGGCAGAGTACACCAAAGAATAGGAGTTGTGCTCTTGATGCATAGGCATGGAAAAATCATAAATTGTGTTCCTGGGCCTCTAAGTGATATTTCTGTTAAGCCTTTGCTATTAGTGGGGCAATAGCTGATGGAATCTCTTAGAGGACCTTCCAGGCCTATGCTCTGCTAGATTAACTTCCTAATTTTATTGTGATCTCTGTTCACTTGTCACCTCCAGAGACAGCCCCCATCATCAGATAAGGTGCCTACAACAGCATACATACTACACTCCAAGCCCTTACCTTGCTGCATTTTTTAAAATTTCATTTTTCTCTCCGTGGGTTATGCTTCATATTGGTGTGTTTTTTATTCACTTATTGTATGTTTCCCTGCACTAGAATGTAAGCTTCATGGAGACAGACACTTTGTCTGTTGTATTCACTGCTATTTTGCCAGGGTCATAGATACTCAGTTCAATTTGTTGTTGAATGGATAGATAAATGAATCCTGTATCTTGAATTTCTCTTGGACAGAGTTAAAGTTCTATAATTCTGCATTTCATAAAAGGGTTGTAATAGACCCAGTCTCTGAGTTCTTTTTTGTTAAATTAAGTTAAAAGTGACTTTTCCTATCAGGATTATTAAATTTACACTATGCCTCCATGTTGACAGCTAATGGGAAGAGAGAAATTCTTAGTTACTAAGAAGTTGCTATTTTAAAATTTATATTCATAAATTTCTTAAGGAAAATGAATATTCTCAGATGTAGAACTCTCATTTATTCACCTCCCATATATTTATAATAGGGTTGAGAGAAATTTTTGTAACACAAATTTTCTCTATTATTTGAAGTTAAGTTTTGCTGAGCCAACTGATAGTCTGGTGCCTCCAATTACATCCTTTGGGAAACTACACATTTCTACACATGAGAATGAGATCCCACTCCTTTATATTAGCTAACATCTTTGCCTGGATGTAAAAATATTTCTTTAGCAAAGCAAATGTCTCACAATGGAAAGATTTGAGTTCTTACTCTGTGAGTGAGGAAGACTAAATTCTCGTTTAAATTGCTCTCTATATTAGTAAGATTATAACAAAAATTACCTAAGAACATGGATTCCTCACCAAAGTGGATATTATTTTTTTTCTAAGGTAATTTATATCACTTAAGAGTTATGAGGATGAGTTATTTGTCTTATCGACATAACTTTTAAACTTACTTAAAAGCGACAGTCCTTACAGGCTATTGTTGTGTTCCTTGTAAACCTACTTATAAGGCCCACTATATTACTTTTGAAATTCTGTGTCTGAATTCAGGTGAATCTAATCTAAAACTCTCTTTTCAATCATATCATCTCTCCTAAGACAATAGAATAAAATTATATGTGGAGCTCAGTTTACTTGATTCATGTAACTAAATTATTAAGGAACATAAAACTGAGGAATCTGACTTTGGCTAGGGCCATTCATTATGTGTATGACTAATAAGTAATGGCTGCTAAAACTTAAAGATAATGTCATTGAAAAGATCTGAAGATACTCCAGACAGCACTCAGATCTCACCATTCAAGAAAATGTCAATCCTTTGTAGGTTTGATCCTACTGGTTCATTGAATTATTCATACAAATATATGAAACATTATCTACTGTGTATGCAGTATGATGATAAGGACAGAACTCTTCTTGTTGCTTACAATCTAGCTGATCCTTTCATCTATTACAAACATTCAGATATATTTATCAGCTGTTACTTCCAAAAGCTATCTTTTTCTTCTCTTATAGCACACTATTTTTGCTCTTAACAGTGTGAGAAATGTGTTATTTCTATTAAGACAAAATTTTCTCTACTATCCGTTTTCTTCCTTGCTTATTGAGGACATATGATTCTCTAGGTAGTTGCTGCTCCTGCTTTGTGAGGGAGAGAAGGGCCCAACTGATGCCGTGGGAACCCATTAAAATAAAAGCACATTCTTGAAAAGTGTATCAAAGGAACACTCTAAATTTCTTAATGTATGACACAGTCTGGAATTTGTGGTTCAATTACGCTTATGATCTGGTTTCATTAACTCGAGTATTCGTAGAAAGACATCAGGTAAAAGCCAAAGCACATCTCACTAAGATGTTGGCAAAAGTCTTAGTAAGTATAAATCGCTTCTGTAACTAATTCAACAAAAGTAACAAGTGCTTTGCAACTTGTGAGTTCCTGTAACATTCTTTAATGTAAGGACTTGAAATCCAATTCAACTGCATCTGACTACATGTTAATAGTGTTCTTTTTTTAATGATCTGAATCTTAAGTGTTGTTGGCTTAGTGCTTCATAGTTTCTTGAGTGTTCTTAAGCCTTGTAGAATAGTGCTTAGAAAGTCTGTCTTTTGTGCACTGGGATGCTGATGAAAAAGCTAATAAACTTAGATTGCATTCACTGAAATTTAACATTAAGTTGAAAACAGACTACAAATGGAGTATTATGTCCTGTTTTGGGTGCTACACCTCATCAGCGACATCGACAATTTTAAAATATAAAGTACAAGAAGTGCTACTCAAGAAGTCACTGAGAAAGACAGTTTTACAAATAATAGCTGAAAAATGCCGGGTGTTTCTCCTGAAGAAATAAAGAGTCTGTCTTAGGGAAGATTGCAGGATCTGGGGAGAAGTGGAGTGACAAAGAATTTACTTGTTTATAGATGTGCCCCACGAGGCTGCATAAAGACTCAGTGGAAATTTCTGGCAGGCAAATTTGAGGGTATAAAATTAGGAAGAAAAGATAGTATTAGTCGAATATAGAAAGAACTGCTTCTGAAATCAGAATCAACCCCAGACTGTGATATTCCAGGTGCTAGCTGGGCTCCACTCTGTGTAATCTGTGATTAGAGGCTGTAAATCTGATGTAGGGACAAAGAGTTAAGGCTTTGGAGTTGGGTTCATTGAGTTGGTAGACATAGTCCAAAACTTCCCGACTCTTAACCTCTTATCTTAATCTGTATTTTAAATCCTGTCATTTTTAAAGACGGAGATAATACTTTCTTCAACAAGTTTTTTTTTGTAATGTGTAAATAAGACTTTGCATGTCAATAGTCTAACTGAGGAAAGAGATTCTTTCCTTCAATCATGGAATAAAAAATCTTTTTCATAATCTGATTGAGTCAAATAGGTCATGTACTCAGTCTTATGCCAATACAAGAGGAATGCCTGTATACTGATTAGTTTAAACATATGTTCCTAATCAAATCACTAGTGAGAGGGTGGAATTACTAAAATTGGCTTCTTCATGAGGATCCATTTCTGGAGTGTAGATGGGTTCACAAATATGACTGTCAGGGAGTGGTGGTTCCCTAAACAAAATTTGAAGGAGGATTGAGGGAATGAATATTCTGTAAGCAACAGACAAAATTAATTAACAGGAACCCAGGAACTCTCTATATTCCAGTTCAGTGTTGATTGACTGACCTGATTCAGAGAAATGAAGCACTCTGGAACAATCTTTTACCTGAAAGAGTACCATTTCAAAACAGATGTTGTATCTTTGTTATGAATAATGGTGCTAAGACAGTTCAAATTAAAAAGGAAGTCATCCTTTTATTCTGCTGCCAAGACAATATCATCTGCTATGACATCGCAGGTAGATACAACAGTGCATTTTACATTGTTAAGTTGCCAAGGCAACCTAGTCTGATGCTGAGAGTAGGTTAAAGTGGCAGCATAGATACTGACTTTTTTTTTAAAGATTTTTTTCACTGTGAAAAACAATTGAGATTAAAACAAAATTTGTTATTGGAGAATCTTTTAGATTTCTGGTGGTAGATTAGCCAAATGAAAGGTAATTAGTTGCTGCCATCAATATATATATTTTTAAAGGTAAGAAGGAAGGGAGGAAGGAAAGAAGGGAATAAGAAGCATCTTCATTCATCAGTTTATTCTTGTTTCAGGTCCTTGGCCCTGAAAAAGTTCGTATGCTAATGTTTCAGTCTCTCAAGTCATAGAAGCATGACTCTCAAGTCATAGAAACATTCATGGGTGTGTTAAAATGATCAATAAATCCTTATAGGTTGGAGTCTTCCATGATGGGTTCAATTGCTTTAGTACCTCTTTGAAATTCTTTTCAAAAATAGAAGAAAGAAATGGACAAACCCACAAGAATAGCTGGAAATAGCAACACTTTTCTCTCCATCATAAATAAAGCAAATAGATTTTAAATATCAGTAAAGATAGAGTAGATATGTAGATTAGCAACAAACCTGACCTAATTGGCATTGAGAGACCACTTTTTCCAACATAGCAAAACACACATTATTTACAAGTGCAGGTTGAAGTATACCGTGATAGGACCATTTTCTGAACCATAAAACAAGCTGTAGTTAATTTAAAATAATTGAAATCATATAAAACATGCTATCATGCAGAAATAAAACTTGAACTCAACAGAAAAATACCTAGAAGTTTCAAAAAAAAAAAAAAAAAAACTTGGAAAATAACAATACAGTGCTGGCGTGCCCTGGTGGATAGTGGTTTGTCAACTGCCTCTGGCTGAAGCACAGGCCATATACATCCCAAAAATCAGTGTTCACATGCTAGGCTGGTGAGAACAGTCAGGATGTACAACTCAATAAAATTAAAGTGCTTCTTCCTCCTCTCTGCCTACTTGCCTTCTTTCCTACCTGCACCATTTCTTTAAAAATAAAAACCAAAAAACATATTGCTAAGTAAACAATGGCTTAAAGGCAAGCCATAATAGAAATTAGAAAATATTTGATGATGAATGAAAATAGAATCACAATATATTAACATTTGTGTAATATAGCTAAAGAAGTAATTGAAAGGAAATTTGCCGCATCAAATGCTTATATTAGACAAGAACCATCTCTAATCATTAACTCAAGCATCCATTTTAAGAAACTAGAATAATAATGCGCTAAATCCCAAACAGAAAAGAGAAAATAATAGAGATGCATGCAAAAATCAATGAAATATAAAAGAGAATAACAAGAGAGAAAATCAATAAAATAAAAAACTGAGTTTTGTGATCCACAAAATTGATGACTCTCTAGCCAGGTTGATAAAAAATGGTGAAAGTTATAAATTACTAATACTATACTAGAACGGAAAGAATGACATTACTACATATCATACAGATGTTAAAAAATAATAAGGGAACATATTTATGCCAATGAAGTAGAAATGTCCTATGTCTTGATTGTGGAGGAGTACTGCTATACAACTGTGTTTGTCAAAATTCACAGGCCTGTATACTACAAAACAATATTGCTTGAGGTACATTCATTTATTTCCTTAGTTTAAAGGATGTAATTATTTCTTAGTTATCATTGTAATATATAATAGCCATATCTAATTTTGGGACTTTTGACCTTTGTTTTAAATTTATATAGATTAAAAAACATACTAAACATCAAAACTTCAGCTATTAAAAATTCTTGTCATGGAAGATTGGAGGAAACTACACAGATATGACAGATACATACAATGACGAATATATTCAATTTCAAATAGATATTTCTCCAAATAAGATAAACAAATGACCAATATACACATGAAAATATACTCAAAATCAATAACCTTTCAATTTTTTTAAGAGGAAGGAGGCGGGCAGGAATGAAGACAAGTAGTTACAAAGACAGAAGGAAGAAGAAGAAGAAACATTTTTTATTTATTTAGTTGTCCATTTTGGTTGCTCCCTCTGGTACCAGGTTGTGAACCTGGGTCCTTGGGCTTTATATCGACTACGCTGTAATCTAAGATTTAATATTTGAGTTGCTAGAGCATGTCAGCATCGCTAATCTTTAAATGCAAGTAAATCATAATAAGGTACCACTTTACACACATTTGGATTACTATTACAAAACAAAATAAAAATAGAAATTAACAAATATTGAAAAGGGTGGAGAGAAATTGAACTTTGGAAACTTTATGAAAATGTAAAATGGTGTGGCTTCTGCAGAAGACGGTATGGTTGATCTTCTCAAAAGTAAACAGTATGACCCAGCAATTCCACTTTTAGGTATATAACCAAAATAAGTGGAAGGAGATATTTATACACCAATGTTCACAGCCGCATTATTCACAGTAGTCAAGAAAGGCTCCCGCAGAGGAAAACTCTACTCAATATTTCTGACACCAGACATCATACTACGCAATTCTCCGATCCTCAGCAGACAATGACTGGGTGTTCCACAAATTTAACTCATTTCTGACACTGTCTACTTGGAGATAGCATTGAATTCCACAGTTTAAGGACTAAGTCCCACAAGATGGTCCATCATTCAGACATCAGCTGGAAATCCAGGTTGTCACCTGCATTTCTGAGAGGCTGTACACTGGGTTCCCATAATTTCTTCCTCAGGCTAATTAATTTCTAGAATGGCTCACAAAACTTGTGAAAACATTTACTTATGTAAGATCATTGTGACTGTTAAATAGGGAAAATAAGATCCGCTGCAATATTGTAAACATTCATTAATTATTACACATAAAACTAATTTGCACAAAAGTATTTCTTAAAATCCTGCCCAATAATTCAGGCTTTTTTTCAATTAAAGACAAGAGGATATTATTTTCTATGTTCCTCATAACCTCATAGTTTTGCTTTGCAGCATTTGGTTATAACCAATGAGCACTCCTTTTTGAACTGAATTTAACAAATTAAAAAACAAAAAAAATTTTGACAGCACACAGAGAGTTTATTAGGAGAAACACAAAGACAGAGACATCTCTGTGGGTAGTAAAGTTGCCAAAATATTTTAAAATGTATAGACCAAACCTATGTTTAGGAATGGAATCTATAGTATTTAAAAATAAAGAAATACCTGTTATAAAGACTGAGAAAACCAGCTAAGAGACAAAGTATGTCTCCATGAATGGTTCACACAGTCTCTTGCTAATATTAAAGTAAAAGGGGAAAAAAATAAAGCATAAAATGGCTTGTTCATTTACCTGGAAGACAAATTATATAGGTAGGAGCAAGCTTACTTTGGGTAGACAAACTTAGTCAAATACCAGTTTTTAATTCAAGATCTTATTTTGCTTCAACATATGAGAAAATGTAGGTTACCTGCAAGCACTATTTATTACATTTCTATAACTGCTGCAGCAAATACCACAACAGAAGTTTATTTTCTCACAATTTTGAGGTTAGAAATCCAACATCAAGGTGTCAGCAGAACTGGCTTCCCTCCATGGTTCAATGACCATCTTCTGCAGGTGATCACTTGGTGATCCCTCTGTGCAGTATGTGCCTGAGTCTCTTCTTATTGAATCAGGATTCTTTCTAATGAGGTCATTTTAACTTAATTACCTCTGCATAGACCCCCATCTCCAAATCGTGTCCTATCAAAGTAGTGGAGGTTGGGATTTCAGCAAATGAATTTTCATTGGATATACTGCAGCTGTAACATATGTGCCATACATATAAATAACTTGAATGGGTAAGACTGGTTGGATCCAACTGCAAGATGATGTCTTTCTGACATTTGCCACATTGTTTTTACCAATAGACTGGAAACAATGAGCCACTTCAAAAAAGGACGGAGGATCCTTACATTTCAGGACATGATCAACTACTAAACTGGAGAATTGGATAGGAGTCCGTGTGTTTGTGGGGTGTGTGTGTGTGTGTGGTGTTTCTTTTTAATTAGTGTAAATATTCATACAGAATTTCTTATTTTGACTACTTTTCAGTGTACAATTCAGTGTCATTTAGTGCATTAACACTGTCGGGCACCATTGCCACTATTCATCTGCAGGAATTTTTTATCACTCCAAATTGACACTGTGTATCCATTAGACAATAACTCCCTTTTCCCTTCCCCTTGCCCAGCCCCTGGCAACCACTGTCCTATTTTCTGTCTGTGAATTTGACTATTGTAGGTATGCCATCCAAGTGAAATCATTTAGTACTTATCCATCTATCTGACAGTTCACTTAACATGTTTTCAAGGTTCATCTATGTGTATGTATCAGAATTTCATTTCTTCTTAAAACTAAATATTCTCTTGTATGTATATACCACATTTGATTTATCCATTGAACATTTTTGTTGTGATATAAGAAGAAATAGGCTTTGTCCCTGTCCTCAGATCCTGGTACAGAGCTTCTAAAACCCTTGGATTTCCTGAGTGATAGAATGACTTTTGTTATTCATCAAGAACCCTTTAGGGTACACTTCTGTTTATGTTTATGAAGTGACACAGGATTGGGCCCCAATATAGATATAGGATGGGGCTGTTACTAGACAGACTAAGTGATTAGAATGTTGGAAATTTCAGCTCCACTCACCAACACTGGAATGAGATGGATGTGGGGAGGCTTGAGGGGGTGTATGTTAAATTTCTGTAACAACTCTTGGACATGAGATTTGATTAAATTCTGGATTAGCAAACACAAGGATTTGATAGAAAAGTGGTGCAAACCAGAAAGAGCGCAGAAGCTCCATGTCCTTTTCCTTGTATTTTCTTTGTGCAGCTCTTCGATAGAACTATTTCTTTTCCAGCGAGGCTGTAACCTACTATAATAAATATGCCCCAAATCACAAAGTTAAGAGATGGGAGACTAGATTTTGACTTCTCGTAGTGTGGTTCCTGGGTCTTTCTCCTAATGGCTACTCTTCAAAGTGATTGAAGGTATTAAAAGGTACTCTTGGCGTGTCCTGGAGGAGTAGACATTTAGTCAACAGCCTTTGATCAAGTGTGCAGACCACATTTCCCTGTGACCTGGATTCAAGACCCAGGACCAGGGTGAAAATCAAGATGTACAGCTAAATACATGGAGTGCGTCTTCCTCCTCTCACTTCCTGCCTATCTCTTCTCACCTTCATTCCTGCTTGCACCTTTCTTTTAAAAACAAACAAAAAATCTGGCACTCCCACTTTTACACTACTTTTTACTTCTGTGACTCCTATTAGTTGTGTTAGAATTTACTATTCATGATCTATGTCTCTTGATTTTTTTATTCATACATGTTATCTCTCTGTGGTTTACAGCATAAATATTTCCTGCAAATTATATTTTCTGACTCATCAGGTCTGTTTAATTTTCTGTTTCACTTGACTGTTGAAATCTGTACCCAACTGAAATCTACAAGTTGTATTTTTTTTAAATAAAATCTGCCTTATTTTCTATATTTTTCCTTACATGTTTTTTATTTTCTTTTACATATGCTGATTTATATTTTCATCAGATCATTCCAATGTCTGGTCTTTGAGGATCTAAGTCATTTATTGTTCCTGCTATCACTTAATACCTTGCATATTTCGTGTTCTCTTTTAATTGAAATCTGTGAGAACCCTGAGAGCCTATCTGGACATGTTGATTGCAATGATGTGGACATTTACCTCCAGGCAATCCCAAGTATAGCTCCTGCCTCAACTCCCTTTCTGCTCAGGTTTTAGCTTACCATTACTATGACTGCTTACTTAATTCTTAGATACTCAGATTTCCCCTTCACTTCAACAAGGGCAGCAATGCATTAAAATTATGTTTATTACATTTATGTAACTAATCATTGAATTATAATTTGTTAGGAAGGCTCTTTAGAGCCAGTGGTTGACCATTTTGTCAAAAACTGTAATTCAAATCTTTCTTTGATAAGTTACAGTTTTCAGGTCAGGTTGAGTTTGGGTTGAAGAGATAGGCAAACTGAAGCTCCAAGGAACTTTGCACACATTCTTCAGGAGGCTAGCACATCTTCTGATTAACCATATCCACGCATTCCAGACTGTTTATCTTTCTAATGAGAGACGTGAAAGTCAGATAAGTTAATTCTAAAACTGAGAAATAACAATGAAAGGATCAGAGCTGGTCACTAGGAACCAAGCAACTTCTCAGGTTTAGCCAATGGCCTGTGAATTTGACTGAGAAAATGTCTAAAGAAAAAGAAGAATTCCCCATCACTAGACTAATTGACCTATCCACATAATTCGAGGTTTTCGAATAAAGATGCTTTTTTGATGGCTTTGGGTACACATTTCTCTCCAACATTTAAGTCTGATCAATACTCATAAGGTGAAGTTGGGAAGAAAAAAATGTGCCCATTAATCATATACTTTTTGAGTTCGGGACACATTTTAAGTTACCTCTTCTCAAAATTTCATGAAAATCACCTATATATAGGTGTTTGCCTATGTAATACTCAAGAAAACGTATACCCTTGAATTCTCCGACTGATGACAACTGGGTGCTAATAGTCCAAGGGTGCTTTTGCAAAAGCCTCCTGGGAATTAAAATTCAAATCTTTCTTTGATGAGTTAAAAGTTTGCTCCAAAAATGCCTCCATCAGAAGCTTGAAGTTTAAAAGGTCTCTATTTTCTGGGCTCTGAGCAAACTGAGGTCACTTTGGATCATAGATGAAGGAATGAAGGAGGCTTACCTTAGAGACCTTCCTTCAAGGCCTCGCTTGCCATTTTACTAATGAAGACAGCAGACTAGGTCTGCTTACAGAATAACATGGAGGGTGCTCCATCTGAAATCAGTGTACAGTCTTAACGTGAGCGGACTCTAGGTTCCTGGTAACTGCAACTTTAAACAAAACTGCATGTAACAAAATCAATTTTGTCAAAAGCTAATTGATTTAAATAAGAGTTAATGCAAGTTACTGTGGCATATTTCTGGTCACAAAACATCATCAAATAAAGACCCAAAATTCCAAATAAAGATCCCAAACGCTTTTCACATTCAATAATGTGAATAATTTGTATTCATTAATTTCTACATTTTCATTTATTTTTATTCCTCTTCAGAGTGGTGGGTGGCTGGAGCTCACACTGGCAGGTCAGGAGGAACCAACCCTGGCCAGGATGTTCCACCATGGTAGGGGCACGAACACACACACCTACACCCACACTTAGACCAGGACATTCAAGCACATGTAAACACTCAACACATACATCTTTGAGATTTGGGAGGAGCTGGAGTACCCCAGGGAAAGCCATGAAGACATGGGAGAAACTGCAAACTCCACAGTGTCCTCCACTGAGAATTGATCATTTTCTTCTTCATCAATGTTATAATAAAGTGAAGCTGTGCAATTTCTATGTTCCCAGTGCCTAGTGTAAGGCCTGACATGTCAGAGCTCTCAAGTAAATACCTATTGAATTAAGTATTTTAGGAGTTAACATTGTATTTGAGCTTCAGTGACAGTATGGCATGTGCCACTGGATGGTGCTGTAAAACCATTTTCACGCACACAGGTTGCTCTCAGCGCTGTCTGAACTTCCAAGCAGAAGTTACATCCCTCAGTCTCAGCTTTTTGAATCACCTCAATCTGGACATCACGCAGCCTTTTCTTTCTGAGAAATGCTGGGAATTTTTTTCGTTATTTTTTTATTTATTTTGGAAACTTGCTTTTTAGAGCAGTTTTAGATTAAGAGCAGAATTAAAAGGAAGGTACAGAGATTTCCCACCTACCCCTGCTTTCACACAATATCAATATTCCCTATTGGTGTGGTCTGTGGGTCACAGGTGATGGACCTACATTGACATCTTATCACCAAAAATCCATCCTTTATGTTAGGAGTCACTCTTGGTGTTGTGCATTCAATGGATTTATACGAACATATAGTGCCAGCATTATAGGACCTACAGAATATTTTAGTTGTCCTAAAAATTCTCTGGTTTTCCACTTATCCTTCTCTCCCTTGGACACATTTTTGAAATTTGTGATTGTTCCAACAGCATTTCTTCTAAAAGTGCATCCACACTGAGAAGATTTCTGTAGTACTGACACCCAGAAAACAGACACATCTGTGGAGTACTTTGTTATTTTTTGTCAGGGATCGAAGTGTAGATTAATAGAAAGAAAAGAAACTAGGAATTCTGAGATTTGGGTCCCAGTCCCAACATTCCTGTATGATCTTCCTTGCAGTAAAAATGCTCAACTTGATGAATGGTTTTTAAATTGTGCTCTTGTACCTCAGGATCTAAAGAGTCTGCAGAGGTGCCTCCAACTGTCCAACGTGTGTGTGTGTGTGTGTGTGCACGTGCATGTGTGTATGTGCATATGTGTGCACATTTTTGGAGGCTGGAAAGTGTTTGAAAGGGGGATGAAAACAGGACTATCTCTTCCAACCCTTGCAATAATAATAGCTCCATGATGATGATGAGAGTAGGAAATATAAGTTTTTGTTTTCTTTTGAAGAATGTCACCCTTGTTAGGAGAAAATGTGAATAAGCTACAAGACTCAGCAATGATCTGAATGATGTTTTTGGTCCTGACATTGGATAGTTCTAAGTTCTTTAGTTTTCTAAGTTGCTTTTTTCACCTTGGTTCACTTGTACACAGAATATGTGGGGCTCTGATCAGTCTAAAATAACCAGCATATGTAGGTCTGTCCTCACCCTGAGTGTCTTCCTCTGCCCTTTCTTGGCATCACCTCCTTGCTGTCACTTTGAGCTCCAGCAGCCTTGCCCACACAAGCTACCTCTCAGGAGGAGGTATTTGGAGAACTTTTACAGCAACACGATTAAGCAAAAACGATAAGATAAACCCTTCTTATATGAGCTTGAGAACATACTTAGGTGTAAACTGAATGGAAAGTCCCTCACACTGGAAAACATCAACTCAGGGCAGACTGTGCATGGATGCATGAGCGAAGTTGACACAGAGAAATGGGTTGCAGGTGAGAAGGCCATGTAAACTAGATCAACAGGCATGTCTTGAGCATCTGGTACGTGTGAGACTGCAAGGATACAGTCTGAATGAAAAGACATCTCAGGAGATGGGAAGTTGACACACAAAGAGATATCAGGTCATATTTAAGAGCTTGGAGAATGGGTGAAATAGGATCCTAGAGAGAAGGCACCAAACCTAATGTTGATGGACTTGGTTGATGCTGGAGGAGCTGGTGTCCAAAAGGAATCTTAATGGGCCCAGAGACCACTACTGGAGTCATTCTTGGTTAAAAGGTGCTTCTCACTTTTTTCCTGAAAACTTTTTTTAGAATCAGTCTTTGTATATATAGCTTTGGCAGTTGCTTTTATACAACTATGCAGTATTAACGACTATACTTTATCAAGTTCTAAGCATAGTTTTAGCCATTTACATACAATTTTATATTAAAACTCACACCAGTCCTTTTACATAGCTAGGTATTAAGACCTCTATGTTTAAAATAATTTAAAGAGAAATTTCAAATACATACAAAAGTTGCTGGATTTATTTAAAGTAGATAATTAGTTTGATTATAGCCATCACGCAGAATAAACAGTTATCAACCTGGAGTCACACTCCATACACTTCCTCCCATCAGGACTATGTTGAAGCAAATTTCAGATATCATGTTATTTCTGTACATCTGAAAGAAAAAAGGTGCTTCAAAACATGTAACCACAAGTCTGAGTGTAGCCAAGATAGAATAACAGGGCCTGAATTTACTCTCCTACCTGAAATAACAGCAATAACAAGAAGACAGGGCACAGGACATCAGGCAGCAATGTAGAGTGATACCCAATATGAGACTCAGGTGAGTTGAGCCCTCTGCTTATCCCAGCTTTTTTTCCTGAGAGATCCCAGCTGTGGAACAAGGAGGAGGAACACAGTTGGGCCCTGAGAGCAGGCTTTTTGTAGAGGTGATCATTGGTGCAAAATTCAGCTGGAAATGCAAATAATTTAGAATAGCCAAAGCAACTTTGAAAAAGAGCTACGTTGGTGAAGTAGCAGTCTTATTTCAAAAGTCCTTATACATTTACAGTAATAAAAACAAAATCACATTGACCTCGAAATAGGTGGATTAACTGATCAGAAGAGGTCCCAGTTATAGATCATATAAATGTTCAACTGATTTTTGATGAAGTAGGTCAGTAAAGAGATGATAAAATTTACAACAAATATTAATAAAAAATAGAATTTCATGCATAAAAAGCTAGTCTGAATTTTACCTTCCATAAGATACAAAAAAAATTCAAAATAGATGATAGATCTAAATTTAAAACCTAGAACTATACAACCTCTACCCCTCTAGAATATAGGTAACTTTCATGATCTTAGGCAAAATCTCCATAGAAATGGCATTGAAAGCACAAATCCAAAATGAAAGTACAATATATGCAATAAAGTTAAACCTAAAGATGCAGTCATCTGCCTTCCAAGTCAGAAATATTGAGTAATGAAGGATCCTAGAAAATGTGAGAGTTTTGAAAGTTTTTAAGCACGTTGAGTCCAGTTGGCTTTAAACACAGACCGAGTTTTAGGGAGTTCAAATTAAACCACACCTGAAGCTTCCTCATGCAAGAAGGTAGAAAGGGATCTTTAAACTGGGATACACATCAACAGAACACATTTTTTTCACTGGGTTATCAATCTCCATGTTCCATATGCTATTCATGTATTGAAATTTGATATTGTAACTATCTGATAAAAATAGGAGGAAAATGAAGGGGGGGCAGTTTTGCATATTGACAAAACACTGGATGCTGTCCATCTAGTGAAGATGACCAGAAGTTCAAGGAAAATTTCAACCAGTATTTTCAAATAAGACGGACAATAAATCAAACATAACAAAACTAACATTAATTCATGCTCTTGTTTCTAATAAGAACCTTAACAATATACATTAACAAGGCAGTATATAAGTATCTTAATTAAGCAATTGCATTTTAGCCAACAAAGGACACATTCAGTATTCAAATCATGGAAGAGAGACTATGAGAATTTTTTTAATTTATTTAATCTTAATTTTTATTATTTCTTTTGTTTACATTGCAATTGTCATTCTGGGATACTGACATTACATCTCAGTCTGTGAGTATTTCACACCACACCGTCCACCAGAGTTCCAGTGCCCTTTACCACCGCCTCGTTCCCTCCTTCCTTCCCCTTTTTCACCACCGCCCTCCCCAAAGATTTTCTTGTATCTTGTGAATTTTGTTGACGTTTGTTTGTTGACATTTGTTCGTTTATTTTGTTTCTTTATATTTCATGTACGAGTGAAACTATCCTGTGCTTCTCTTCCTCTTTCTGACTCATTTCATTCAATATGATCCCCTCTAGTTCCATCCAAAGGATTGCTGCAAAGGGTACAATCGTTTTTTGTTTTTTGTTTTTCGGTAGCTGCATAGAATTCCCTTGAGACTCTAGACCACAGCTTCTTTATCCAGTCATCTGTTGATGGGCAATTAAGATGCTTCCATTACTTGGCTATTGTGAACGGTGTTGCTATGGACATAGGGTTGCAGATACTTTCCTGATTAGAGATTCTGTGTTGTCTGCACATAGAACATGAGAATTTAAAATTTTTTGGATGTAACTCCCTGTGCCCTACTGCCCTTCCCCTTCCTCCTTGGTCAAAACTGTGTCATTGTCTCAAACAGTTCCTTCAGTTACTCGGTGCTCCATCTTCTCATCTGCAAATAGAAATAAATGTTGTAGTACTTAAAGACCATAATAGGGGACTAGTATATATTCCTTAAATAAATTAATGAATTGGTTTCTCCAGCTTTTAACTGCTGTCACTTTGGTGACCTAAACTCCACAGAGGAAGTAAACTATTTCCTGACTAACTGTAAAAACCAACTTCCTCATTTCAGTAGAAATGACAACATTAGTAAGGACTCAATACCAAAGAAACATGCATTTCTCAATATTAATCTATTTTTCAAAATTTCTCAGTGCTTTCTCTTTCTCTTTTTTAATTTGGTAAGAATCTCAGCAGCCTTCTTACTGTTCTTCTTTTACATATGAGCAAAACCCCAGTGACTGAATTACTTGCTTACACTTACATGGTAGAGAACCTTTTGATCTTTCTTCTGTCCAAAGGCGAGTGTTAACAGAATTGCTCACCCAGGCTGTAAAGGGCCTTCATGTGCACTCAGGACGTCACAGTGGAGTAATGCATGGCAAGTGTTGCTCCTCCTGTGTGCTGTGTTCTCCAGGGATGCGAGGGCGATCCTGGGACTCCTGCTTATACCCCTCCTCCAGGAACTGTTAGGGCACCAAGCCCCAGAGCCTCAGTTGCCTCCGAGTCCCACGAGGCACCCTGAGTGCTGAAAGACTCTAACTGATAGCACACCAGCAATCCGTCTCCAGAGCACCCTGTGATGCAGTGCACAGCTTGGGGAGTTCCTACTTAGAGAGCTCTGCCTGGTCCTCGGGAGTTCCCTGTGGCTCGGACAGGGGCATGTTCACTCCAGGTCACACGCTAAGCTAATGAAAGAAAGGGGGCCAGATCCTAACTCTTCTGCTCCTAGTCGCCTAGCAGTGCAACCATTGAGAGCCTTCATTTCCTGTCTTCAGTTTTTCCTCCTCTTATCTTCCTTCCACTGTCTTATTCATCATAAATTCCTCATGTGACTACTCCACTAGTCAAAGATATTGGCTAGAATAGCACCTACCTCAGGGAGGGCAATTTTTCTCAAGTTTTAGTATGCATAAGAACAGAACTTTAAAAATAGACATATTTTACTGCTGCTTCTATGTGAAGAATGTTGAAGAGAGAAGAGTTAAGATTTATGGTAGGAACATGAGGCAGTATTTCTATTATTATTCATCTAATTCCTCTGGCTAAGTCTTATACTAAGTACCAGAACTGGGTGATCTGGAAGGAAACATCATGACCCAAAGGCTGCAAATATGTAAGAGTTTAAAATAACAGATTATTTTATCTGATGAGTAATTTAAATGATTTCAGATGCTTGAAGTGGTACACAGTGATTTCCAAATACTAGTGTGCGTGAGAATCTCATTGGGAGTTTAACTCATCTATGCAAATCATTCTCAATCAGCTGTTTTGGACAGAAGCCCACAGATCTGCATTTTAACAAGCCCTCTGGGATGATCTGATTGAGAAATGCTGAAATAGAAATAAGACCTTACAACCTGATTGTGCAACATAATGGAGACTTTGCAAAAAGTTGAAAGAAAACTGAATTTTTAATTAAAAAATTCTCATGTCTATAGGCTAACTCCTATGATAATAATAATCATGTTGTAAATTAGTTTTGAGGATTAAGAAAATCTTTTCCCTCCTCTTTCTTACCTCCTCCACATTTATGTACTTTGAAGCTGTGAGAAAGGATGCTGGTGTTAGTTCATAAATAAATGCAAATCACTGATATAAAAAACCCTCCACAAGTAGTAGAAGAGCCAGGACACAACGTCTTCTGAATCTTCAACATTCCTTTGTTCTGCGTCCCAAGTCTAAATACCAGTTATGGATTCCTTGTTTTGAACAGACTGATTAGATACCCCCATTCTCTGCTCCCCGGAAGAAGTGAAGTGTATAGAGGAAGAAATAGTAGTGATAGTGTACTGGTGACAGTCTTCCTGAATGTAGGGTGTGGGAAAGTTTGGAGCATCTCTCAACAGTTAGGCTAGAGGCATGGTCCTAGGAAGCCTCGATGTAGAGTTCATAAGTAGGCCCAGAAGTGGGTTCATAAGCTCATAGTTACCCCAAGTCTACCCATTTCTTCTCAACATCCCTTTAAGTAAATAGTGTGTTTGCAATATTATTTTGCTTTATCTGTGAGATATAACACAGATCTGTGTTTATGTGGGTTTTAGAGAATGTTTGCCTCCTTTTGGCTATGTAAAAAGAGAATATTAGAGGACTCTGAATCCACCTCAAGTACTGTGATATATTGTCATATACACATTCTCAACTGAGCCTACCTTTGTGAGGATGGTAGAGTTATTTTATTTTTTCGTTTTGAGGAAACAGGTATTTAGATTGATCACATTGCATAACTTTGAACAAAATAATTTTATTTTCTGAGCTTCTCTTGTTTCTTGTTTTTAATCTATAAAATAGGGGCATTGACAGAGCCATTTCAAGTTAACAATGTGTGATAATTAACTTGGTGCAAATTGCACAGCTAGAAAAAGACTTTAATCCAGTTCTTCCTTGACCAATTTCAGCCATATGGTCTTCTCAGTAACATGGCTTGTCAAAGAAGATGACACCTGGAGAAGTTAGTTGAAATCTTGCAGTATCTTGGGTAATAAAGTCAAGAAATATCCTCTGTGCCGCTGTCCGTATGAGAGTCAGAATAGTCTGTGTGGACCAACATTCTCTGTCTGGTCCTGGTTGGGGCTGCTCTGAGGAGGTCAGTGGACTATGGCTATTCCCAGGAGCCCATGTAATCAGAGTCTGAGGGTCAGACTGTGCAGAGAGTACCAAGACAGGAGCAGCAGTTTCCTGGCAAGACTGTCCTCTCACTCGCCTCAGGTACACATCAGCTTAATAGAATTTTAAGGCAACCACATCCATTTCAGTAGACCTCAGTGCCATTCTTTCTGCCTCACCACTTTGAGGGTGAGGAAATAATGCCTTCCTTACAATTGTGGGGTTCGGGTCACTCAAAGAAACTACGACACAGTTAGGTGAGTGAGCAAGCTGAGATTTAACTAGAGGATAAAGGAATGGAGCAGACCAAGGGAGGTCCAGACCCTATCTGGCTTGTTGGCAGCCTGGGTTTTTAATGAAAAAACTCACATGGTGAGGAAGGGGATGGAGAGAGGTTTCAGTTCCTGATTGGGCAAAGTGACATTGTCCTTTGAAGTTATTGGTGGGCTTCTTCAACTGGTGCCAGTCCTTTGTTCTTTTGTGCAGAGGGTCCGTCCTGGTCTCGAACTACATGTGACACATCCCGCATGTCAGGCTCTTGTGTGGGCTTTCCTTAACTCCAGATGATTGTATTCCTTTGCTTGGCCGGGTGGCACCCGGGACAATTCACTGCTCTGATATCCAGACTTTGATCCCTGGCCTAAGGATTGCTCATGTGGGGTCCTGACAGCAACATTCAATCATCAGATAAAAATCTTGCATGGCTTGGCTGAACAAGCTGAAACTGTGAATTCTGGACCTCATCCTAGTTCCAGATAGCTGTGTGACCTTGGGAAAGTCACTTTCCTTTTTCAAACTCCAATTTGCACATTTTTTTTAAACAAATGCAGTGGTCAAATAATCTCTAAGTATGTCCCCAAATTGTTAACACAGTGGAAATATTCTACATCACTTACCATTAGGGAAATGTAAATCAAAAGCATATGAGCTATCACCTCACACTTGTGAGAATGGCCCATATCAAAAAGACTAGAAACAACAAGTATTGGTGAGAAAATATAATTCTTTCACATTGCTTGTGGCACAACCTGTATGGAAAACAGTATAGAGGTACCTCAAAGAAAGAAAAAATGGAACTACTATTTAACCCAGCAATTCTACTTCTAGGCATACGTCCAAAGAACACAAAAATACTAATCAGAAAAAAATATCTGGACCCTCATGTTCATGGCAGCACAAATCCCAATAACCACGCCATGGAATCAACTTAAATGCCCATCAAAGGATGACTAGATAAAGAAGATGGAACTCTACTCAGTCATTAAAAAAGGTGAAATTATGTCTTTTGCAATAACCTGGTGACTGAGGTGATTGTGCAAAGTGAAATAAGTCAGTAAGAAAAAGAAAATTACTGCATCATTTCATTAATATGTGGAATATAAAGAAACAAAATAAACTAAGTGAAAAACACAACAAACCTCTGATGAATCACTTTGAAATGAAGATGGTGGTTGGGGATGGGGGAACCTGGGACTGAAAGTGAAAAGGATAGTGGTGATGGGCACTGAAACTCTGGTAGTGGGTGTGGTGTGATATACACATTGACTGATATGTGAATCTATCTTCCTGAAAGGAAAAAACACAACTCAAACTCCAAAAAAGAAAAAGAATCATCATGGTGGCATGCATACTTATAGGGAGACTGGTCCTAGTGATTTTAATTCAATGAGTTCAGATACATCACAGAAATGGAGTTTTTAGAAAGTACCGTAAGTGATTCTTCTGAGGTAGCTGGCAGACAACATAGAAACACTGCAGGACTGAGGGCCTCCTGGCTCATGCAGCGTGAACTGTCCATCTGCCTCTGTAGTCAACCTACCACTAAGTGCTGGTGAATGTTCAGTTACTGTTTGAGTTCCTGCTTCAGTTATTCTTCTCTTCATCAGGCTTCCCATTACAGTCTGCTTATAGTCCCCAAATTTTCTCATCAAAACAGACAATGGCTATTTGTCTGGAGGATAAACTCCAAACTCCTTAATCTAGCAATTGTTTCCAAATCCTTATCTTCCATGCATCCTCCATAAGAACTTGCTCACAGAGAATTCGATGGCTTGAGATGAGTGAACGTGGGTCTTCTCATCTTCATGCTCTTTGCTCATAACTCATCCTCTGTCTAATACTCTCCCATTTGCCCTGCTGTAACTACTGCCTAAATTCTATTCATTTTTTAAAGCCTAGTTTTAAAGTGTATTCTCTATGTGTTTTTTTCAACCATCCCTCTTGACTGTGATCTCTTTATTCTTTGACACTAGTGCAGAGATGACCATTCTAACTTTTTAGCTTCTTTGCCTTTATTATATGCTTATCTCTATATCTTCACCCCTAGCAAAGGAATGTCTCAGTGGTTTTGCATTCCTTTATTTCCACAAGGCTTTGCACAGTAGAGGTATTCAAGGCAGATTTATTGTAGTCTTTTCTCACAGAAGTCTTTGCTGGTGAAACAACAAAACTCATGTGCACGTGAATAAGCAAATTAATTTCTGACATTCTTCTCTGTTTGCAAAACAGAATTGAATCAGTCTACTCCCTTAGCGCAGGAAGTTGTAATAAACAATTCTCTAAAATAAATAATTGTTGACATACTCAAAATGCACAGCTGCATGTGCCTGCTTAGATTAAAAATACTTCCTTTAAATAATAATGCAAGCTTTTCCCCTCTGCGAAGGATTTCCTAAGATCATCAGACATACATGGTGTTGCTCACAATATTAACATTTATTGACTCTAACAGACAATCAGGTATTCTTAGGTATCTATGTATATTATTTTATTTACTTTTCACAAACATGTATTCATCATTAACTTTATTTTATGGTGAAGAAACTGAGGGTTTAAGAGGGTAAATAATTTAGCAAGCTAGTGTGAGGATTTACACCTGGGTCAGTCTGATCCCAAAGTTCTACATTTAGTCACTACATTATCCTGCTAACTAACACCCTGCTGACCTAACATCACAGGGCCTTTCAGTTGTTGCTTGCAGGCCAGTCATCTGGGGAAAGTGCAAATTCTTTGGAAGTGAGCTGTGTTTTTAATGTCAGCTACATAATAGGTGTTTGATGAAAGATGGTGAATGCAGATCGGAAAGGAAGATAAAAATGAGACATAGACCACGATATGTCCCAGGCCAGGTGATCGTGACATGTGCTGCTAAGCAGCACCAACAATGTGAGAGGTAGAGGGGAGAGGTAGCCCCTCAGATCACCTGGTGAAAAGGCTGCATGGAGGAGGTTGCCTTCAAGACAGCGATGCCCCTGTCATCACTACCCTGGACCTGCACTAGCCCCTAAGCAGCAGCCAACAAGCTATGCACAGCAAAGGATGCGAAACCACTGAATAATACAAATGATTTATATGTCACATGGACCGCTAGTGGCAAACCCAGAACCTACTAGCTATATTAATCAGAAAAGAAACTTATTCACAGAAACTCCAGAAGAAGTCCAGAGAATCAGAGTTGGGGCTATTCAACCAGAAACAACACCCAAACTCTCCGTAGACTAGCACTCACACCACAGCCAGTACTGGAAACAGTGACCTTGGTTCAGGGATAAGTTTAGACCAAGAATGCTGGAATCTCAGCCAAAGCAGTGCCCCAAACCTGGACACTCCAGTCACCCTTTTAGTGAGAAAATGTAGTGTGATGGGGTGCCATGTCATCACATTGCTCTCTTCCTAACCAGAGCACGAGGCTGCAGGCTGAAGTCCTCCTTTAGGTGCATCCAGTTTTCAAGAATGGCTGGGAAAGAGATGTCGGATTCCTAGATTGACAAAGCAGACCTCAAAAGTAAGCCATTCTCCCAAATGTAGGAAGATATTTCAAAAGATGCTGAAGAGTTCTGTGTCGTATAACAGATGTTGATGTATTATGAAAGCAATAGAAGCTGAAATGCACTGAGAATATCCTGTGTGCTAAGCATTTTGCAAACATTTCCCTTTCTTCCTTGCAAAAAGGCACACGACTGATAACAGTAATTTCTGCTTTTCACACAGTGGTTACTAAGGCTGGGAGAGTTTAGCATTTAAGGCCATACATTTAAGGTGTTAAATTCTACACTAAATTAGATGAGAGGTCCCTGTTATCTCCCTGAATTTCTGTCATAACGCTCTTATTATTTTATTGTTATTCTGTATTTAATGGCTGTCTTTTCTGCCAAGTGCCTGAACATGCAGGAAACCTGTCTGTCTTGTTCACTGTTGTATCTCTAGCATCTGTTATACTTATTCATTCAGCTAATAAATATTCAGCTGCCTCTGTGCGTCTGGCACATTCAAATATTTATTCAACAACAATGCATTGAATTTGTCTCACGTGCCAGGCACTGTCACTTAGTACGAGGGCAGGGTGGGAACTAGACAAGCAAGTTCCCTGCCTCGTGGAATTTACATGCAACCCCAAGGAGATGATGAACAAATAATCAGGTATATAGAGTAGCTCACAAATAAGTGTTATGAAGAAAAAGAAAGCAAATGAGAGGATAGAGGGTAATGTCATACTTAGACAGTACATTTGAACAGATGGTATGTGATGCATCGAATAAAGGAGAGAATGAAGGTTTGGGGAACCAAATTCTAGGCAGTAAATCACCAATGAAAAGGCCGTGAGGTGGGAATGAATTGGAAACAAGACCAGTATGGTTAGAGTACAATACATATAATGAAGAAAGTACGTGGAGATGAATTCAGAGTGATCAACTCATACGGTCTCGAAGCTACTGCCTGATAGGGAGTTTGGGTTTTATTTTGAACACGAGCGTAGCACCAGAGGGTTTTGAGGAAGGGAGTGCCACTATCGGATTTAGTTTAGCTAGATTTGGCAAAGGGCGGTGGTGATGATCCTGAGGGTGGGGCAAGATTCAAAACAGAAAGGCTCTGTAGGAAGTTATTTTAGCAGCAGAAGGGGAGAGAACTTGGATGAGATGATGGTAGTGTGGATAGAAAGATGTGGCTGGACTTTGGACTCTATTTTGAAAGTGGAGCAGATAATGGCCTGGGAAAGAAAACTGATGTGAGTCACTGGGTAAATGGAGATGAATTTTCCTGAAGTGCAGAAAACTTGGGCAGCAAGTTTGGAGGAAAAATCCAGACTTCTAGGTATTATGGGATAAGAAAACTTTGAGTGGCTTTTACTAGACATCAGAGGCATTACACATGAAAACTGAGATGAGAGGGGAGCAGTGAGGATCAGGTGTGCCGCTTGAGAGACATTACAGGTAATGTGTCATTTAGGCTAGAAGAGATCAGCCTCTTGAGGCTAGATGGGATCACACTAGTTAGAACTCAATACATACTTGCTGATGCATCATTTGCATTACTCAATTGTATGACCATGGCACTGTCCTTTCGACACTTCAAGAGGGAAGGGAGATCAATTTTATGAGGGGGAGAGAAAAAGTGATAGGATGGAATCATTGAGAAAAGAGGAGTCAAAATAGGAGCGCTGCCGGTGGAGCAACAATCAGAAAAGAGAGAGCAGCAGGGAGGGAGAGGGAGAAGAGGGCAAGAGCCCACAATTCGTGCCTGGAGCTCCTTTCATCTTGCGCCATTCTCACGCACTGTTGTTTTGTGCTTACAATCACCCTCTGTCCCATGCGCTCTCTGGTTTTATTGACTGCCTTTTCTAGAATCACACATGGTGCTCATTCTTGGAAGCAAGTTATTTTTATTTGATATCAGAAATAGTTGTACTTTCTTGAGAAATTTAAAATAAATCCTAAGAAATTTAGGACTCCCATGACAAATCAAGATTCTTTCTGTGAGGTGGTACTGGGAAGCGGAGAGGCCCGTGAGTAGCATCTTGGCAGAAGCCTCCTCCATTTTATTCCCCAACTCTGTTTTCTAGCTCAACTGTGTTTATCTTTTTATACTGATACGTGCTTCTCACTTAAATTTCTTTGCTGCTTTTAAACACCCCTGACAATTATATTAATCATCATGTGGAGCAAGGTAGGAAATAACAAATAGATATTCTGAACGAGACTTCGTTTCAAATTATCTGTTCCATTGCCTTTATAAATTTACTTGTCAGACATGTATCTCAACTTTTGTTGAGAAATTATAACACTCAGGTCCATCAAGAGACTGTGTGCCAAGTTTCTGCTCTGCCTTCTTTTTTCCAGGGGAAGAAGCAAATGAGCTCAGTTCTCCTTCCTCCACAGAGGAGAGTAGGAGTCACTGAGCTACTTAGACCAGGATCAAAATGAGACCTACGTGTTGCCAGCACTATTATCATCACCTCTTGGGTCAAATAGGGGGTGATTCAAATCATCTGGACAAACAATGTCTGTGTAGTCACTTGCTTGCTTTGTTTTGTAGCAGGGGACCCAGCATCACAGTGTAAGTTGTACTTGTCCCACGAACATATAGAGGACAGATGGTTTTGGTCTGCAAGATCATGTACACACAAAGGCCTACTGATTGAGTCAAAGTCAGCTCACATCTGGAGCAGAGAGGTCGCCATGCTCCAGAAGCAAGGCGTACCGTGGAATACTTGGTATTGATCACAACAGCAGACATTGCTGCTGTAAGGCTGAGTGGAAAAAGAGGAAAATGGTAGCCAAGAGCACTACATGATACAGGCCACTTCCTGGGGGCTCTCAGAATGAGGGAGAGAAGAATTGAGGGGCTGGGATTATTGTAGGTAGGAGAAAATCCTGAAAAATATTGCTTTGGTGCTAAATAATTGAGACCCAAATTGGTTTGGCCAAGAGAACTTTCAGTTACAGACTATTTTTAGAAAGGTTAAACCATTAACAGCATAGAGGATGTTTATTTAAATCTATTTCTGTTAACCTCCATGAAAACTAGAGTAATTTTTTTTGTCATTTAGACATTCTTATGATCTCACTCACTTTTGGGAATGAGTAAGGTCGTTACTGGAGAATGGAGCTACATTTCCAGTCACTGATCAGTCACTTGTGACATTGATTAAGAGCTGATTGCAAGCTTTCACTATGTTGGGGGAATATATGGAAAAAAAGGGTTAGTATCATGGAAACTACAAACAGCTATAGTCCTCTCGGGACTTTAATGAAGAGCAAACACACTCATCAAAATTGTCTGTAGCCAAAAAGTCAAGGAGCTTCAAGGATGTTCCAATACTAGACTTAGGGGTTGTGCATGACTTTCCCTTTCCAGTTCTGAAAGATATTGTGAACCAGGGCCCTTCCGATGATGAGGAAGATAATGACTCAAATAGATGACATATCCCCCAAGGTCTGTGATATCTTTTTGGAGTATGTAATTTGCCTGTGTTTTTGCATTTGCCTTAGCCTGACTTACATTACAGAGAGAGCAAGGGCGTATGAGCAAGGGGCATCTGAGTCCTCCAATAGACTCAGGTGGGTTGATCACATGTCTGGTTCATTCTAATGCTTCTAACAGGCTCTTTTTCCCAAAAGTGGATAACACAGACTAAAGACAACTGGCTTGCCCTTCACTTAAATACCTGCCCCCTCAAATTCCAGATCTACTACCTAGTGGTTCTTTGACATTAGGCAAATCTCTTAGGCCCTCAGAGCCTCAGAAAGCTCCTATGTTCAATGGAGATACTAGTTGTTGGATTATAGCTATTTCAAGAAATGAGAAATATAATTTTTAAAGTTTCTGTTTTTTTCTTTCAAGTATTAGGAATTATTAGTATTATTAGTACTAGGTACTTTCATTTAGTGACATGGAGAGAGGTTAGCACCGAGTTCAGAGCTATGTTGCATTTATTCAGCTTTATGGGTTCAGGTTCTGGCATAGAGCCTGGTTTACTGTAGGAGTTTAGTAAATATTTGTTTTCAAAAAATGAGAGGGGGTTACAATTACTTTGCCTGGAATCTTTTTGATATTTGATTCCAAGAGTTAGAAGGCAAGTTTCAAATCCATCTGGGCCATGGTCCAAGCTTCTGCCTCTACCATTGCAGGTGAGGCAGTCTGGAAGGAAACAAACTGTTTCAAATATATGAATGTCCATGGATCTCATCACCAACCCATGCGACTGAGGATAGAGGCTCCACTGGGACATAAAGCAGAGAAGTTCTACTTTTAGATAAGGCTGTTTTCTGCCTAGACACAAATTCTATCTCCTCTGAAATAATTTCGCCACCGTAATCTTCCTATTGTTTTATAGGACAATGCTTCTAGAATATTCCAATTGAACATGCAAATCTGTTTTCAAGAAAAGGTAGCACACAAAGTCATAACAAGTTCTTGAACCAGCAGAGAGTAGGGGGCACTGAATAATAAGCTATTCAAGGGGGAAAAGGGATTAAAGATTGAATAGATTCGGGGTAATTTCTTCAGGATCATGAATAAACTTGTGTGTCTTAGTGGGCCTCACCACTTTGACCAATTTTTAAGGTAATTAAAAATTTCAAAACACAAAGACATCAATTTTCTCATGTGATTCTCATGACAATTGTGTAAGGTAGTCAAAGGGGATCATGATCATCACAGTTTCAAGTGAGGAAACTGAGAACCAGATTAGATGAATGATCTGTTTAACATCACTCAGATAATATAAAACAGAAGTGATGGCAGAGTTTCTTTTGCTCTGAACTGAGTACTCTTGTGATCAAATGCTATGCCTCTTTGGCAAAGCAATGGCAATAAAATAAAAATGATAACAGCAGTACTACTGTGTAGCAGGCATGGTCCAAAATCTGAGAAACATTGTGTCATTTGATAATTACCACCTGTTTTACAGATGAGAGAAATGGGATGAATAATGTGCCTACACTTCTGTAGCTACTGAGAAATGAAGTCATGGACTCAAATTCAAGCTGTTTACTGTCAAAGTCAGAGGGCGTTCAGAATTCCTCCACAGAAGCCTCTGTAGTTTGGAAAAATCTTTGTCAAAATGTCCCTCTAAACCCTTCTCCAGTGTCTCCCTAGTTGATTCTATAAGGGTTTGACCAAAAAAATTAATCTCTCTGTTTCATGGATTATCCTGTGACACCTTGATACAGTTCTGGTAATTATTTCACCAGACAGGTTTTTATTCTTTCAGCAGCAGATACAAGAACATTTTCATAGGAAAACACTGTGATAGACTCATTTAAGGCAGATGTAAGCCTTTCAAGGTCTGCGAGTTGGCTGGAACCACTTTGGAGAAAGAAACCAGGAGAGGGCACGAGACAGGATGAGGTGTAGCTCTCAGAGGGCCCAGGGAATGGGGAAGTAAAGGGGGGAAGAGGAGGCGGGATGGCGTAGTGCGTGCTTCTTCCTGTAACCCCTGTTTAACTACTACACCAGCCAAACTAACAAACAACAAACAGATAAAACCAAAACAACTTCTGTAAAGTCTCTAAAACCTTAAAACATTTATTTGGATTTTTATGGAAACTATTGGACAGGTTGACCTGCGAATATTCCCAGAAGAATAAAGATGACATTTGTGTTCAAGGGAGCTATCCATGTGAATTTAAGGCCTAGAGAACCGGCAAGCAATTCTGGGAGTAAGTTGTTCCAGGATGGTAAAATGGGAGGTTGTGGCAGCTCTAATTAGGTCTCATGGTCCAAGGAGGTCTCAGATGCAATTTGAGTTACAGCTAAATGACTTTTTCAAGATCATTGCACTTCTGTTTTTGTTTTATCTGGATTATTCCCCATAAAGAAGAGGAAAACTAATATAGTAAACTCAACTTATAAATGAGTTATCTTTTGAGATTTTATCAAATTCTCATCTTATTGAATATTTTCAGAGGCCATCGTCTCCTTCATGTCCTTCCTGTACATTGTTTTGTAAAGTGAGAATAATAACACTTCCCAATAAAACTCTGCAAAGACTCCTAGAAATCATGCTTTATATGAAAATAAAATTCCGTAAGAGTCTAATGCCAGGCAGTTAGCTAAACTCACCCATTTGCTAAATTACTTGCTTTTTCTAGTGTGATTCAAATTTGTGCCTCAGCAACACGGAAAAGCGGTGGCATAACATGGCCTTTTAAGGGTAGCTTGAAAATAACTGAAAGCTTAAATGTAAAAATTTCAAGTGCCCAGATTCACCAATATCAACCAATGTATTCAATGTATTCTCTGGATTTGAAATCCTTAGGTAATTGCGTGTCAGTTCTGTTTCACATTTGAAAAAAATGAATGGATAATAACGTCATCATTTTCTTCCAGTTAATAGTTATTTCAACTCAGAGCCCTAATTCTCCCTCTTACTAATTAATACGTAGCAGCAGGCAGTAACTATTGATTAGATCCCCAATCCTTTCTTCTTGTCATCAGCAAAGCTAGAAAGAGATGTTATCTAAGTGTGGCTGGAGTCTTGGTGAAGACTGAAAAAAGGGCTGGAATCGGAGATCAAAGCTTGGCTGGATGCCAGGTTTGTGGGTTAAAATCATCTTGTTTTTGTCTCCTAGGATTTTGTGAGGGGCAAGAACTCCGCTAGTTTGATTAGAGAACATGAATCTTACCAGCAGAGAGAATGAGTGAGATTAGTATCACAAATGATTTTGGGAGTGATAGGGTGGTCCCCGAAACATTGTAAGCAATTGTGGGTGGCCGGAACTCAGTCTGCACGTTTCTACCATCTCCATGAGTCCCTGAGCTCCCAGCATGGGGTGATTGACTATCCTTGGAAAGTGACCAGCTCAGGTCCCCCAGCCTCTGAAGATAAGACAGGGGAAGCGATGACAAGAGGGGAGAGGCTGAGAAATGACATTCCCAGGATGATCAGAGGGGATCAGCAGAATAGCCCGGGAATGTTATTTCTTGCAGGAAAGACATGGCATTATCTCAGAACCATCTGGTGGCAGTGGGAACGAGGCTCTGAGCTGTGGTCACGTAGCCCTGTCTTGCTCTTTGCAAATACTCACGATCAAGCTATTTCCTGACAGAAGTAGGTCAGTTAATAGCCAAGGCTCAGGAAAGAAAGGATTCACAAGGAGTAAGAGAATGGGTCTGTAGAGGCCGTAGGATTCCTCCAGCAAGAAAACTTGAGATAATACTTATAACTTCCCGTGACGTGGGCAACATCTCCAGACGCAGGATGAGCATAGAGTGTCCTTGCTCTTTCAGTGTAAGATCCATCTGGATTCAGGTGGGCTGACTCTAGACCTCAGTGTATGATGGCTTTTATGGTCCCCCAGGGACTGCATGTGCTTGCATGTGCCTTTTGATGGCAGAATATTTTTATTAACTTGCAAGTTTAAAAATACCAAGGTATTTCACATCTAAGACAGATTTCTGGTTCCCCTTGAAAAATGAAATATCTAGCAGCTCCGAGTCTACATTCTCACAAAGCAACATTTGGGTGGACTCAAGTAGCCACTGCCCCAAGAGGCCAGGGAGTAATCTTCTGCTCCCTCACATCCTTCACTTATCCACTTCACTCAAAAGCCCATAAGCACACATATATATTTATGCTCCTGCTTGAGCATGAAACACAATGAAAGCAACAAAATTGAGATCGTCTGACCCAAGTGAGCATTTCCCCCAGCATGTCTGCACAGTGCTGGCCAGTGTGTAGGCAGTGAACAAATATTTATTTAATAACAGTCAGTGAATGAACACAGCTACTTTAAACAAAGCAGTTCCTGATTTAAATCTAGATTGTATGGTCTTGGGTGAGTGATTGAACTTCCGAAGCCTCTGTTTTCCTTATTTACAAAACTGGGTACAGATATAATGACCTCTTAGGGCTGTCGGAGCGAATGAATGCAAAATGCTTAGTGTGATACTGGCACATGGTGAGCACAAATATATATTTGCTGAATGACTGAAATAATGTCTAGTCACAAGATTGTGATTTGTGGTCCTCCTTTGTTGGATAAAGTAGAAATTCATTCATTAAGCAAGAATGGGCATTACGATGGGCTAGAAAAACATTGCAAGTAGTGACCAAGATATCAGTGCCCGTGGGGGAGAGGGCTTGCTGGTCAAGGAAGGTTAGTTTGATCCTCAATTTCATTGTTGATGGTCAGGAAAACAGCACGATTTGGAGCAGCAGGCCAGAGGCTGATGGGTGAATTACACAGCTGTGACCTTGAAGATAAAGAGATGCTTTATTTGTTCCTGGCACTTTGCTAGGCTTCTAAATATACCTGAAACTTCAGTTTCCTCTATTGTAAAATGATCATTATACTCATTGGGGGGGCTTGATCTGATTTGTTGGCCTGTGAATCCATGTAACAGGCTCCACACAGTGCCAGTACACAGGAGATTCTCAGCTCGTGATGTATTTATGGGACAAGTGAGAAAAACACGCATTTGAAGTTTACAATCCTGAGCGCCATTCTTTAGTCCATCACCTTATCATGTGACCCTGGGCCACCTCCTTCCTTCTCTTGAACGCTGTTTCCTGCAATGTGTCAGCTTGTGTGGTGGATGCTGTGGTGTGCCACCCAAATCTCCCACTTCACATCAAAGGCATTCAGTCACCCACAGCAACTGGTGGTGCTGGGCTGCTGATGGACCTGGAGAATTGCTCTTAGTCAATGCTAACTGCCTCATCCTAGTTTACAAGCACACTCCCTCCCTGGGGGCAGGTCTCTGCAGAGGCACAAAGTGCGAGGAGGTAAGTTTTGGGTGCCTTTGAATGGCCAGTCCAGTTCCAGAGCTCCCCTAGGGGGTCAGATGAAACCTCTGTTTTGTCATGATGCGCTGTCTTCTTCTGTCTAGTCCCACTTCCCTCATTCCTTTTTAAATATTCCAGAGAGAACTTTCCAAGAAATATCTGGGTACTGATACTCTTCTCAGAGTCTATTTCAAGGGAACTTGACCAGTGACAGTTTGAATGATTTCGGCTGCAGTTTTTTGTCAAGTCAGAATTTTTTGGTTTGCTATATTTGGGTTAGGTTAGGAGGAATTGGCATATAAAACAAAGAAGGATCAAGATTATCTTCTTCCAAAATTCTTATTATAGACACTAGGGCATTTTCTAAGAAGGATCTTAAAATAATGTAGAATTAGGCCAAATATTTTCTGGAAAGACACATTTATGCAAGTTAGTGGCAAATCTCATTCCTGCAGCTGGTGCAAGATTTTGGAACTGGACGCTCATGTTATACAGCTCTATTAGACATGCCTTTCAAAGGTCTGTAGAGAACAAGAGAAGAAATGTCCTGTCTCAAGCCTGGTGGACTGACGTTTGAAACAACTGAGAATTTTCCCCCCAAATGCTGTATACATGCAGGGTCTGTGAGACAATGTCATATTGCTTGTAGGAGGTAGAAACTTTGATGGCTGCCCCCTCCATTTCAGACAGAAGAAATTGGGAAAAATCACTTGGGAGAGGGAAAGGCTGCATGACTCAGCAGTATCACCTCTCATAGGTGGTACTTTCCCTCTGACGTCAGGCATTTCTGTGCCAGAGATGATAAGGGGAGCCTGCCTTTTCCTGCAGACAAGTAGCATCTTGACCAGCGCAGATGCAACCCCCTACCCACTGCCTCTAAATGTCCCTTCAGAAACCTGAAAGGTGTGAATATGCTCAGTCCCTCAGAGCACAGGTCTGGGCCCCTCAAAGAACACTGCAGAAGAAGCCACGGTTGCTGCTGGTGTGGCACACACTTTCCCCGGGGGCCTCATGTCAGAGTCATATGAGTCGTCTTCTAGCTCAGATGCAAAGGTGCAGAGCCAGGAAACTGAAGCTGTTCTTGAGGAGATTCCGTGAGAGGAAAGCACCCTGAGCAAGAGTCATAGGAAGCCAATTTGTGGGAGTGGCTTTAGGGCCTGAGCAATTGAGGGGAGGAGAAGGAGGCCCTTCCCTCAGAATTGGGGAGAGAACAGTCACTAGAGATTCCTAAAACCTCAAAAGGAGTTCGCGTCATGTTTTGGAGTCAGAAAACTGACTTCCTTAGGGAAGTTCTTTAACCTCTCTGATCTTAGATTTTGCCTCCACTCAGACGGGGATGAGAGTAAGAGGACTGGCTGTACAAGTTGCTGTGGGGCCTAAGGAAGGTTACATTGCTAGAGTATTTAGCACTGGTCCTGGCCCTCAGCAGATATCTACTAAGTGATTGCTATCCTTTTCCTTCTTTTCCAAAGTGACTGGGTCGATTGGTGCAGGCTGGAGAAGTCTGGGTTCTAGGTGCTTTAATGTAAAGTGTCTGAAGGGACTAGAATAGTCTCTCAGAATTGATATCGTGAGTCAAAGACAATGGAGGACAAACAGCGGTAAAGGAGAACACTCATCCTTCTAACCCTGTCATCTGTCCCTTAATCACAGAAGCCACCCAACTTCCAGGTCTCCACCCTAACCCTCATTAAGAAGTGGTCATTTTTCGTTTATCCCCAGAAGAATTCCACAGAGTAAAGATGAGTCATCCCTCCTTGTCAACGAGTGAGTCCTTCCTCTCTCCTTGACACCCATGTCCCCTTTCTCATGCTTCAGCATAGGATACGTCTTTGGTTGGCCCACTTACCTTAGAATTTACCACCATGTAAATTCTCTTCTTTGTGTATTATTAAACTTGGACTTTCTTTTGCTAATCTTGCTTCATGTTAATTTGTTTCTTCATACGGTCTGTGAAGAAACTCAGAGAAATGGGGGAAATCTTTCATTAGACCTTACATGTCCAACAGGAATTGGTTTAGAAGAACCCATGACACTTAAGAAGTCACGCTTGGAATTGTCATCAAACCCAAATTGAATCATCCTTCATTGAAAGTCTAAATCACCATGATCAGTAGAAAAGGATTCTTTCCCTTCCAATAGTACCAACAAACCAACTTCTGCTAAATACCTATGGGGATCTAGTACAAAGTAGCAGAGGGAACCAGCACGGCTGTTCTTCACTGCTCTTGACACGGCAACACACTTTGACTTACTAAGTTCCTGCTACATCCAGCACATGTAATTCCCATGCTATTGATAAGTGGAGAAAAAGCATCACATGGAGTGAAAATATTATGGAATGGGGGATGCTGAAAGAGAACTGAAAATTGGTAAAAGCAGCATGGTAGCAAATGAAACTTGCTCATGAGATGGGATCCCACTTGGGGACTCTCACTGGGCATTGTCTCTGGGACCTGGATGTTTTCATTAGCAAACAGAGGCAAGAACTAGTGCATGTTAGAGAGTTCTTCTGAACTGGTCTTTATTAAATGTTTGGTATGTTACTGTAAAACATCTTCGATCTCTTTCTCCATATCTCTGGGCCAGGATTTCCCTAAGTCGATGAAAATAAATCTCAAATCCTACCCCTTACATTCCTCTTGACATGAGAACTCATCTATTTAAATGAAAGCTTTCAGTTCAATTCAGTCCAGGTATAGCGCTATGAAGTGATAAAATCTCCCCCTTAGGATGTTCTCAGAACACTTAGGAAAATCATGCATTTTCAGATTCAGAAGGACCTGTTTGCAAGCATCTCTCGAAAGCTTCCCTGGGAGTTTCCCTAACCAGAACTAGAACTCCCTACTGGTACATTCCATTTCTAGGATGAACCAGGGCCTTTCCAGATTTTCTTGCTCTGGAGAGGGCCTTAAAACACAGGAATTCCCTCCTTTCTTCCCTCTTTATGTCCCTCTCTCCCTCTCTTTCTTCCTTCCTTTTTCTTTTTCCTTCTCTCTTGCTCTCTCTCTTTGGTCCCATCATTTGTTGTTGTTTATAAACAAGCTTCCTTCCAACCCCTGGTTCTACTATTCTGTAAATGTGTGTCTTTGGACAAATTATTCAACCTCTCTGAACCTCAGTTTTCCTCTTCAAAAATGTACGAGTTAATTTCTAGCATTCTCTTCAGCTCTAACATCAATTTCAACACTAACATTTGGGATAGCAAATGAGAGCTTTATACTGTAGTTAGTCAGGACTTTGATTTGTATTTGCCACTTAATGATCTTGTCATCAAAGCATACTTGTTACTATCTACTTCCTATGGTATGATGATTTGTTGTGATAACTACTGAACAGAATTATTATGTGCCTGATTCTGCTTTAAGCTCTATATGTATTAACCCATTTAATACACATAACATCTCTATAATCACACATTTCCTTTCGTTACTTTCAACTTTTATTTCTGGTTTATTGAGAGGAATTTTGAGTGTTTGCTTATTTTAAACTTAATTCCATCACTTCCTTGTTTGGACTTAACTACAACTATAACACAGGTGGCTTCTCTGTCTTCATTTGATATGTTTTTTTAAAAATAAGTTGTAAAGATTATGGTCGAAATAGAACCCTAAGAAAACAATGCTAAAGCTTTGTATATTTGAAAATGAGATATTTGCTATTGTTATTTTTAATATACAAACAGTTGATGTCCATACCAGACAGGTGAAACCTGAATTTGTAAGGGTGAGTCCAGATATTGATTTGTCTTAAACATCCCCTGTGTATTCGAATAGCTGACCAGGAGTGAGAACTACAGCCCTGCACCAGGAACCTAGGGATCCTCACACCATGAGCTGACAGGGGTAAGGCGGTTATTGTCAATTATGACTGTCTTATCATAGCACCCACATTTATGCAATTACCTTAGCTGTCAAATCTCCCTCTAAAATCAGAATATATTATTTTTAGCATGTTCCTGACCAAACTTCTCTAGTAACCCTATTGGAGAAGAGTTAGTTTGTAGTGATGATTATTTTCATGCCTAGTTATTTAGAAATATGCTCTTGGGTTTTACCCAAATGAATGGCACAGGGTTTATTGTTTTCTGAATTCAGCTGTTTGCAAATGGAAACTGCCCATTTCTAGTCTCTTAGAATTTTACTCCAAAGTGGTAAAAGCTGATAAAAAGTGACTCCCTCACCACACTTCAAGCTTTCTCTATCCTGTGGGTTAAAATGAATATGCATTTGGAAGCTCAAGGGTAATTAAAGACTTTTTTGTTCTTTTATTATTCCTCACCTATTTCCGGTTACACTCATGTGTTATTAATTCAATAAATGCTTGTCAATTGTACCAATGTGTCTGTGTCCATCACTGTGTCTGAAAACTATTGTAACATGTAATAAAACCCTGGGGGTAGCTTGCACTAACTGCTCCCTAAGAGCTCTCTCTGAAGACATTCTCTTCACATATCCTCTCTTGAAGTCGACAGCATCTAAACCTCTTATCCTCGCCATGTATTGGAGTCAGCCAAAGGGTTCCTGACTACTTCTGTTTTGCAGGCTTCCTAAGAGAATAGCCTCAAAATTCACTTCAGTGTCTAATATCTTGTAACATCCTCTCAGACTACTCAGATGAATGGGCTGATAGCCCACTTATCAAAACTGGTAAGTAAACACAAAACACAAACTTGCTCCTAGGGTTTTTCTGTAGATGTCTGTTGCCCAGAATTTATACTTCAAGTCAATTTGTATTCTCCATAACATTTCTCCATGTCCTAGAAAACTGATTCAAAATAGTCTAACTGTTGGCTATCAGTTTCCTGCACTAAGAGTATTCATACTGCGCAGACAACTGTCAAAAATCTGTGCAAAGGTAAAATAAATTGGTCTTTCTAGCCTCCCCTCGCCCGCTCAAAAGTACATTCCAACTTTTTTCTCAGCTTCCCTTTACATAAAAGGAAAATTATCATTATGGAGTCCTGAATGTACCAAATGGCTAAAGATTTTAATTCCTAGAATTGTCACACAACCCCTTGAGGCAGGTAGTGTTGTCTGTTTTATAGCTCAGGAAGTAGAGATTCCGAATTGTTAATTACACTGCCCAAGTTCTGACAGACCGAGAGTGCTAGAGCTGTGATTCAAACTCAAATGAAAGTAATGACTGAGCCACTATGCTTTCTGCAGCCTTAGCTAGAGAAACCAGTTCCAGCCCATCCCAGGCCAACGTCATGAATATATACCAACACTTATTTCATCTGGATCCAGATACGCCCAGAGTCCTCAGCGCCTCATCCTCACGACCACTAATTGCCTTTCAGAATTGGCAGGTGAAATGAAGACTATTTGTCATCCTTCACAAAATGATGGGTACTGCCACCTTAATCATATCCTAAACAGATTTACTTGCGTTGTTACAGCTTCTACCAAAATATTTAATTCTTTGATCTAAATACCTTCCTAGTCTACTAGAACAAAGACCAGGTTTCTGTGCTCCTCGATGTTCTGCATACTCTGTCCCCTTTCTATTTCTCCAGCTTCTTCAATCTTTCCCTCACCCCAACCTGCTTTTTTTCTGGGTCCCTAGACACAGCAGGGATCTTTCAGGTCCTCAGATACCCACAGTCCCGTCTCCCACAGGGCTTTTGCTCATGCGACTTGTTCTGTGTAATGTCTATCCTCTCTTTCTTTAGCTGACTAAAAATTTCTCCTTCCTCTAGACCTCTGCATGCTGTCTCTTGAGTCCCAGCTAAATTATATCCAATAGATACCTCAGCCAATTTTAATCTCGCGTAACTTTCAGCCATGGAACTTATCTTGGTGTGCATGTACACACTGCTGTTTCTTCACTTAATCAATTCTATCACTCCTCCATTTACTTTCACAGACCCAGTGTCTAGCACGTAACAGACAAAGAAGTAAATACAAACAGACCAGCGTCCTCATTTCAAATTATTTCAGCAGTCTCCTGAAATGCCAGCTCCCTTTGTGTTTTGAATATTTGAAGTATTAACTGCAATAAATAGGTAGAGGGCCTATCACGAAGTAATACATTTGTGAAATGAGGTAACACTAGTCACATGGCAACTCCCCTTCCCTGGTGAGCCTTTAGTCATGTGCATTCATCCTCTCTCTCTCTCTCTCTCTCTCTCTCTCTCTCTCTCTCTCTCTCTCTCTCTCTCTCTCTCTCTCTCCCTCCTTCCCTCCCTCTCTTTGCCCCATTTCCCTCCTGCCTCCTATTTTCCAGAGGGAATAAAGAACAGCCTAATAAAAGCCAAAATATATGTGTCTAGCTGGGGTTCGAGTCCCCATTCTAACACTCTGTAGCTTTGTAGCATTGGTCAAGTGGCTTAACTTCTTTTTTCCTCCATTTCCTCATTTCTAAAATTCCTCACTCCTAGGTTTACTATGGAAATATAATGGCATTATAAATCCCAAACGCCCACCCAGCACAGAGACTGAACTGTTGTATAAGAATTCTCTTCTTCCTTCCTCCAGTGTACCCTTTGTGCCTGTTGAAAGGCAGTGCAATTCTTCAATCCAGTATATGCTAAAATAACTGACATTATGTCACGGTTTATGGTTCTAAACACTTCCTCCATATTAACCCATTTAAACAAGAGTTTATGAAGCAAGTTTCCAGTTTACACATGAGGACACTGAGGTTCACAGGGATTAACTTTTCCAAAGTCACACTGTTAATTATTACTGGTGTGGGATTTTAACCCAAACAGTCAGTTTATGCTCTTAGACCAGCAAACAATACTGTCTTTTGGCTGGAGAATTTGGAAGGAACCACAGTGAGTGAAAAGACCATTGACTTTTCAAAGCAAAATATCTCCCAGTTGTACTGTTTGACCTGGGCCAACTCAGTTCTCCCTCTCTTGCCTCCTAGGGGAAAGCCAATAGAGGAAACAAATGTAGACTTCTGGAGCATACTGGACCTTGGACAAACATTGGTTCTTTCCTGACAATCTGGATGGGGCAATTTTTCTTTCTTCTAACTTCTGAGTTTTCTTGCCAATAACCTGTACAACTTCTCAGACAGAATTTATTGACATTGAGCCCACACAAAGCTGGAAACTCCCAGAGGGATAACTGAACAGGCCCTGGCTTGGCACAGAATTCCCCTGAATGCTACGGTGTTTTCACACATCTGAGCCTGTTAGAGAGCAAAGCCCAGGGTTCCAGAAACACAGAGTCTGGAACAGTGGACGGGAGCTCTCTTCCCTGGAATAGGTGGGAGTCTTGGTGATTGGTTGAGATAGCAAAAGTGACTCCTGTCTTGTCAAAAAGGTCTCTCTAAGTATCTCCTCCCTGTAATATGATCTTTGGTTTTAAAAAAACATTGGCTGTTTGTCAGAGATTCCCTGCTCTGTAAGGGAAGGGTCTGCCAAGTTGTTCTCAGGACATATGAGGAGCACTAAAGAAGAGTCTGGGCCTGCACAATGCCTCCGAGTCTTATCTATGAAAGGGAGGAAATAACAGCTCTTGTCTCTTATGGCTGTTCTCAGGATTCATTGCAATAGTAATCTTATGTTGAGGCTTAGGCCTAAGTAAGCTCTCAGTAAATACAAATCATGTTACTACAGCAGCTTGGTCACTTGCAAAATAAGTAAAGAAATGAGATTTGGAACAAAATCTCAGAGAATTGCAAGCCCAGCTCTTTGTATAATATGAAGCAGCCTTTCTCCGGCATGTCTGAGTTCAGTTTCCTGTCTGAGCCTAAGTTTTCTACTTTGTTTAGTGAAACGGTTTAACCATGTTAGAGAACATTCTTGGGTACGTAGTATGAAAAAGGCCTTCCCTAACTCTCTGCCTCGTGCTAAGCCACCTTATTAAAACCATTCCCATGGTATGGTGAAGAATACAATTGGACTTTTAGTAGTGAAATTAATGAAAGGTATACTAATAATGATTTCTAAAACTACACACCTGAAACTTATATAATGTTATAATGCAATATTACTTCAATAAAAGTCATTAAAACATTATTCCACTACCCATACAGGTTTCTACTTTTACATATTACTTTATAGCCAATTACACTTTTACATAATTGTAATAAATGCATACTTTTTTCTGTACCTATAGTTTTCATAATTTTATTGTATATTTAAAACAATTTTTAAAAGTTCTCTGTTTGGCTCATCCCTCTGGATTCTGTGTACTCTGACCAGCTTCCTCCAACCCCAGAAACTCCCTGTGGAATAGAAGCACACACAGATTTTTCTCATCACTCTTTTCCTCATGCCCCTTTATTTTGTTAGACAGTGGACTCTGGCTGTGGTGTCTCTGGTTAGAGGGTGCCTGTGACCCACAGCAGTCCTAGCCCACGGGTGGTACATCTGCCTGTGCTCTGGCCTGGGTCAACTTGGTCAATAAAACGGGGCCCATGGCCACGTCTGTGTGACTGAAGGGGAGAGAAGCCCTGTTCCCACAGCAGCAGGTGTGTGAGGGCCAGTGGCACTAGGCTAACGGAGACGTGGGACTGGGAAAGCTGCTCAGTCCAGTGGGCAGCCTGACTGGTTGAACCGGGTGGAGTTTTGGAGAAATTCTTTTTCTGCCTCAAATTAGTTTAGGATATTACACAAGTGACTTAACTTCTCCGAGTTGCAACTCCTCTGCCTCTTTTGGGGCCTGGGAGAGACTGAGGATGGTTAGAAAAGTATCAGGTAGATAAATGGCTAGTTACCCCTTTCCTATTCTCTAATGTAATTGCGAATAATGAATCTAGGTCCCCAGAGGTAAAAAGAGAAGGAAAAGTTAGCAATAATAATTCAGAGTTATTCATTCTCTATGAAATATGTCATTTTACCTTCTCAATAACTTTATGGGGGTTTATTATCCTCATTTTACAAACGGGAAAATGGAAACTTGGAAAGGATAAGTAACCTGCCCATCAGCACTAGGAAGTGGTTGAGCTGGGAGGTGAACATAGACTTAGGCTCCTAAACTCATCCGGCCCCAAGGATGTCTGTCATCTCTGAACTAGAGCTGGCAGCTCTCAGCCAAGCAGCTATGAACAGGCCTCCTTTCAGCATTTCTGGGAGATTTTTCTCACAGCTGAAAACTCTTCTCAGCAAAGTTCTGCCACTTCCTCTCTGGGTTTAGCCTCAGCGTCACCCTGTTCTTTTGAAACCATAGATGTCCTCAGCCGCGTGAGGGGAAAATACACAGCTGGGGTAGGAAGTTAGGCTCTGGCAACCCAGATGCTCCTGCAAAGCACATCCATGTTGGCCTGTGCCTGGGGGCCTTTAATGAAGCTGTTTGCAGGTACAATCGCTCAGAAATATTTCTAATTCTCAGCTAGGTCACTGCACCCACTCTTGGTCAGCGATTGCTCACCCTCTGACAGGGCCTGGGTCTTGCTTGTGCCTATCCTACTCCCTCTCATTGCCCTGTTTGCAACTTCCCACAGTCCTCCTTCACACGGTCTGACAAGTCTTTCAAACATCCCGTGCTGCTGAACTTCTCGTCATACTACAGCAGAGCTCTAACCCTTCCCACAGACGTTCTCTGCTAGGGAAGGCCATTTCTGATCTCTCTAAATGGCCTCCTCATGCCCTTCAAGACCAGGGCCACCATGTGTGACAAATGTGTTCACAAGTAGTCTATGGAAATGTCACCACCATCACTGCTGACCACAACACATATTTTTGGATGAAGGGCACCTAAGTATTGGGACAGGAGGGGAGAACCCTTGTATGTTTGGACGTGAAGTGGGTAGAGCTCCTTCATTCTCTTCATCTCCCCTCAATATATGGAGCTTTCCAGTGCTGAACAAAGGAGCTCAGAATCCACTTAAGGATCTGTGCAGGTGAAAGTTGCTCTCTTGGGCAGCAAGACTGAGGTCTTGGTCATGTCCTTTGCCTTCTGGTCTAAGGGATTAAGTCAGAATAACCAGAGTTTGAGATGAGTTGGAAATTGCCACTGTCCTTCCTTAGACTGGTATTTCTTCCCTTCGGGTGACAACAAAGGAATCCTTTGAAATAGTCTAGGGCTTAGAGAGACACATCTACTATGTTTGCAAGTGGCACCTGTCTTTTCCAATCATCTAACTTTTGGGTTTCTTGATTCATTATCTGAAAAACAAGAGAAGGGGGTCAGGTTGTTGCTGATGTTGTTTCAAGTGTTAACATCCTATAAGCTAATTGTCAAGGATTTTAAACAAGTTTTTGTATTCGTTTCTTTTTTTTCTGGTCATAAAACAATGTATTCTAATTGCAGAAAATCTGAATGACATGAAAAAGTATAAAACAAAAAGAGCCATTCAAAAGTTCGACCCTCAGAAAAACTTATTATTAATATACTGGTGTTTTCCTTTTCCTTGTGGTGTGCCTTAGTGTGTTCATGTGCTTGTATGCTTCAGATATTTATTATATCATTTAAAATAAATTTAAACCTAAGTATATTAAATCACATTATTAAACATTTTAACCAGTAGTATTTCTTGGCATCACAAAATTCTATCATTTAATTTTCCATGATCTGGACGAGACTATTTCAATCATTTTTGTTATTATAAATAATGTTATAGTGACTATCTTATCTTCTTATCTGTGAACCTATGTGTATGGTTAAATCATTTCCTTTTTTTTTTTCTGAAAGGAAAGGCAAGAATGAAGACAAGTAGGAAGAAGGAGGAAGTATTTTATTTTTATTTAGTTGTTCACACTGGTTGTTTCTCCCCAGCCTGGGATGCGAACCCAATAGTATGTGGCTTGCTCCTTCAGAGGCAAATGAGTTAACTGCTGCTGCACTAGTGTCCACTTTAAATCACTTTCTTAATCCCACTAAATATTATGGCATTGCCAAATTAAAGTATTAGTATTATTTTTAGACTTCTTCTATATAATGCCCAAAACCCTTTCTGAAGAGCTGTACTGATTGACATTTGCTGCAGTGAGAGCATGAGGATGAGCAAGTGTTGATTTTACTGGAATCTCAGTTTGGGGCTTGATCTTTCAAAATAAACATGCCAGTTTGAGAAAAGAAATTCCTATTCTGTTTCAGCTTGATTTGTTTTTTGTTACTTGCAAGGTGAATATTTTTCACATTAGTATTGGCATTTTGATTTCTTCTTAAAAGGAATACTCTATGGGCTTCATTCTTTTTTTGACTATTGATCTTTTCTTTTTCTTATTGATTTTGGAGAACCCTTTATTGATTTTGTGGTTGAAAATCAACTCTTATCGATCTTTGGGAAGACTGTTATATAAGGCTACTATAGCCTTTGCTTTCATATATCTGACATATATTTCTATATTTATTATGTACTTTTGTTTACAGTGAGTTTTTTTTAATATTCCAAAATGTTATATAAAACAACTATATATTTAAGGTGTACATCTTTGCAACTATATGTTATGATGCAATGTTCATTTAGTATAATTAAAGAATTACATAGCACATAGTTTCTTCCACTTAGGAAGAATCTGAGTTTTCACACATAAATTTAAACTTATGTAGAGAACTATTGATCGAATTTTCCTTTATTGTATCATTTCTTGTTTTTTTAATTTGCTTTTGTTTTTAAGGAAAGGTGCAGGCAAGAAGAGAGAGGTGAAAGAAATATTTTATTTTTATCTTATATAGTTGTTTATCTTGGTTGGTTTCTCCAGCCTTGGGACCTGAACCCAGGTCCTTAAGATGTATGTGGACTGTGCTCCTTTGGAAGTGGCTGGACTAACTGCTACTCACCAGGGTATGCCTCTTTCCTTGTTTTTATGTTTAGAAAATTATATCTCCCTCTTATGAGGTAAAATAGTCTTCTATAATTTCTTCTAATTCATTTCTACCTTTAACTGTGTAACTCACATTTAATTCATCTATAGTATGAGCTGAGAATATATTTTTTGCAACAATAAATAGCTTCAGGTTTTAATAAAGACTTTCTTTCAAAATTATTTGATATAAAGTCTTTGTAACATTAAAGACATATATGGGGTGTTCAGTTTCTAGACTTCCTGTTCTATTACATATGACCATTTTCTTATCCTGTAACACAGTCTGTTGTCTTACTATACTTTTACAATAATTTTAATTACCTGAAAGTTCATGATGTCCATAATTTTTTTCTTTCCATGGTGTTCAGCTATTCTTTCTGCCTTTATATTTTAAGTTAATTATTCAATTAACTCATTACATCCCCTTCCAACTATAATTGATTCTTCTCTTATAATTACATTATATTCTTAAGTGACAATGAGGTGAATTTACATTATGATGATGCTGAATCTTCCACCCTGGAGTGTATTGTTACTTAGTAGAATCTTCTTTTATGCTATAAGTAATGTCTCCAAGTTTTTTTTCTTATAATTCCTGCCAATTTCCTCTTAAATCTGTTTCTAGAGAGTGTGAAATAAGTTTACGGTGCCCCCTGATGAAGTAAGTTTTGGTCATCAACCTTGGCTGAGAATGCAGTCCACATACATCCCAAGGATCCTGAATCATATCTCAGGGTGTGGGGGAACAGCTAAGATAAACAACTAAATAAAAATAAAGTGTTTCTTTTTTCTTGGCGCCTACCTACCTGCCTGCCTGCCTACTCACCTTCATTTCTGCCTGCATCTTTCCTTTAGAAGAAAAACACAAAAAAACTTTACACTATTGTGAATGCAATTTTTTTTTTAAAGGAAAGGTGCAGAGAGGAATCTCTGAGGTGAGTAGGCAGGTAGGCAGGAAGAAACATCCTTATTGTATTTTTATTTAGCTGTTCACACTGGTTGCTTCCCCCTGCCCGCCCTGGGCCCAGGACTTGAAGCCAGGGGTATGTGGCTTGCTCCTCAGAGGAGATTTACCTAAACACTGCTCCATCAGGATGTGCCACAATTTTATTTTTTATTCTACTTTCTCAGTGGTTATTATTTCATAATGATGAACATTAATCACATTGATTATTTAGGATTAAATAATCAATTAATACTATCATTTTACTTTAGGTGAAAGCATTCAATATAAATGCAGTTTCTTCTTTCTTAGTGGTGCTAGAAAACAGGGTATTCAGTTTTATTTCTGTTTCTAAGCCTTATTCACCTGCCATGCATCAAGCATTCATCCCTATACCAATCGAGTACATTCCCTCTGCCCCTTCCTGTTCTCGGCAGTGGGTTCAATTACCTCCACCTTATAGTTGCCTTTCAGAGTTTATCCTTCAGAGTTCTCTGCTCCCTTAAACCACAGGAAGAGGTTAGATGTGTGTATTAATAACACTTCTGGCAGCCTCATGACGCTTATTGGAGGCTTCCTGGACTTGGCAGCATGAACTTCCATTTTAATTAGCTTCTCAGGAGGTGTTTGCACAATTCATGAGACAAATAAGACTGCTTTGAAAGCGAGAAGCCCAACACATAGTGGTCTGGTCTCCTGAGTAAAGCTCCCTGAAGCAATGTTTCTGGGAAGGGTGATCTAAGTTGTGGCAGGGAAAATGGTGGATTTGGCTTAGTTTGATTTCATTACGGATCAGAGACGGGTTATTGCTGGAAATTACTGCCATTCTAAACCCTATTGGGGACCCTAAATGGGAAAAAAAGTCCGTGATTGATTTGTATTTAGTTAAAATTTTAATATTTTAAATAATGATTGTCTTTTGCATTACATTTTATTTAGGGAAACGTTTTAATAATATATTATTTATTTAGACTCCTGAGGTTTTTTTGGTGCCTTCTTAGAATTTTCATCAGAGTCAAGTGCCTCATTCTCCTCATCCTGGTTCTGATTCTGCTGGAAATCCTTCTATAGTGGGTTGAATTGTGACCCAACTCCTTCCCCGCCTCCCAGTAAAAGACAGATTCTCTTTCTAGCCCCTAGACTCTGAATGTGACCTTTTTTAGAAAGAAAGATCTTCACTGAAACAATTAAGAATCTTGAGATGAGATCATCCTACATGATCAGGTGGATCTTGAATCAAATGGCAGGTGTCTTTAAAGAGACAGAAGAGAAGCTGACACACGCAGAAGAGAAGGTCGTGTGAAGATGGAGGTGAGACTAGAGTTATTCTTCCATAAACCGAGAAACCCCTGATGGGACCAGAATTTTGAAGAGGCTGTTTTATCCTAGAGCCTTTGGAGAGAGCATAGCCTTGACAATGACTTGATTTTGGAATTCTGGCACCCAGACTGCAAAACAATGTATTTCTGTTGCTGCAACTCATCAAATTTGAGGTCATTTGTTACAGAAATCTTTGAAAACTACTATGAAAATCAGCTCCAAAGGCAGGTGTGTTAGTAAGTAGTTTGTAAGCCAGGTTGGAGAGAAACGTCATCCTTAGGTCCAGCCAGGGCAGCTGCAGGTGTGGAGAGGGAATTACTGGAACAGAATAAAAAGTTAAAGACAGTTTTGGCTAAATGTGCATGTGCCGATTTTTGTTGATTTATCCATCATTTAGTGAGCACTTTCTACATGCCATTCTCTCTGTTAGGCAGTGCATGGCCCACACGTATGTTCACATGTTTGCCAAGCATAGAACTTCATGACTTAAATCAAATCCTGTAAGATTGGAAACAAATGTTTGTGAGGATGTGGAGAAAAGGAAAACTTATACACTGTTGGTGGGAATATAAATTAGTGCTACAATTAATAGAAAGAAGTCTGGAGAGGCTTTAAAGAATTGAGCATGGAAATTCCACATAATTCTGCTATCTACTTCTGGATATTAACCAAAAAGCACAGAACACTAATTCGAAGAGATGTATGTACCCCTTTATTCATTACAGCATTATTTACAATATCCAAGAAATGGAAACAAGTTAAGTACCTATCAACAGATGAATGCATAAAAATATGGTATGTATACACAATAGAATATTACTACACAGTCATGAAAGATGAAATCTTAGCAGTTGTGACAACATGTATACAACTAGGTAACTGAAATAAGTTGGAAAGCGAAAAAGACAGTACCAGATGATCTCACTTACATGTGGAATATATAAAACAAAGCAAACAGATATACCAAACAAAATAAAAACAATCTTTGAATATTGACCACAGAAATGAAGTTACCAGAGAGCAACAGGAATGGGGCGGGGTGGGGGTGGGGCGCAGCAAAGGGTAGTGAGAATATATAGTGCTGGAAACCATTGTAAATTTGGTAGTGGACTTGGTATGTTGTCATGTATTTGGTGAAGCGTGTACCTGCGTGTCTAAACTTATAGTTTTGTAAAATTGTAAGTTGCCTCAGTTAAAAAACACTACATTAAAAACATCAACATTGAAAAAAATAATAGGGTACCTGCCTTGTATGACTATGATAAGGTTTACATGGGTTATTTAATGTAAAGCTTCAATAAGTTTTAATTATCATTGTTATCCATTGAATATGTAAGTTTGACCAATGTAACATCCTTATGAATCCTCCAAAATACTTTTGAAACAAAATGTGTTTCTGGATAAATGAAGGAGGTGAAATGATGTAAAAAGTTGTTAACTTTAAACTTAAAGGTTTCTGGCCAAAAAGGATGATACTGGTTTTGGACTAACTGATCTGAAGATGTTCTTTTTTATATCCATATTTAATTTAAAAAATCTTTTACGATAGCATACCTCCATTTCTTTACTCTCAATATTTAAACCACAGTTGCAATTTTATCTCTGATATTTATGTATCATAAAATGCATGCTACATTATTTTTATAAAATATTTTTATATATTTTAAAGATTTTTAATTAAAAAAAGCATATAATAATGGCATAGTTACCATTCGCTGTTTTTCATCTTCTGGTGTAGATCCAAGTTTGCACCTGGCTTCCTTTCCCCTTCTGTTGAGCACTTCCCTTAGCTATTTTGTGTACTGTGGCCTGTGATTCATGCATTCTTTCAGCTTATGTGTATTTCAAAGTCTTTATTTGACCTTAATTTTCAAAGGTATTTTCACTTTATTGAATTCTTAGTTAACTTTTTTCTATTGTTAATCTAAAGATGCTGTTCCATTGTCTTTTTGCTTTCATTATTTCTTATAAGAAATCTGTTGTAATATGCATCTTTGTTCCTCTGGATGCAACGTGATTCCATGCCTGCTCTGACCCCCACATCTCCTGATAGATTTAAAAAATTTTTTTTGTCCTTGACTTTGAGCAATTTGATTATGATGTGTGATGATGCAATTTTCTTTATAGTTTTCATCAATTTGGAAATCTGCCAGCATTTATATTAAAAAAATTTTAACAAATTATGTCCTCCTCTCAGGAATTCCAACTACACGTTATTAGTCTGCTTGAAGTTCTCCCAAAACACAATGATGATTGATTGATGGATGTTTTTATTCTCTTTTCTTTGTGTTTCATTTTTAATACTTTCAGTCACTATATTTTTTTTAATTTCACTGATCTTCTGTAATGCCCAATCAGCTATTAATCCTATCTACTATATTTTTTTCATTTCTTATCTCTTGTTGGCATATGAAAAATACAAAATATAGTTTCATTTGTATTCCCATCTCTTAATTATAACATTTCTGACAGTTCGGAGTCAGTTTTGTTTTATTTTTCTCCTCTTTATGGCTTGTATCCCTTCATTTCATGCTTGGCAGTTTTTCAAAGATTCTGTACATTGTGAATTTTTCCCTTGGTGCCGAATAATTTGTATTTCTGTAAATAATCATGAACTTTATTCTATGATGCAGTTACTTAAAAAGAGTTTGATCCTCTTGGGTTTTTTTTTTTTTTTAAGATGTAGTAAATGAGATTAGAGCACTTCTCAGTCCAGGACTAATTATTCCTTCCTGGAGGCAGTCCTTCCTGAGTGTTCCATTGCCCCATGAATCATAAATTAATCTGGCTGCTAGATACAGGAGTGATTTCCAGCTCTACGTGAGAACAGGGCACTGTTACCTCTTATTTGTTCTAGTAACTTTTACCCTTGCCTTGGGTAGTTTTCTCAGACACTATATGCTGATCAGTATTGTACTGGGCGTGTGGGGGAGGACCTTTGGTGTTCTCCTTCTGTGTAATTCCCCTCTTCGGTGTACTCCATCCTGAGAATTCTAGTCATCTTGTTTTCCCCTGCTTTTCAACCCTGTCTCTTCAACTCATGTGCTCAGAAGAGATGGCTCAGAGTATCTAAGAAACATTAGTATTCAAGATAGTTTGGTAACAGGGGCATCAGAGAGCTCACTCAATAATTCAATAAGTATTCTTTATAAAAGAGAAAGTAACTGAGGGAACTGAAATTTCATATAAATACCACCAAAAAGATAAACTTGTGGAGGAGGACCATAGGAGACAATGTTAGCAAAAATGACCATTCTAACCCCAAATTTGTAAAACCTGGGAAACAAATCTTGAAGCACCAGTTTTACATATGGGAAAAGCCTAGACTTTAGGGTCATGAAGATCTCAGTTTGAGTCTCTGCTTCTTATATGTCCAATGAAATGACTTAAGATACTTATCCAGTTTTTTTTCTGCCAGACTTCAATGTCTTTATCTTTAAAATTGAGTTGGTTATGGAGATGATTATGATGGCAGTGATGGTAGTGGTGAGGCTGTTGGAGTTGGTAGCATGTAACTTGCATCTTGAGGAGTCTTTTTGATAATCAAAGACAGTGATGTCTATGAACAGGTAATAAAATGTCTATAAAGAGCTATACAAATGACTATCTTTCCTGGATTTTAAGAACAAGTACTTCCTTGGTGTTCTTATTTATAGAAACGGACTTGACTACTTTCAGAGTTGTAAAAACCCCAAACTTGGAATTTAATACTTTATAGTCTTTTCTCCTTCTTTTTTTCTCTCATATAATCAACTACCAAGAATCTTTAAGAATCTTTAATCTTTAAAATAATTTCTCATCTATGTATTTCTTTCCATTTCTATTGTCCTACCCTATTCCAAGATACCATGTTGTCTTGGCTGAATTATTGCAATTGTCTGCTAGCTTGTGTCCCAGATGTTTTTTTTTTTGTCCTCTCAAGATTTGCTCACCATTCTATAATTAGGGTGATCAATAAAAAATTCAGCTTTTGTTATATCACCTCCTTGCTTAACATTTTCTGTGGAGTCTTGTGTTTAAGGAAGAAGATAATCCTAAAAATGACCCAGCAGGCTCTCTGGGCCCTGGCCTGTGCTCATTTCACCAGCTTCACTTCTAGTGCTCCACAATTTTCCATCAAATCAGCCTTCTTTCAGTTCCTTTCAGGCATCTGCTCCCTCCTGCAGCATGGCATTGACACAAGTTGTTCTTATAGGTGTACAATGCTTTCCTCTCTCTCTCTCTTGGCTCAGGTGATTTATGTATTTCCATCTTGGGGCATTTGCATTAATTTATAATAATGCATTCACTTCTAAATTTTTCATTGATATTTGCCCCCTGACTCCAATTTTATTGAATCAGAGAGTACTTATTGAATCAGTTTGAGTCTCTGCTTCTTATATGTCCAAGGAAATGACTTAAGATACTTACCCAGTTTTTTTCTGCCATGCTTACATAACTCCCTATCCTTGGTACCTTACAGAGTGACTGGCCTGTAGCAAGTATTAAATAATTATTTGTGGAATGACTGGATTATGTATAGGCCTGAAAAATACTCTTTCATGTCCTGTACTCTTTTTCTGTGCTTTTCCTTTCACCCTGGAATACAAGAGATAAATATTTTACCAAATTTTAGAAAGATAGTCCAGCAGCATGGATTGTCAATGTCATGGACATTGATTGTATGAAAAGTATGGAGGAAATTATTACCATATGAATTGAGGGTCATTTCAAAGGGAAGTAACTAACATGATATTATCTAAAAAAATATATTATAATAGTCTCTTTTCTCAACTAGTTAGGGTTAATAGATTGTGCCAAAGAGGGAATTGCTTGAGACATGTCTGAATTTCAGGAAAGCCTTCATCATATTTTTCCCAATATCTTTGTGCACATAGGTGAGAATACACATGTGCACATAGATAAACTTATGACTGACTTATTGTTTTTGTGCACGGAATGCTAACTGATGAATCTGTGCTAAACTGGACAACTGACAGGTAGTTTAATATACCTCTATTCCTTGCTCTGTCCCGGTTAGCATTTTTATTAACAATGTAAGTGAATATATAGACTATGTTGTTATGTTATCAAAGATACAGATCACATATAATGGGATTAAGAGGAGGCTCTAGCTAATGGAAAATCAGAATTTAAATATTTTAAGGCTAAAAGCAATGCTGATTTTAGCATTGAAATCAACAATAGAATGTTTTTTTCCACACATGGATTGTCTCATTTAATCAAGAGAGGACACCAATGTCACTAATAACATTTATTGCATGTCTGACTGTGCTAGACATTTTGCACATGATATGTCTCAGTATTTCTAAATAATACTTTATATAGGCATGATTCCTCCACTTTTCAGAAAATCAAATTGAAGATCGAGTAGTTAAGTTTTTCTCTAAGGTCTCAAAGGTAGTGATGAATCTGGGATTTGGGTTAGCTTGGTACTCACACTGGAAACGCTCTTTCCTATACTCAGTCTGATTTTTCAGATGAACTCTATCTGTAAAGAGTAAATTCTGGTCTGATTTGACTGACCTCAATCCTATAAGCACAAAAGTGAGGAGACATGACTTCACAAAGTTTGTGTGGAAAGGTAAAAAGGGTTTGCTTGCCTGTAATCACTTATGAATCATCAGGGTGAGTCACACTGGGAAGGGTGATTTCTTCCCAAATGAACACAATCTTCGTCTCTGGAACAATGCCCAGAACAAAAATGCTCAAGTGTTACGCTGTGCCTACCATGACTGAAATAGGGAGCTGACTTTTGGAATACTCATCCTAAGAAGATATTGTCTGACATGCACCGATGGAGCAAGGATTGGGCACAGTCCACATACATCCCAGGGTCCTGTGTTTGTGTCTTAGGGCCAGTGGGCACAACCAAAATGAACAACTAAGTTAAATAAAGAGCATTTCTTTCTCCTTTCTCTGCCTGCCTGCCTGCCTACTTGCCTTCATTCCTGCCTGACCTTTCCTTTAAAATCAAAGAAGAAAACATTGTCAAAGTGAGCAAGTTCATGATCAGAAGGATATGCTTAAGTCATGAAAACTGGTTGAAATAGCACACTACCTCTAGCTACATATAGTTGACATTTGTTAATGTGTGCATACTACCAGTTAGACATGATTCTAAATATTTTACAGTTTCAATCCATTTAATCCTCATGGTAATCTTTGATATGGGTACTGTTTTTATTACTTCTGTTTTACAAATAAAAGTAACTGAGACACAGAGAAGCTATATAATCTTCCCCAAGATCATATAGTCATAAACTCTGAAGATTGGATTCCTATTTTAAATTGGAATAAGAAATTTGAAATGGAGTTATAAATATTATTCGCTACAAAGGGAAAAAAGAACAGAGAAGGCGCTTGAAAAGAGTACATTTTGAGTTCATCTTAAAAACACAATTTACATCAGCTCAAGAAGAATATTGCTGAATTCTTCATCAGTAGCATCTTTCAAAAAGGAATATTATTGAGGGGTTTTGTGGCACTGAGGAATATGTGCTAATATGGTTTACACATTTCATTTCACATCAGTGAGTCATGTCAGCATAGTCTTATACTGATGGGTGGGAGTGGGAGCAGTTTTCCTCCAGGAACCTTGAGATACATGTAGAAAAATGGAGATTAACTGGAGCTTGATTTACAGAACTCCAAAGTACTCAAAATATGTTGCTGCAGCATGTTTTTCAAAAACAGAAGCTAAATTGTAAAAATGTATTTTAATATTCATCCTTCCATTCAAATAATGCAGATTTATTAAACAACCACTATAAGCAACATACTTAGCTATTCCATGTTTAGCTATTATTCACTCCATTTAATTTAGGCTCAGAAAATATAAGTGATTTACTCAAATAATCTCAGTTGGAAAGGGGCAAAACAAGGTGTGGAACACAGATTTGATTGCAAACCTCATTTTCCCTATCCTTTTTTTTTTTTTTTACCTTATCTCTACTTCTTCTCTAAGAAAGTAGTGAAGATAGATCTACTTTGTAACTAATTTCAATAGCAAGTCATTCATTCAAAAGACGTCACTGGGAACTCCCTTCACCTAGGATTAGCACCGTGCTTGTTGGAGAGAAATACCAAGATTAAAAAGGAAACTAAGCAGCAGACAAGCCACCTTGGAGAGGCTCAGTGTTGAATAGGAAGACAAATTTGAAAACAGTCATAATCTAGTGAGAGAAGCTGAGTCAACTTGCCTGTAATACGCAGTCTTCTCATCTTCCTGTTAACAGGGACTTTACTGTCATCAATATTCAGATTAATTCAACAAATGTTTCAGCATCCGTCCTGTGTCAGGCACCGATGCTGGCCATTCTGGAAAGAGAGGACCAAGTAGTAGCCATGATCTCTGCCCTCACAGGAGTTGCAGCTGAGTGGCCTTGTGCATTCTATTCCGACTTTTCTTAAGATCTCCACATAACAGACAGAGACACCATGGAATCACATCTTACTTGAAAGTCAGCTTAGAAGTGAAAAAAAGAAATGTCAAATACAGTGCAAAATAAATTAGTGTTGAAGAAGTCTGTATTGGATGTGGCATAATGTATCTTAAAGCATCTAGAGTGGCCTGTTTTGCTTCCTACCTAGTGTTGTAACAGGCCACCCCTTATTTTTTACCTAAGAATAAAATAATATAATTGGCTTATGTTGAGAACCTAAGCTTTGCAGTAAAAACATATCTTTAAATATCATAAATCCCACTGTAAAATCCCACGGAGAGGCTAGAGGACCTGAGACTGAATGAGGGTCATGTTTTATGCATCTCCACTCATGTTCACTCCAGGACTTGTACTTGGGCACTGAATTGTACAGAGTGGCAAGAGGGGGAAATCGGATTCCCCTAAAATGTTCTCATTCAACAAAATAGCATGGTAGAATTGTTCTATCAAAGGCATGGGAAAAGAATTCCTACTCTTGTAGACCTGGGGCAAAATGTGAGGGATAAAAGAAAGAGAAAGAAGTTCTTATAAGATCACTACCCAAGACCGCAAGTTCCAACTACAGAACAGAGCCAGAGGGAATGTTTAAACATCAGTGCAAATCTAGCAGAGTGTGGGAGAGCTGGGCCACCAAGTGGGGACACTTGGGTTCTCTAAGAAAATGCTTGAGCTTTGTCTTCTCTGCACTTGTTTCTCAAAGTTTGGAATGAGTCTTCTCATTTTTACTGAGGGAAGATTCAGCAAAATGAAGAAACTTTCTGATATCTCAATTTCTCTCACGAGAGCAATGTATATATTTGCACAAATAACTTAATGAAAAGAACTTTGGTTTCAAAGGCGAGATCTCAAAATGCCCCTCCAACAAAAGATGAATGTAGTGTAAAAGTCAGGAAATTTTTGTTCCCGAGAGAGAGACAATCAATGCATTGGAAATTGGCGTGAAAAGAATGAAACAAATGTTGGTGATGAAGAGCAGCCTACTGTTGAAACTGACTTCCCAAAGGCCCTTTATAGCTCCTATAAAATTCTATAAAATCACGAAATGCTCGGTGTGGACACATTTCTTGAGGAGACTATCGAAGGAACCAAATTTGGGGTGAGGAATGATTTGGGATAACGCTGAATTAGGGGGCATGCCTGGTGGCCTAGTGGTTTAGTATACCTGGGTGTAATCCCACATACGTCCAAAGGTCTGGGGTTCAAGACCAAGGGCCGGGAGGAAAACCAATGTGAACAGCTGAAAAATAAACAAAGGGCTTCTTCTGCCTCTCTTTTGCTGCCTGCTTGCCTCCATTTCTACCTGTACTTTTCCTTTAAAAACAAAATCAAACAAAACTGTCCTCATAAACACAGGAGTCAAGTGGATAGGGAGAATACTTACTATTAGGTGTAGGACTCTTAGGGATGCTGTCCTGAGAGATATATACATCTAATTGTCTCATCAATGTCACCAGATAGGTAGTTAAAAGTTCTTCCAAAATAAAGTGTCTCACAAAATTCTGTTCCTCCCAAATGCTCCCTAGGACAGGAAATAGTCCTGCCATCCAATGGTTTGCCCAGGCCGTTTCCCTGGGATCTTTCTCAGTCTTTTTTCTGTGCTTCCATTTTCAAATCCATGAGCAAGTCCTGCTAGCTCTGTCTTGAAAAATATATCCCAAATCTTCCAACTCTCGACACCTCTGCAATCCCTAATATTATCAACTTCCTGTTCAGAAGAACAATCCGGTAGCTACCCAACTAGTCTCCTTGATTCTGTGTAGGACTCTATACAGTTTATTCTCCCCAAGGACAAATCTTTTAGAAATACAGGTGCAAGGATATTAGTCCTCTGCTTGAAACAGTTCAGTGACTTCCCAAAGTGCTTACATAACCTAGTGCCCCTCTGTGATCTGGCTATGAATCTTATTTCCTACTCCTCTTTATCTGGCTTTCTTGCTGTTCTTTGCACTTGACTAGCCCCACAACATTTTGGGGTTTCTATGCTTTCTGTACCTGCATCTGGGTTATGAACACTGGGCGAAGCTGGGGTTCCCACCCAGGCAATCAAGTTCTAGCACCATAGCTCTTAACCACTGTTCTCTGGCCAATCCTGTAGCACATGTCACGCCACCTGATACTATATGATTTCATTTTTGTTTATTTGTGGTTTTCTCCTGCACTAAACTACACACTTGATAAAGGCAGGACTTGTCTGGTTTTATTTTTTCATTGCATAGTGCCTGCCACATAATCGACACTCTGTAAATATCTGCGGGAAGGAAAGTTTTCACTGACATCCGTGGTATAGTGCCTGACACTTCTGCACTATAGATGTATTATCACTCGTCTTTAAAACAAAAAATCCCATAAAAGTTATTACCATTTTCCTTATTTTAGGGAAGAGGAAATTGTGATTTGTGGAGATTCAGTATTTTCCCAAGCTAACACTGTTAAGAAGTTGAAGAGCAGGGATTTGATCTGAAATCTGTTCATCAGCAGAACTGAAGCCTTAACAGGTTAGGAGTTGTGCTTGTCCCACACCCCTAAGTTCCTGTTTCCCCTTCCCCATGATCACTGCTGGCTAAACCAAGGAAATTGTTAACATCTTTGAAGAAATCAGAAACATCTCAAGAAAACTAAAGCACCTTGGTATGAAGTATAAAACTTTTTATAACTGCGTAGTACCCTTTCAAACAAAATATCCATTCTTCTGATTGTAGAGAGGAGTTTGAGATGAGGAGAAATCAGATGGACATTTGCCACTGATAAAGGTGAGGCACAGAGGAGTTACGTGCTTGCCCAGGGTTTCACAGGTAAATAGTGGCAAAGCATGGTGTTCATTGAATTCTGGGAGCTCAAGAAAAAGTCCTAACTCCAAATCTGGGGATCAGGGATGTTTCCAGTAGGAGGTGACATGATTTAAGGATTTAGGGATGTGAGAGATAAAAAGGAGAATTCTTGGCAAGTGATACAGGATGCACAAAACAAGAGTTCGTAGATGGAATTTGCCAGCCAGCCTGCCCCAGCTTGATTCCCAGATTTTCAGGTTCCTGTGATCATTGATTTGATCACTGAGGAAGATATAGAGCTTTCAGAGAGGTAACAGTGGAATGGAAGAGAAGGCTTGGGTTTATTAGCCCCATTGAGAGATTTATAGGTCCTATTTTACAGCAGTCAGAGAACAGGTGACTGTCTCTGGTTGTATGTTTAGTAAATAGACGATTTGAACTCAGGTCCAAATACATTCCACAAACCACCTTCTTCACTTGAACTGCATTGGGTTTCTTCTAGCAGACTGAGAATAACCATGACACACACCTTATTTATGTCAAAATAGACATGAGGAATATGTCAAGGAAATATTATATGTACATGTGTGTATACACATGTGTATGCATATATGCACAGATGCTTCTTTCTAGCTGTGACAGTTCCTGAGTCAACAAGTCAGTTTGAGGCTCCTAAGCATTTTGTTAGGCATTGTGCTATCACCATTAGACTTGGCAAAGATGCTGCAGCAATTACCTTTTCTGCAGTAGCTCACTGCCATCAGAGACACGGCTCCTACCATCATGAATAGGAGAGCAGTTACATTTATGTCCTATGTTCCCTAACCAGATGATTAACTTTCTTCTAGGTTTATCTTTATTGTGGTTTTCCTGAGAACACAATTATATATTTTGCTCTGGAAGGCAAGTGATGAGTAACAGGGGCAGACTGCAAGTTCCTGGAGTGTAAAGCTCTTTCTTACTCACCTCTGATCCCCACTTTCATTTCTGTACCTAAAGAGAAGCCTGGCCATGGTGGGTGTACAGAGTCTGAAAATGGGGTAAAAAGAAAGCTGCCATGGTTTGAATGTTTGAGTCATTTTAAACTCATAGTTGAAAATGATGGTATACGGAGTGGGGCATTTGGAAGGTGCTTAACATGAATATGGAATGCTCATATGGGACTAGTGCCCTGAAAAAAGGAGGATTCAGAGAGATGTCTAGCCCCTCCTACCGCATTTGGACACAGTGAGGAGACACCAGGTAAGAACTATGAGGTGGGTTTTCACCAGACTAGGACAACGTTGGTGGCCTATTCTTGAATTCCCTGGTCTCCAGAACTGCAGAAGTGAATTTCTATTACTTTTAAGTCACCCAGTCTGTAGCATTAATAGAATTACCTGGAGAGATTTTTAAAAATCTGATGCCCTGGATTCCACCCAAGATGAATTCAAACAGAAACCTGAGAGTGAGGATGGGGCCCCCATAGCAATATTTAAAAAAGTAATTCCCTAAGTGATTGCCATTTTACAACAAAGTTATGAATCACTCTTCTGTAGAAAGAGACCTGTAAATATGTATAATATTTACAGCTTTAATACTATAAAAGTGGCCATTCTAGCCAATTTGCTTCCTCAATCCTAGGAGTTCAGAGATGGTAGGATAATCAGGAATTATGCAGCCAGCAGGCAAGTGGGTCTGCAATGTTGGCCTGACTTCAGTTGCCTTTATAAAGGAATATAAGAACTTTAGTTTGAGTGAAGTTTTTTGAGAGCATGCCTTCTTACTTGTTCATGAACTACTGCCCTGTCTTAAATCATCATGGGTCATCCGTTATTTTAAATCTTCTTCACACACCCCATATCCCCAAACCTCACCCCCAACACACGCATTTCTCAAGATAAAAACTTTTTAAAGCTGACTCTATGATTTTGGCAAAGCATATAAGGATTTTGCTTATGATCTTTTTTTCTAGAAAGAAAAGCATCCATATAACCAACAGGAGACATCATGGATCATCAGGATGATGCTTTAATATTACTCTGGCTCTCAGATTCTTCATGTGTCAAATGAATTGATGAAACCATCATTAAGTTCATGTCAGTGATTTTACAAATGATTTTTCTGGAGAATTCAGACAAATGAAAGATTCCCCTTATTTATCTAGCAGATTAAACTCTTTAGATTCTCAAAGTGACTTTGTTTTAGTTCACTACCTCCATACCACTGAGCTGAGCAAACAGTTGCTAAGAAAATGTGAAATATTCCAAGATAGGAAATTTTTGAACACAGATTTGGAAACTTCATTTGTGTTGTTAGACTGGCGAAGTCATTGGTTTTCTTGGTGGGATAGGATAGGAGAAAAGAGGAAAAAAAGATCTTTTAATTCATCAGAACTATGAAATAATTGGGTCTACAGTCTTATCTAATCATGCTTTTGTTTATTCACCTCATATAAAAGTTTCTTAAGAATGCATTTGAGCACAATATATAATAATAATAATACTATAACATACATTGTGAGAAACTTTACAAACAATAAAATGTCCACCTGAAATAATGCAGTGTCCATACATACAAACCCATTGGTCATGCACCTTTGTGCCATTTCTTTAACTATTGAGTCACAATGCTGAACTGAAAGCATGAAATATATTTTACAAACTGAGCTGAAGTCAGTAAGAGGCCTTACAAGTGTTATCAGAAGCTTCACATTTGCATAATTTACTACATCAGTTCACATTGTATTACAAAATTCACATTGTTTTATTGTTTTCTTTTGTAATGAATTAGAACATGACATCCTGCTCACTAGCAGGCAGAAGGCTTTCTCTTCAAAGTCAGTAGTTTGAGAGCTCTCAGAAGAACCAACTGTGAGCAAATGTAGTGTTGTGTCTTAAACTGAAACCCTAATTCTAACAGAACCCAGTTATAACCCAACTTACATGTACAGATTGGGATAGAACATGGGTAAAAACTACATCCCATTGCTCCCTATCCCTATCAAACTATACAAAAGTAAAAGCCCGGTATAAACCATTTAGTATCTAATGTGAGAATCCTGCTTCCAAAACTGGTTCGTAAAGGCGTTACATATTATTAGGGACTCGGACAGCGAAAATACAGACCTTCTGAATCAAAGCCCACAATGTCCTCTCTAGCGAGCAGGCTGTATGTCTCTCTTAAGTGATCTTCAGGTTAGATAATACACAATACAAAATGTGACAAGAAAAGTCGTAACTCTTAGGCAGAGTTTTCTACACAAATTTAACACCACCATTGGCAGGCGATGTTAGATATATAAATTAATAACTTACAAAACATTACATTATATACATTAAGTAATAAATACATGGTTATAAACAGAAGTGGAAGTGTTAGCGTGGAAGGCAGTGCAAGAGAAATATGGCAGCAATGCATTGAAAACAGCATATTAGGTGTGAGCGTGAAGAGAATTGGGGGTAGAGGATGAGGATGGGGCAACTCCCAGTTACAGGGGGCTCAGGACACAAGGGGGTGCATTGCCTCTTTAAGCTGAATTTTACACAGGTGCTGGGAGCAACATGATTCCCCCTTCCTCTCCCTTAGTTTGTTCAACTTTATTGTTTATAGCAAAAAACGTGGAACTGTAGAGGAGATAAAAATACTCTCTAAAGCAGGCAAACAGAGATTAGTTATAAGGGCAACTGAGGAGTAGGATGGGAAGGAAGCAGAATGTGGTTAGAAGTGCATTTTTTCAATTTGCGAAAGTAACTAAAGTGAAAGATATTGCCCAAGAAAAAAGGAAGACCATTTTCTTTCCTTTTTGATTTTTTTTTCAGAAAGTGTCAAAAAAGTTTATGTCAACTTTGAATGCTTAACCGTGTAGAAGTTGATACTAAACTAAGTATTCAACAGGCGTTTTAAAGACATGAATATGTTTTACAAAAAAGGCACACAGGTTGGCAGACAAGGGAACAGGTGAGCAGGTTTTTAAATGAAGTTATTAGTCAGTTCAGTCACTAAAGGGGACAGAGTCCCAAGATTTAGTGCAGAAAAATCTCTCAGTTTTGTGTCTTCCATTTTCAAGCCTTTTAGTCGTGAACTCAACTTGGACTCCAGTACCACATAAAGCTTCAGCGTTCCACCAGGCTTGCAAGCAGGGCAAGTCAACTGTGGAATTTCCTGAGCAGCTATTTGCTTCACCGTCTGGCATCCAGTTACTCCAAACTCGAGTAACTGGAAGGTCACGTGGCCCTTGTCCCGTGCAGGCCTTGGCCCCCAGGATGGGCTGGCTCTACCATATAGCTGGCATGCTTGTCAAGGGTGGGATGATCATCTCCACATGGAGACGGCGATTATGTGTCAATCAGGGACTTGTCTTCTGTCTCAATGTCCACATCAGTCTCTCCCAGTGAATCCCTATGCTCTGGGTCAATCACACAAAGTGTCTTTGTGCTGCTGAAATAGTTGTGGCCTTCTCCCTCTTTTTCAGGTCCTTCAGAATCATCTTCTTCGAGGGTCAGTTCAAACTGAAACTTTTCCATCAGACCCTGACAGTCTCTGTTCTGCTCGTCCAGTGGTGGGGAGGGACTCTGGGGTATCATGCTCTGATACCAGTTCCTGTTATCTTCTAATGTATCCAGAATATCCTGGGCATCAGGCTGGACCAAATCTGCCCAGGTCTCCCACAGCGGATGAACGATGTAGTCAATGAAACCAACCTGGAGAAAAATAAGGTTACGCATCTGTTAATATGATGGGCCCTTGAAAATCAAACTAGTTGTCCTGGTTTCCATGCAAAGAATGAGCAATGACAACCCAAAGGGGATAAGTAATAATGGACTCCATTACTTTAACACTGACTCTAGGTATGTCCTGCATTGGATACAATAATGCTCTTAATCCTGCAAAGTAACTATTGTTATCTAGCACTTACAAAGCAGGAAATTAAGACTTAGTGAGATGAAGTATCTTGTCAGACGTCAGAGAACCAGTAAGTGATGGAGCTGGGACTCAGTCCCAGCTTTGTTTGATTCCAAAGCCTGTGTTTGTTTCACTCTGACTACTTTTCCTTCTCTGTGTGCCAGATAAGAATGGATGTAACCCTGGATGGGAATGACTTTGTCACTATTGGGATACTGTGAGTCATTCTCTGAAGAAGGAAGCCCCAGGTCTAATGAGTTCTGACTCAACATTCTTTCCCTGATAATTTTCAAATATGCTGCTGTTCCAAAATAAAGGGGAGCCAGCCCCTGACTATTCTGAAATTTTCCAAGTGGGATGCTATTTTTGAAATTAATAATTTTATTATTTCTTTTGTTTACATTGCTGTATACATTTTAGGATATTGAAATCACTCCTCAATCGGCATGCATTTCACACTATACCCACCACCAGAGTTTCAGCACCCTTTACCACCACCTTTTCTCCCTGTCTTCCCCTCAACACCCCAGGTAGTCACTGTCTTGTGTTTTATGAACTTTTGTTCATTGGTTTTGTTTCATTATATTCCACATATGAGTGAAACCATCTTGCACTTCTCTCTCTCTCTCTCTTTTTTTTTTTTCCAGCTTATTTCACTTTTGGTTTGCAGATGAGTTTGGTAAAACATTGAACATACTTCAGTCACTAAACAAACAAATAACCCCTCTGTGGACACGTCTACAATTGTTTCAGATCTATAGGGCACATATTCATTTCCATCAGGAGAAAGAAGGGAAAATAAAAACAATTAAGCAGTTCCTCTGCTAGTTTTCCTTTGAATAAATATGAGGCTTATGGCTCTGTTTGGTTTACACAGAGGCTGTGCATCCTGCATGAGCTGGCTCTGTGGCCTTGTGCTGACCTCTCCATTGTCGGACAAACAGGAAACATTGGGGGTGAGGGCAGGTTGAGAGAAAGAATAGGCGCCATTTGAATGAGAGAATGGAATTCCCCTGTCATAGTCTGAGTTGCTGTAGAGATTCTGGGTCCAAACTCAGGGGGAGATGAGCAACTTATTTTCAACCATGGGACATGATATAGCTACCTTTTCACACTGTTGGGAACTTATCTTCATTAACATTTTGGTTTTTATCCAGTCACTTAATGCACTGAAGTTGTACCATATAAAGAATCTTTGTGACATGTGACTATCTGTCTATGTACCTACCTATGATCATCATTATTATCTATCATCTATCTAGCTATCAATCTATCATTATTATTATTATCTATCATCTGCTTCTCTACCTTTCCTCTCTGGCCTAAAATAGAATTCATACCACAATCAGGGTATCTGTGATATGAATTAGTCACAAGAACTGATTGTGGATGATATTTTTCTTGCTTCCAGCCACTTTTGCCCTCCCTTTTACTTCTTTATGTGTATTTATTTGACTTGCAACACTACACTCAAGGTGTTTTCCAGGGACTCAGAAAAACAAGCTCAAGGCAATGGAGGAACTTGAATCAGTTGAACATAGTGCAGTCATATCCTTTCTTTCTTTGTTTTGCTTCTACTGAGTGATAAGCGTCTTCCTTTTTTTTTTTTTTTTTAAGGTGTCCTCAAGCAGCTTATTCCTAGGAAGAGAGCTCTCTAGAGCTCCAAGGAGCACCAAGCCAAGGGCTTTATTGCCAAACTTTTCAGACCATGTTCATCAGAGTCCATCTGTAGGAAACACCAGAGTGGACCATGATGTCATGGCAGCGGGGTGATTTGTCCACAATAACAGAGTGAAGAGCTTGGAGTAGAGGGCAGCCTAAGAAGCTAGTGAACAGGACCAAGAGAAGAGCTTCTTCATTTGACACATTGGGGAAATCCCTGCTGTTTCTATGTCACAAGACTTCCCAGGGGTTCAAATACCTAAATGTGCGGGGAAATGTTTGGACAATGACGCAGAATACTATTAAATGTCAAACATCACTGCTGCTAATAAAATGGCATTATTCCTATTGATGGATGAATTTATTAGTAATTCCAATTAAGGCTTTAAGATATTTGAATTGGCCTTGACTAACGTGATGTTATCATGCATTTTTATAACATATCAGACTTTTAGAGTGCTTTCAGAAAGATTTGAAACTCATCTAGTTCGGTTCCTTTAAGAAGGAACAAAATAATAGCAGCAAAGAAACTACACCTTGATATCATAAATATATATAAATTTGGGGGTAGCAGGGAAAGTAGTGGGGAAAGAGGATAAACTAAAAAAATATATACCAAATGCTTTTGTGATAAAAAAAATTAAAAAAATGAACCCTGGACAGACCCATTCCCAATCATGATGGTCTCTGTCTGACTGAGGCTATTGGTTGTCCTGAGAAAAATAAAATTTCAGCCCTAAGAGGGTCAGCATGTCCTCAGAGGAGTAGCTACCATCTCAGAAGGCATACAAGACAGGGATGCAATGATGAAGTAGAAGAGATACGTGGGAATGAGATTCACGATCTCTGGTGATAGTGCATGTACTCGATTATGGAGAGACAGAAAACAACGTAAACAAAGATGAAGAGTAGAGCTCCAGATCAGGAAAGACTTATGAGACATCTAGAGGAATGAGATGGAGGAGGCAGCTGCATTCAGTTCAATAAACTGGATTTGCTAGGGTTACAGGCAACTAACCTGCTTGAGGATAGACAGTGTAAACTTTGATGGGTTTCAGATGTCTGCTTTATCGCTATCTAAAACTGGTGAATGTAGATGAAAAATGAGTCATGCATATAAGAGAACTAAGAGAATAGTTTGAAAACCTTATTATTAGATACCTGGGATTTTTCCACAGAAGCTGTGTGCTTATCACACATAGGGCTAATCTCCATTCCCCTTTCCCGCTCTTTGTCTCCCTGTTGGAAAAACTCCTCCATGATGCGATCTGTCCATTGCCGATATAATTCCAAGGACTTGGTGGGGTTGCTCAGGTCTGCACAGTGTACCATGTTGCGAAGAACCTGAAATCATCAAGTTTTGGAAATCCTGTAAAATTAGGTAGAACACTACCAGAACATCTCATTCTTTGTCCTAGTACACCTGGTACCAAACTCAAGAACATTATAAATGTATTATCATTGTGTGTGCACCAGAAAGGCAGTATTTCAGTGGTGCTGGTCGGGATTGGTTATTTGCCATTATGAGTCCCAATAGGGAAACTGTGTGTCTTCTTTGATGGACAGTCATTGAATTTAAAAACTGGAAAGTGCATTCAGATGCTTCCATCATCTCCTTTTCTCAATTTGGAAAAAAAAAAAAAATGCAAGTAATTACTCAGAGTAGATGTCTTCATATTTTCCACTAGTGGAAAGAGGAGACCAGCTGATGGCAATTTGTATAACCAAAACAGACCTAACAAACTTCAGGTCAATGGGATTAATTTCCAAACTCAAGTTTCAGGGACTGACGGTCACGTATGGCCAATTACAAATAGAGTTTGACATTTATTTTTTAGAACTAAGTGATTAAATAAACAGGTTATGTTTTTTAATCATAAATCAGAGGCTACATCTTAATTCCCATTTTTCCTAGTTTATTCTTAAACTCAGAACCTAAGACGCTCAACAAAGTGAATTTGTTTGTTTTCATTTTTTAATTGTTGTTTGGTTTAGTTTGTTTTGGTTTTGTATTAAAACAAAGATTTAACAAAATACCTGTATACGATCAGTGTAGTTATCCAGGAGAAGAACACCTGAACTTGTAACTTTCTTTGTTTCTACCATTGTCTTCAGGTCTGCCAGCAGGCTCATATGTTTGGACATGTCAGTTGCTAAGACCTTGGGTAAAAAGAAAATGAAAATTCTTAACTCATTTTATCAAAGAGAATGGACGCTTTCCTGCAAAGGTAAGAGTAAGTGAAAAATGTAGAGAGATTGACATCTTACCATGTCGATAACCATTTTCCTAAGTGTCTGACGTTGCTTCTTGCTGAGATTCTGAAAAATATCACAGTGTTCTTCCTGCAGCAGTTTGAAACCCACAGCCAGGTGATGGTTTTCCAACACAGACTCATCATTATACATCAAAGCAAGTTCTGAATCTAATAAATAAGAACAAATGATGACTTAATATAAAGGGATACAATTCAAAGGTTGGCATTACCTCAGTGTGCAATCCTATGTAGTTCTTTCCAAATGATTTCAGAAAGCAAAATCTACATGTCATCTCTCCTTCGTCTCCCCCTCCAAGGGACAGTAGTCAGTTTCTAAGTAAAAAATGCTTCTAGTAGATTACTGAATAGCTTTCCTTTTGGCTAAAATTATTAGTATTTTAAAATCTGTTCTCTCTTTCTTCACTTCAGATAAAGAATTGACTAGTAGATAAATAGCTAAGTTCCATTCATACCTCAGTTTATAATTTTCTTTATGTCTTCACTTTGTTTTGGAAAAAAGCAAACTAAAACATTGACAGGGACTCTTTTATAATGAGCAGTTCAAACATTTCTACCAAATTATCAGTACTTGTTGTAAATTATGACAGCAAATAGATAACACATATTTGCAGAAGAAAAGGTATTAAGATTTTCAGTATTTAGAATGGTTTATTAATTTAGAGAATTCATGGATTTTCATTAGCATGAATACTGAACATTTTGAGCATGATAAAAGCTTTGAGTATAACTTGGGATCCTAAGGTTGGACCAAACCTGAAGTTCACTAAGGATGTCTTCTCTGCTTCAGATCAATCCAAATCAAAATTATGTAGTTGGCAGAGTGTTTGTGGAACTTTTAATGAACTTTTCTTCTGAAGTTTGGAAACATACTCAAGATTCACATTTGTTTTTGCTTTTTTAGAGTCTTACTTCTTTTTGGAGCTTCCCATGCTCAGATCCAATTATTTGGGGGCTGCTTTCTCAGAGAGAGGGACATGAGCGGGTCATACTGTGCAATGTGTCAGAACCCTGCATAATACTGCAAATTATTTATCACACTATCTCCCAGCATCTCTTTGTCCTTACTGGATAATTCCATATTGGTAGCTTTCCTCACATATTGTATTTTCCAAATGTTGAATACTATTTATGGTTCCCCTCTGACCCTTTCCAAGTTCTCCATGCAGTTCAAAAATTATATTGCCAGACTGGACACAGTATCCAGGAAAGGTCTGAGCAGTTTGAGTGGAATGGAAGGATTACCTCATCATTACCCTTATTATTATCCATAATGAAAACATTAGGAGGAAAAAAATTAAGCAGTGAATCATACAATTAACTCGAGTGACTGTTCCAGTGGTGAACTCACTTGTGTTGATGAGAAACTGATTGGAGACTCCGGGATGATCAACATCATGGATGGCAGCTGCAAAAATGGCGGCCAGGATTTCCAGGTCTGTGAAGACAGCCTGCAGAACAAAACACATACTTTTAAATCCATGTCCCATTTGCCTGTCCTACTTATTCAGTTATTCAGTTGCATATTAAAGTATCCAATTTCATTCTTGTTGGGAGGATTATTTGTTGATTTTTATAATATTTCAAAATACTCATTTAATGTAGATTTTATCTATTATCACAAGGTCTCCTGTGAAAAGGCTGATGGCCGGATCTCATGCCCATATTAAGCATGTAGGCGGAGGCTCAGAAAGGCACAATGCTTAGCGTGAGTGATCAGGTGGTGCCTGATACTTGTTTCCTGGATAAGTGGTATGACAAGATAGTGCTTACATAACACAAGCACATACAAGTCAAAGAAGCAAGTCAGACTGGCTCTGCTCTGAGATATAACCTTCATCAGTTTTTCAGGGTGAGTAACTTGGAGAAGAAAGGCCATATTCCAGATTCAAAAGACTGGTAATAAATTATTTCCTCAAGCTAAATCTGTGCTGTGGGCAGAAGCTTTCATATATTCATTCATTCATCCATTTATTCAATACCTATCATCGAATACTTTATCAATACCTTTGTTGTTGGCAAGACTTGAGACTTGAGAACAATTCTAAGAAGTGATACCTAATGCCCTACTAGCAACTCCTTCATGCCATGGCATGAAGCCTCCCCTGTCCTCGCATGTCCACAATGATTTAAGCCTAAAGTTTATTTAGGTATATATTGCTTCTGGATGACATATCTGTCCCTGACTGAAATGTTTTTCCCTCATTCTCTGTGATTACTTAAATATTCTGATCCTTCAAAGGCCAGCTCAGTTTTTCACTTCTCTCAAAGATGACAGATCTAACTATTCCAAGACACAACGATTTCTCTCTTTTCTAAATATCTATTCCACTCATTGCCAATCCTTGGTCACATAGTAGGTACTCTATCAACAACAGGAATAGTTGATAAACAATGCTGTCACACTCTGTGATGTTTATATAGAACATAAAAAATGATAACTGCTTTCCTTCAGGGGGATAAATAAGCCGTGGGGCCAGCTCATTTCTCATCTTGGAATTTTTGGTTTTTGTCTTTGTTTTTTAGGAGATATGGCACCAAGCAATAGAGTTGTAGTCAATTTAATCTTCCTTCAGTTTCCAAACTGAACTTACAAAGGTGATGATGGACAGGCTTATTCATTCCCTTTCTGTAGTGAGGCCATACATGTTGTAAGTATCTAACCAGTGCTGCCATCTCTCAAGGAAGAGCAAGGCCTGATGAACACCTTGCTGCTTATATTGACCTATACGAATGTATTAGTCTACGAGGGAGCGAGTCACAGCCACCTTGGAACAATGTCCCTCTTTGCTTTAGCATTATATATTTCTCAGTTATAGATTTTTCAATTACCTCTGCCTCCACTTGTAGATTCAATTCTGTGAGTTCTTAGGCAAATACATCTGTAGATGCTTATTCCTAACTGGAATTACATAGAAATTATTGTATTGTATTTCTGTGCTATATCTCAAAGCACCTGGGATGGTTTGGCCAGTTCAGATCAACACCTGCAGATTGAGGCTGTACTATATACCAGACACTGAACGTGACACTTGTAAGATACTAGAGATACACTGAAAAGCATAACATGTTATTAATTCATTGAGAATTCAATACCTTTCAATTGTAAAAGATATCAAGGAAAGGCTATTCGTTACTCTTATAGTAGAAAGGAAGTAGGCATGCCCTGGTGGAGTAGAAATTGGCACAGATCACACACACACCCAAGGTTCTAGGTTTGTGTCCTGGGGCCCGTGGGAGCAACCAAGATGAGCAACTAAGTAAAATGGAATAAAAATGCTTCTTTCGCTCTCTTCCTGCCTACCTGCTGAGTCTCCTTCATGCCTGCCTGCATTTTTCCTTAAAAAAAAAAAGAAAAAAGAAAGGAAAATATCTAGCAATGTCATCTATTTTTATTAATAACCCAATTGAGAAATGGCTTATGTAATAAAGAACCAGTTCAAGTATCCTCAATCACCTGGTTATATTATTTCTATAAATATGCTGTATTCTGTAGTCTATACATGTTCTGCAATATACAATTTCTGGTACTTTTTGAAGAGGATGGGCAGACAGGCAAAACAGATCACAGCTACTCACGTCCAACGCTGGCGTGGAAAGGAGAACGTGGGTTGACTGGGCTACATCAGCAGCGTGCAGGCTGTTATGATATGCCACATCAGCATGGTAGTGGTCTTCCAAAGTCATCATGTAGGTTACAAATGTGTCAGATGAGATTTTGAATGTCTTCAGGAGATCTCTTTCCTGTGTAGTAAAGCGGATTAGAAAATAAGTAAGTGGCTGTCCAAAAATGAAGAAAAGTCAAATTAGAAAAGAAAACAGGGATGAAAAAACCCACAGTCAGGCACTGGATATTCTCTCCTGTTTACTCACCTGGAATATGGCATACATGATGCATGTCAGGGGCCTGTTGTGTGAATATCCAGCCACATTGAAGATGTTAAGGCCCCATTTATTCAGGTCTTCCAGCTCCTGGAATCAAAATTAGAGAAATTTGAAATAAAGACAATTTTGCTAGCTTTACTCATTATTTTTATTTATTATTTGAACAATGGCTAGATAAGTCTTAGGGTTATGTATTTTGAGTGCTTAAATTACATAAAAATCTGAAAAAAGGTATTACTAGGAAGTTGGGTATCCTCTCATGCTAGTTATAAGTTTCTCTATGTTTTCAGAAAAGGGAGATGAGTGTCTATTTATGCATTTAGTTACTGACCTAGCAGTCCTCAACCAGTGTTACTTTTGGAGGTAACTGCAAGTAAAGAGTGCTTACTGAAGCTCTATTTCCCTATCTTTCCCGTTGACTACTCATTGACCCATTAGTAACAACTAGAAAACCATCTCAGGTAAACTCCTCTACCTTTGGTTATTATAGCTAAGAGCCGGGGAGTCTTAGGGAGATTGGACTCAATCTAGAACGTGTATGAGTTAACCCTAATTTAATGTAAAAAATCATAAAGAATACTTGTCATGTATTACATCTTAGAACTCCTGGGCAACAGAGACCTGGAATAAATAGCATTCAATTCTATGCTGTGTAGTTATCCTAAGATTAACGGATTAATGGAGCAATTTATCCCATTTTTAATTACTCCCCAGAGTCAGTGATCCTGGCTCTCCCCAGAGGGTAGGTTCAATTTTTAATCTTCCTTTCTCTAATGACATCTGTCAGAAGGCCTCGCTGGGTATTCATTTGCTCACAGTAAATTCATTTCATAGTCTCAAAGACCAAGAGGACCTCAGTAATCATCTTGCACAGCCACCTAGAAGATGTATGAATTCTTTCTGTGTCTTCTGTCATGACTTGGGTGTGGGCTCAAGTGTAATTGCTGTCAATTTCTCTCATTTCTTCTCTAATTCTACCAATCAGTGCAGATGTTCCCATGAGCCCTTGGCATACCGTCCCTGAAATGTCCTCTGAGATAATTCAGTCCTACCCATTGGCCTGTCCTTGGATTCTTCTAGAGTGTTTTCAGCAGGATTCTCCATTCAAGAATTAAAGAACCCAACTCAGACAAAAAAAAAAATAGTACTTTGGTATAGAAAGGGAACCTTTAATTAGGTGCCTTGATGCCACATTAGTCCAATCATCACAACATTTAACAACAAAGCAATCTCTACTATTTTCTAGTAGGTAGCTTTGGACACCTGCCTACTATAAAGAGAGAGTTACATGCACACATCCCAGCTCATACACACCTTGGCCAGATGATCTTCATTTTCCGTGTTGACTCCAAAGCGTGAGATGCTTGTATTGTTTAAGCTTGAACTATGCATCAGTTTTTTCACCCCACTTATTTGTGTCATGAGCTGTTGCTTTTTCTTTTTCTCTCTATCTTTCTGGGTGGGAGATGGAATCTCTACATCATTCTGTTTATCTGCAACAAAAGGACATGTTCGTCAGCCCAATGTTTGTTAGCCCAATGTTTGTTAGCCAATGAGAACCCAGTGCAATACTCGAAAAAATTCTAATGATCTGTAATTGATCTTGCATCTGATTAATCACTTTGCTCCATTATCATCTTGATCTCTAGAGCAAGCCTGTGAAGTAGATAAGGGCAGATATGGTACTTTTTGGCTCCATTTCATTGTTAAGCAAACTAAGACCCAGAGGAGATCATTTGTCTACAAGTGACAGAGGTAGGAGTCAATTCTGAAACTTCTATTTGCAGAGAAATTTAGCAGAATCACAAATACTTTCAAAGTGATAGATTTGGATTTTCCATTAAAGTGAATAGCTTTGTTTATATAATAGAAAAGATTCATGCAGCCAAGCCTATGCTCATAAAAACACTTTATGTCCTGCTCATTTTATTATATTTGGATTTATTTTTGACTTTAAAAAAATCCATAGAACTTTAGCTGTATTCAGCGTAGGTAAGGAGTGTGTATGGTGAAGCAATTAATTGTTTATAGCATTTGAATAATTACTTTAAAGCCCAGGCTTATTACCATTACCATTTAGAGGAAGACTATAATTTCAGTTTTACTTCATGCCTTGTGTTGATTCATTCTACTAATAAATAATAAAAACAGTGTTTTCCATTTTAATAGGCATTACATTGATTAAGATATTTATGCATGTAAAATATTTATGATCTCATTTAATCTTGACAATTCTGCTACACCAAGTTAGCAGCAGAGCTAGGATTTATGAAATAAAATGTGTATACTTGCTTGTCGAAGCTTTTTCCTCTGTATTATGCTATTGTAAATATCAGCTATCAAATATTCTATTTCACCTCACAGGGAGATGTATCCTGAGTACTTTTGAAAAACACATTAACTCTTTCAGGCCACAAGAATGCCTGTGAGTGCACCATAGCAATAATTTATTAAATTGCTTAACAGCTACTTCATTGAACTAAATGACACCCTATGACAGAAAGAGCGAACACAGCTTTCAAAAGCTATATTTATCTCTGCTTGTTACTGTGAAAATTAGTATAGAGACAACTCCATTTGATAGTGACATGCTTCCAGATGGCATTCTGGGGTCTAGACTCTCTGCCTTCAACTCTTGCAGATGATGGCATGGCCACATGTTCTCCCCAGAAACCTCTGTGAGCTGCTCACAGGGCCCTGAGGACAACTCATCTGAGCAAAGCAAGCACAGGGAGACAGAAGCAGCCATCACGTACAGCCCAACACCTGGCTGTGGGGATGGAGCGAAGGGGATTTGTGTCCCTCACACTTCAGTATTGTATTGAGGGGCTCACACACCTCTAGACTTATATGCCTAGGATTTTTCCTTCAGGAGAAAGATTTTTAAAAAATACAATTTTTATTGAGGTAGCATTATTTTACAACACCATATACATGTTAGGTCTGCAAGTTCGCTTTCTTTAAGTATATGATCTCATGCCACATGCACCCACCACAGCATGTCTGATAACCCACCACTGTCCAGTGGACCTCCACTCTCCTCTGTCCCCACCTCCCGTCTCCTCCTCCTCTGGCAACCTCAGATCTGTTCTCAAAGTCCAAGGGCTAAGTTTTGTTTTGTCTGTTCATTCACTTTGTTTCTTTACCTCCCAACATATAAGTGAAATCATCCATTGTTTGTCTTTCTCTTAAGGAAAAATTGCATGGTCATCCCAATGAACTGAGGGGCTTGCAAGCTGGTTTTGCATCACTAGTATCCAGGGAAGTTTTGAAAAACATTTATTAGCCCCACCTAGTCCTACAGAATCAATCATGTTTAAAAGCTTCCCAGTGACTCTAATGATCAGAGCTAGGTTGTGGAACCAGCAATCATTCCACACTCTCACTTTTCAGATGAAATCAGCAATCATTTCACATTCTCACTTTTCAGATGAAGTCAGCAACTTGCCCAAGCTCACAGGGCAATTTGTTCAACAGATATTTATTTGGCAATTAATTTTTCTTTCCAGACACAGTGAGTGAATAGTATAGAACCCAAACCTTGAGTTTCCTGCTAAACATCTTTTTCCCATCTCACAATCTCTGGTAGAAAAACTAGATTATTATATTATTTTTGAAATGACTTTTCTCCCTGTCATGTCACTCCTAATAAATACGACATTTTGCTAAAATGAAAGACCACAATAATGTCTGCCTTTCCTGACAACTGCTCTTCATTTTTGGCTAAAGAGGCTCTTAGATGCTCACGTGCCACTGCAGATATAAAACCCTCTTGTGGGACCACCAGCTCCTTCCCTTTGTTTAATTAAATATTCCCTGCAACAGCAAGTCATTGAGCTGAACCACTACCGTGTCTGGAACACTACAATCAAGAAGAAAACCATTATTCACAGTGTGCCAATTTGACATTAATGGGTGTTTCCCTCTGCAGGCATTGGCACAGCTGAAAGGTTTCCCTATTCTGAATTTCCTCTGCTAAATGCTAGCCAGCACAATGCAGAAATAACCTGAAACAAAGACTCAAGGAATGACATTAAACCCTTAGCAAATTTACATTTATGGCATGGTCAAAATGCAGTAGGGAAATAATGGAGCAGTATGAAACAAATAGACCAATGTAAAAAAAAAAAAGTGGTGACATCAAAATTCTGTCAATGGCTTAAGCTGATTTGCTTCTCTTGCCAGATCATAGCATTTAATTGTGCAAAATTCCTCAAAAATCTTTTCCTGGTGTCTTGAAAATTCTAGATTCTGGCTTTTGAGATAGCAAGTAGAGAAGTAAAGATGATGTTTCTTGGTTTGTAAAAATATTAACTGAACTTTAATGTCACATGAAATATCTTGCTTTATCTCTGCTTCCTTCCTATAGGTCCTGTATATACAGCAACCTGAAGCCCATTATCATACAAGAGCATCAATAAGTGTCTGCACTGTTAAATTCTCCCTTTCTTGCCTTTTGGCTTGTCTGTCTGAACACATACTTTTAAATGGAAACAGCACAATTCGTTCATGCCTGGAGTAAGGGATTCCCTCTCTGATCAACACATCTTGACATTCAAGGACTCTTAATGAGATTTTGCTCTTCAAGTTTAATTTAAATCACTCATTGACATGGTTGCTATGTGCTACATGAGCCTTTTCTATTACTGGAAACAATATTTTACTTTTAGGTTCGACAATTCTGATTCCTAAATATTTTTCTCCAAAAGAATAATATTACTTAAGGACACTTCAGTGTGTTTTTTCTCCCTCTATGTTCTGTGTTCCTGAGAGCCCACTTTCCTAGTTAAGTGACAGGATATTTAGATCTAGGAGTCACAGTTTTAATTCTGGCTTGGGAGCATACTCTCCAAATCTTGGCAGTCAAGTTACTTTTAGGTTACTTTTGAAACTTTGGGTCTCAGTTTTCTCTCCTGTAAAATGTGAGGATTGGGTTATGGGACCTGGAAGGTCCTTTGCAGATCTGACAGTGGAGGATAGATTCACGATCCTCCAGAAGTATTCACTCTACTCACAAGACAGGACTAAGAGCTCCATGTCCTATATTTGCAGTTTGGATGCAAGCTTTGTTTGTTTGACTTTTAAGATTATTGAATTGCAAGCATGGAGATGTTTACAGGGAATCCAGAGTGCTATGTATGTTTTAGCAAAACTGGTAAACTCAGTCGATACCAGTCAGAGAATGTTAGAATTGAAAGGGATTTAGAGTGTCATGTATTCCAGAGCTTCCAATTTATAAATGAGATGACTAACACCTTTTGTTTATATGATAGATTTTCCCTTACATTTTCCCGAAGGGTATTTAAAATTTTAATCTGTCCATTTGATCAGACTCTGCATGCACACTCACCCACCACATTGCCTTCCTAGTGCTAAGAGTCTATAGAGATTGAGATTCTAATAATCTTCCACACAATTTAGTTTTTGTAGTAATGAAAAGCCAAATGACTGGCTTCCCTCAAGGGATATGCCGAAATAGCACATGGAACATTCAAGAGAGTTGACATTTGCCTGTTCTTGAGATGTAAAGCTGAGAATGAGAACTCAGCTTTATTATCTTACTGTTTTCTCACTTGGTAGTCTTTGGTGTTAAAAACAAACAAACAAAAACTAATGAAAAGACTAAAATATTCTTGTTGTCCTAAGAGATTGCAAATAAAGAAGACTGAGTGCAGTCTTGGATGAGTGAGGACTCAGGGACTTCATATAGTTTCATGTGGTAGAGAATGTTTTCTGAGAAGACAGGTAAAGTTCTCATATTTTTAAAGGCAATCTTTTAGAAAATAAAACAGAATTCTTGCACGTATTGATTTTCCTCTTCTTTCCCACTGTCATTAAACCTGTAAGATGTTCCCCAAACAATACCCAGCTTATGAAAACTAATTGAGGGTTGCAAAGACATGAGTATACCTGAAATGGGTGGCAAAGATGTCTCTCTTCAAAGGGATAGAGGGAGAGAAATGGAGAAGAAAGGATCGGGATATCATGCTTTCTGTTCAGTTAGATCCTAGCCAGCTCTTGGAGCTGGGATGTATGAAAAATTCTTCTCTGTTCACTAACAAAGGTTGTCACAACTGCAGCTGGAGAAAATCAGGTGCTGCAGACACTCACATACTGAAATGTTTGAAAAGGCACTTGCTCATTGTGCTGTTGTCCACTGGATGCAGAGTAAGGTGAGCTTTGTGTGCACTAGATGGAGCAGAGATTGATCTGCTGAGAGCAGGAACTGCTTTGATATTAGAAAAATAAGATTGATTTTTAAAATACAACCGGAAGAGGTATGTGTTTCTGTAAGGTTTTGAGACCTAAGCTCATTGATTTAATGACGTGTAGCTATACCAAAAAGGGAGGAATGCTCTTTAGCTATAAGAATAGGTCATTTCCCTGGAAAGTGGAGTTCTGTATATGAGTGGAATTCAGTATAATTCAGCAGAAATTGAAAATCAACAAAATCAGAATCTAAATGTCACTTATTTACTTTGAAGTACAGATGGCAGCTTCTGTAGACTTTGAGGAAAAAAAAAATATAGTCCGAGTGGGTGCATCATACAACAGAATGGCTTTGAACACAAAATCAGAAATCCTTAATATGTGTGACAGTAGTTGAGGATCATTGATGCAAACCTTTCCTGGCAGTGTTATATGTTAAATACTAGCAAGGTGATAACAGCAAAACAGAAAATGCATGAGACTGGAAAAATAACAACATTGCTGCTTGAGAAGGTCAAATCTTTCAGAGATAAGAATATTCTCCCACCTGCATTTATTTTAAATAAGTAACAGCAAAGCAATAATAAAATTATTTCTAAAACTTATTCTCATGGGTGAAATCACCATACAGTTATTATTTTCCAACCATATTCTTATAAACCAACTAAGAGAAAAGCATTTTCTTAAGAGAGTATCTCATTAGAGGAGCTAATGGAATTGCCCTGAGGGTTTGGGTGATTAGACCCCTCCCAACCCTATCTCTGCAGAGGTACTGCAGGTGGGTGGGTAAGAGATGGTCTGAGGTCCTGTAAATACAGCTAACCCATAATAATCTGACTCTGATGGGTATTTTCATTCGTTTTTTGAAAAAAAAATCTTCCTGATTATTTTTCTCCCTCAAACGCTGTTCTCAGTTCTTATTTTAAATGGATTTGTTTGCATGTGACTTAACTCCATTCTAACCTCACATAATAATGTCCCTGATGAGTTGCAGAGATTAATTCTTAAAAAAGCCAAAAACCAAAAACCAAAAAACCCTCAGTATAGAACAGATTTCCCAGTGAATATCTTACCTAAGAAAGTATTTGAAATGTATTCAGACACCTGGTTCCCTGATCGACTCATTTCTGAGAGATGTGTCAGCTCCCGATTCAGCATTCTTTTGAACTGTTTATAAAGAACAAAAATATATTAACCTCCTGAAAACAGCAAATTTATCACTTTAGATGTTTTCTACTTTACTAAGAGCCAAGAAATTGGGTGTGTAGATATCATTAGATAAATGATCCCTTTTTTTTTTTACAAAATATAATACCTCCTTAAGGTGAAATTATTCCAATGTCACCTCAGAGGAAAGATTTGCTTAAGAAATTTCTTAGAATTAACATCTGCTCTCTTTTGAATATGCAAACATAGGAAAATAAATTTTAATAGATGTCAAAATAATTTTACTTCAAATGAAACAACATTTAAAAATATATTTGGTAGATATTAACTCTAAAGTATAATTTGAGTTAAGAAGCTATGCAGTGATTGCATGTGGAAATTAAAGGAAAAACTAAGGAGAAAAAGCAATTTCCTTTAAAAATAGAGTTGCATAAAAAGAACAGGATTAAAATACAGCAAAGTACATTTAAATACAATATAATACAATACGCTCTTATTTCACAATTAGCCTCAGTGAGCAAAGTGGCAACACAAATCATCACAGATGTCTTCTACTTCACAGAAAACAGATGCAAATGTTGCACCTTCTCTCAAAGACACACAACAGAATCAAACTGACCCACCTTGATGTAACCCCAAGATACAGATAACAAATAGTTTGCCTCAGGCATTTTGGAATGCTCTCCAGGTCACAATCCACAAATCCCTTGGAAAGAATTCACAATTCTGAGAGGGCAGTCCCACCAGGATCAGAAAAGCTTTGAAGATTCAGTGGTAAAATAATAAAAACTCATAAAAGAAAAAGCCTCCAAAACTTAGGGCATTTCTTAGTCCAAACAAAGACCATCTTCACACTCCATTCTTGTAAGAAGACTATGTTCCCTGCTTCTCTCCTGGCAGAGTAATAAAATCAGGAATTGCAGGAAGGCACAAGAGCCTGTCCAAATGTATTCTGCTAGATGGTTTGCAGCATTTATGAATTATGAATAGTCCTGGTGGCCGAAGGGGTTTCCACTCTAGATTAGTCCTGCTCTGCTGAACTCTGCAAGGAAGAAGCAATTCTTCTTTCCTGAGGGGTTGGCAGTCTGAGAAACACAGCCATCTCTTAAAAAAGGAGATGAAAATGGAGGAAACCCCATGAATATTTAAGTAAATTTGAAGTCGGTACCCTCCCCCATTTCAACTAGGTGTTCCTTAACCCTCTCTCCACCGCCCACAGCCTGCAAATGCAGCTTCTCCCTAGAGCTCAGCCATGCTAGTGGTTTCAAAGTGAGAGGGCTTGATTTACTTCCAAGCATTAAAAAATGTAAAAAAGGTTAAGGCTGTTTTCAGCCTAGGATTTCAGTATATGAAATTTTATTTTTTAACTAGCTTTATGAAGGATTTTTTTCCCCAAGTGTGTCAATGCATTCAGCTTTCTTGCACAATAGCAGGGGTGAAAATAGAATCAATTTATTTCACTTTAAAAGTACTTCATTTGCAGAATGCAATTTTCTGCATGCCACCAGCTCATCAATATGCATATTAGATTGCATTCAACAAATGAATTAAACATGTTGAACCTTTTGGATCTATGATGTAGGGTGTGTTCGTAACACAAGCTATCGCTTGCCGCATGAATGGTCAATTATTTGGGGTTATGAATAGCTATGCTGTTTTGGTATTTTAGCGTTACATCTTCTAATTCACTCAAGAAATATTTAGGAGTTAAATTAATTTGCATTTTGTTTTAGCAATCTGGAGTATTTCTAGAGAAAGTCATTCCTTTCCTGTAGGCATTCTCTCGCTCTTCCTTCTTCTCCCACCGCGCCAACCCCCACTTTTAAACAGGTACAGACGAGAAGATCTAAGAGGAAAGACCTACTGTAGGTTCCAGTAAAGAATCCTATAGCAGTGGAATTCCCTCCCAAGGCTCATCCCACTCTCTTCTTTCTCCCTCCTCACTGTTACCCAGCTCTTCCAGGCTTCCAGGAGTTCAAGTACAGCACATTAAAGGAAAAGCAAAGCACCATAGCAACAGCCCCCACATACAATTGGCTCTCTTTCCTGTGAGGCATTCCCCTTTCAAATGAGCATCCTGCATGGACAATGGCTTCACTTCAAGCATCCAGGCCCCCATCATGCCACTGCCTGAGCCCAGGAGACCAGGCCTTTTGAGGTGAAGCCAATGCAAGTTAGTATTGCCGGCTGCTGGCTTACTACACAATATATTTTCCTCAAAGCAGCACAAGCACCCTCTTTCTGGATAACTCTGCTTGTGTATGATGTGTTTTTCCCTGATACAATGTTAGTAACAGTACCCAGGAATCTCTGCATCCATCATCTCAGCTCATGTGTCTTACTTATTGAACTGCTACACAATTTTAAACTTCAGGTAAATAACCTAAATTCCAAGTGATTTATTTTTTTTTCAGACATGACTACTAAGTCATAATGATTTCTCATTTTCAGTTCTCAAAAATAGGCACTAAGACCAATGATTTAGAACATGGAAAAGACAAATTTCTGTGTCCTGATCAATAACCTAAATTTTGACACAAAAGTCAACTTTTCTTCAACCACTATAAAAATGTTTTCTGAAAACATAGGAACAAATGATTTCTCTAATGTTTCTGCAGTAGATAACACCAAATGTAACATTCAAATAATCTTCCTCGTTTCGATTCCTTTAGTTTCTGAAATACTTAGAAATATTTTGGAGTTAATCAAATTTGCATCAGTTCAATAATACCAATTAATTATGTATTTGGTAAATATTTATTAAATATCCATAATATACTAAAACATTAAAAATATAACATTGAAAACGAAACCTTTTTCATCTTTTTAATCAGCTTTCATCCCAGCAGAAATAGTCAGATGTTAGGGCATATTATTCAACCATAATAGTCAACAATCTGCATAGGTGGGGGCCACTTCTTTATTAGTCTCTATTGGCCCCTTAGCTCAGAATATAGAAACAGGTAGAAAATCCAGCATAAAAAATTGGAGAAAAAAAGACAGGTCTTTCTCCTTACTTTCTTTTCAAAATCTATTGCCACAGGGTCCTATTGGGATATAATGTCAATCAGTCCCAAAGTGGGAGCAGGGTGGTGGCACTCAACAACAGAGTTGAGTGCACTCACGTAAGTAGTTAGCAGATAAATACCTCTACCTCTCTCTTTCTCATGCCTAAATTAGTTCTCTTATGAACCCTTAGCTAAGGACCTGGCAATACCACCAAAAAACAAAATCATTTTAATGCAACCATAAAACACACAACCTGATGAAGTATGCAAATGGAGGTCACTCAATGTCAGAAAACCCAGTTGTCAGGATGTTGCTAAGCAACATTGTAGGTTTTCCTCCTCTGTGAGGGAGGGCCCAACCGCACTGACTAAGGCAATCATTGCTCTCATCAAAAGGCATTTATGAAGGGCTCACTTACGTTGGGTCAGTATAAACTAAGGAAGGCAGATATGGCCTTCAAGGAGCAGACAGTGGTATCTTTTACGTTCTAGTTGTGTAGGGTCCAGTTAGTATGATTATATTGACCTTTGTGATAAGACACATCAAGAAATGGAACAGCTATGAATTGTACTGAGGTTAAGGTTGAGGAGACAGTTGAGTAGTTCAGTTCAGTTGGGTCTTCAGTGTCTCACGCTCAGAGTTGTCTCTGTTGACCAGGGAGCCACAATGTAGTGGAAGAATATTGACTTTCTTTAGCTCTTCACAACAGTCTTACGAATTCACTTCATCTCTCACATATAAAATGAGAGCGACACATGATTTTAGGCTCTCAGCCTCTCAGTCCAAACTTGTCACATTTTTATGATGAATTCTGTTGCAGCCTCCCACACTCTGGATATATTATTTACCAGTCACCAATATTTCCCAGAAAACAAAACTCTCCCAGCATTACAGAGAAAGGCAACCAAAATTGGAAATGCTTCAGTGTGTAAGAATACGTCACTAACAAAGGAAGGAAAGTATTTATCATTTCTCTAGAGTTTTGCAGTATAGGATTCTTAGAATCTCCTGTTTACTTATCAAGACTGATGTTCAGGTCAAACAGAAAGGCAAATAGCTCCTGAGTGGAACTGTGTCCCAAGTCATTACAGGACTGAAAGGGAATGCACATTACTTATTTTTCAAATGTAGTGTAGAACTCCACACACAGGAGCACACTATTTCAAAGATAAATGTGTCTCTACAACTCCATGTACACAGATGCAATTTTCTGTTAGGAATCTGCCTTCATAAGAAAACCCTGTTAGAGCCTACCTAGAAATAATGTCCCCAGGGGAAATGGCCAAAGCCCCTTTTCAACCCAGACAAGCAAAGTTTGTGAATGAACCTTTAGTAATGCAAATTCCTCCAATGCTTCCTTAAACTTAGGCCCAATAACTAGATTTTTGAACAGTGTATGAAATTGCAGTTATTTTTTTTGAAAAGAGAAAAAGACATCCATCTTCTATATAAATGACTGAATACTGTTTGTCTAGCATATATCTTCTTTACAAAATTGCTACATTTTATAGGGGAAAGTTATTTCCAAAATGCAGAATAAGAAAAGCTGAAATTCAATTACATTTGATATGAACATTTTGTTTTATAGCTTCAGTATTTCTTAACATCAATGCTGCACAGAGAGATTATTTTCTTTTAAAGTAATGCAATACTTCATCATTTTTCTATATTTTTCACCAGACTGACTTGAGTTTTTATGTAAAGATTCACAGACAAGCTGGGAAAACTCTCGGTAATGAAATCTTAGTGAAGTTAATCACACAGATCAGGTGGACTGGAAGGATCTCTGAGATTCATGTCAGTTTTGAAAATTGATGATTTTATGTTTCTAAGAATAAAACAATCCAGAAGGGTAATAATACAAGTGGTGAGTATCTCGCACAGGGAAAAACTACTTTTAAGACTAATCTGGGCTTGTTAGGGGTGATGTGGAACTCACTTAGGAGTAAATCTTTAGTGAGCAGAAGCATTCTGCAGCCTAAGGAAGACTAGGTAAAGCAGCACTTTCCTCTCATTGATACCCCAGTGACGAAGTGAAAACTGTTATGGATGAAAAAAAAAAAAGGTGCCAAAGAGAGGAAGAGGGCCTGGCCCCAGCAGTTACCCGTGTGGGTGGCCGTCTGTCTGTGCAGGAGCCCATCTGTGAGACAGGCGCCTTATTGTGTGAGCCCTTCCTGTTTTTACAGCAGGCAACAACTGCCGAAGTCATTAAAGTCACAATGACTTGCTTAGGGACTAGATCTTGACGCATGTTTTACACTTTGTTAGTCATAACTTAATAAGAACTCCCGGACCTCAGGAAAGTTGAAAAGGCTGAAAATTCTTCCTGAAATTACAGAATGCAGCAGTGGTGGAAGGAAGCTGAGACTTGGGTGATACAGTTTAGTGAGAAATAGAAGGAAGGAGAGCAAGTCTCTGTCTCAGTTCTGGCCCTAACCAGGTGTGTGATCTTGGGAAAGATGAGTTGACTTCTTGGGGTTCAGTTTCTTTAGCTGTAAAGTAACTTTCTCCTATTAAATGTAGCCTATTCAAAAAAAAAAAAAAAATCTCAAGTTTCCTGTGTTTCCAAAAATTGCTCTTCTAAAAACCCTTAATTTTTCATGGGAAAATAAGAAAGTACTAAAATTCATGAAACTTGATGTGAAAGACTCTCAATTCCTAAGCATGTACACATTCCTTTTGCAAAATCTGATTTCACCAACAGCAGCAGCACAGGGAGATAGCCTACTTTTCTTAAAGTATCACATTCAAAATTTCCACAATGCTTACTTAACAATTCAGATTATCTGACAATTTGCATCTCATCTCTGATCTCCTTTTGGTCTTTCTCTATAAACCCGACCTTTGCTTGAAGCTGATGTCCAGTTTCTTTAGTGGCATGTGTGTCTTATTTGACAGGCGAAGGGAAGTAAATCAGATGAGTTGGTAACAAGGTAATGCACATAGATTCAACTTTCTGTTAGGAATCTGCCTTCGCAAGAAAATCCTGCCAGATCCTACCTAGAAATAATGTCCCAGAGGAAATGACCAAAGGAATAACGTGCCATTGTCCATTAACATCTCCTGAACTAGAGACTGTGAGGAGCTGTCCTAGCAAACAAGTTCTACTGTACTAATATATGGAGTAAACCTCTGGTATACCAGAGAACACCATCTTTCTTACTGTTCATGTGACAAATCAGAAAGAAGCTTCATTTAGCATATTAGAACTGAGTGGTTCTCTTAAGTAACCCATGATACAGAAATCAACAACAAATATGTATGTAATGAAAAGCACGAATATCTCTATCATAATTCTGCAATAAAACATGGGCATTTATGCTGACACTAAAATAAAATAAATTCCATTTGCTGGTTAGAGAATATCTACCTTCTCAAGATATTTTAAAATCAGTGACAAACCATTCATGTTTTCATACAGGGAGCTACACAAAAAAATGAAAAATGATTTTGGATATGACTGCAGTTAGATCTTAACCAGTCCTCAAAAGTATTAGGATTAGGTGTTTCTTCCAGTCTTTCTCTTTGTTGCTGGGCATTTTTCATGGAATTTTTGAAAAATTTTTAAGATGAGCTATGGCACATATTTTTTGGGATGCTAAAAGCTTGACCTTTCATAGAACCAAAACAATTCCCGTAAGAATGCTTAGAGAAATTCTCATGACCTAACATTCCCCTAACTTTGAAAATTGCTGTAATAGTACAACTAAATACAACAGACTCTATAACCATTTCTAGCCAAGAATTATATTTCACTATGCACTTTAACTATATATACACATATTCTATATTTATAAATTATATATATGTATATTATATATAGATATATAATTCTAGTTCTACATATGCAGAGTTGCCAGGTTTAGTAAATAAAATTTCAGGACACACAATTAAATTTAAGTTTCAGATAAACAACAAATACTTCTTTTTCCTCTAAGTATGTCCCAGATGTTGCAAGTCCCAAATAGCCTTTAAAGGACTGGATTTCAAAGTCATATACTGATAATTTGGCAGGTTTATAGGAACTACTTCATTTTAGGCAATTTAAAATCTTCAAACTTGTTCTTTTCGACAGTATAATTTCCTTCTGGCGAGAAGTGCAATAAGACCGAACTATTACAAGAACTTCACAATTTCATTTGATATACTTTAACCCTCTCTTTAATCTCACTGTGAATAGAGACAGAGGTAAAAGCAGTATTTTGGCAGATTTGGGGTCACATATAAACATAGCAGAGCCTTTTTGTAACAGATGAGAAAAATCAAGGAATTGAGGGATACTATTTAGCCACTCTTTTGTTTTCCTATTTAAATCTTATATAATGTTTATTATGGACACTGCTAATATTTAAATTCAAACTTCTAAAGCCAGGTATAAAGCCATGGGATTTTAATGTGCTTTCAAAGCAGATGACTAAGGTTTCTTTGGAAACATTTCACAGTCAGAAGTTCTACAACTTGCTATATATTTAAAATCAGAAATCTTACCATGGGCCATCCAGTCTACTGCCTACACCTGACTAATAGTAAACAAGACCTATTGCTTCAGGACCTTTCTATTTGACTTGAAAGCAATGACGCAGAAGCAGGAAATCATCCCTCAAATGTTCTACTTTCATTTCATATTCCCATCAATATTGTCCATGATTCTCTTCAAGAACTGATTTCCAATTTTATTTTATAATATCTACTATTCTATTTAAAGCCTGTACAAAGTATCGTCTTATTCATATCTCTAATATTTTTGTAGCCACAAAAATTTATCATAGTTTGCTTTCAAGATGACTATTCCACCCCTTTACACACATATGTGAGATGTATTGCTTTTATATTAATATATATTAGTTTTAGCTCACAACTTTATATACCCCTTGAGAGAAAAACAGTAAGATGCTTTAAATCCTACTGTGGGAATCACTGTTTCTGGAATAGCCATTTTCCAGGGGAGGGAAAGTTCCCTAGTCTGGAAATTTTCAAGATCAATATATGAACTTTCAAACAAAGAAAGAAAAGCCCTAGACTGTAGAGCCTACCCCTTTCTTCCCTGAAAGCATATACATGATCTGGTTGGGTTTTTTTGGTAATCCCTATGCTAAAATATATACTTATAAATTGAGAGAAATCTGCCATAGGTCAGAGGTTTGAACATATTTTTAAACCACAACTTCATAAAGCAGTAGTCTTAAGTAATTCTATCCTATATAATATAGTTATACTTGTTTTGCATTTTGTTTTTCCTATTATTTAAAATATGTGAATAGATATTTTGCATCTCATTGCTACAGTGCACCCCAGGATGTATAGGTTTGCTGGGTTCACAGAAGGCTTGTAAAGTAATTTCAGAGTTGGATGTGTAGGTCAGATGTGACTAGAATGGGTTCTAGTTAGGGGCTGGCTGTACCAGTGGGGTCTACCAGCACAAAGAAGTTTCTAACAGCAGATCCAACATTATCATAGCATGACTTAAGATCAGATAAACATCCTGCAGTGTAATTTAGTCTGAGAAACTCGGCAGGCAGTTAAGATTCTTGAAGACTGGATTTTTCCATCTTTAAATTAGGAACATTAGAAATGATAATGTAAAGCACCTGGCAAAATGTCTGAGCCCTTTGTAGGACTTGTCCTTTATTCCACAGGAGCTTTATTGAAGCTCTACATTTTAAGAGAATCTGTGCTCACGGTACTTTCTTCACTTGGCTTTGCATTTGGCTGGAGGTTTCAGTTGGCTCTCTGGCACCTAAACTCTTTTCTTCTCATTGTTGACGCCAGCTTGTATAACTAACTACAGAATCCACACAATTTTCTGCGGTAGGTGTGACACAGTGTTATGTCATCTAGATTCCATGACACATGAGTTACTCACAGAAGTCCTGACTTGCTGCTTGACATTTAGATTATTCACTCATGTAAGAAGTATAAACCAGAATTGCCAGAAAAATAGATGAAGCTCGTTAAATGAAACCTTAACTCAAGATGACCTTGTGCTAAAGTCATACCATAAAAAAGTTTATTTGGGGACGTCTAGCTATTGCTAACTCTATGAACTCTGTTCCTAATTCTGTAGCTTAGTCAAATTCCTCAAATTAAGGGACTTTTGAACTTTATATATATGAATTAAAAACTATGAATGGCAACAGATAATCTGACAAAAGGAATAACTGCACTAAGTATGCATCTTGTCCATATTTCTATAGTTAACATCAATCTAGCACTATATCTAATTTAATAAATATGTGGCTGAGGTAGGGTTGAGAGAAGTATCAGTAATATGTTAAAAACAAAAAACTATATCCAAACAATAGCAAAATGACTAAGCTACTATGCTCCAGACACAACAGATACAGAATGGCTGAGTTTCAGATACAACACGTAATTGCAACTATGCTTCCAGCTGAATGTACAGCCATCGCTGCCAGTCTCTCAAGGGCTTAGGTTTTTGTCCACAGGATGCAGACTTGTCAAGAGAAAGGCAAGCTGAATACTCCAGTGCCAAACCAAACCACCACAAAAATGTGCTCCACATATCTGCTCACAAGGAAAGAGCATTTGTCTCTGACAACTTTGCTGCTATCTAACTTTGAATTTTGGAGAAGACTCAGAATTAAATTTTCGCTGCTTCTAGACTACTATGAAGAGTCACTGGGAACCAGAAGGGGATTTTCTGTCTAATCTACCAGTTAGAAAAACTGGAATTAGGCTTGGCAAACACCTAAGTGCAGCAGGGTGCAATGCAGCAGAAAACAGGAATACTGGACTCTCAAGGATTTGCCACTAACAATATAGTTGATCTTGGACAAATTAGATTAAGCTTTTAAGCTTCATGTAACTGATATTTATTTGATATTCATGTAACAAATATTTATTTGAATACCTACCTTGTATCTGCAGCAAGTATAAATGCTGGGACTAGAGCAATGAACAACATAGATACAATGTATTCCCCTGAAAACTTTACAGCCTAAGGCAGGAGATGAATGAAAACTAAGCTCTGTACCAAAAAATGAAAAACATATATTGTGATAGCAAATTATAAACAAGCCAATGGGTTAGTACACTTAGAAAAAGTATCTCTAAAGAGATAACGTCAAAACGGAGGTCTAAAAATTAGGGAGAGTGATTGAGCTCTAACTTTAAAATTCTATGATTACATGTTTCGCTAGCATTTTATATAAGACTATACATTACCCTATGGATTTATCTTTAATTTTTATTTTTAAGTCATTTGACTTTGGAGTAAAGAGAAAAACATTTGATTCTAAGCATTGCCATTTAGTAACTGAAGGATTTGGACAAAACAGTTCTCTCTCTAGTGTCCTGGTTTCAGACTGAATATAGGGATATAACATTTCTACCCTCTTGGTGAGCATCAATGAGGGAACATAGGTGTGATCTGTGTTAGCGGGAAAAGACTCTTCAGAAATGTTTCCATGGATCTGACAACACAGAAATAATATTCACAGCTATATACCTCAAGAGAGAGACCCTTAATTTAATGTTCTATCCTGGTACCAAAGGAAACTTTGAGAGCAAGAAATAAACATCAGAATAAGGCTTACAGACTTTAAAAATCCCCTTACTTTCCCATAACGAAATTTTCCCTCAAGTAGAATGGACTGTAGGACATGTAGATATAGATTATGTGGCTAAATTTGAAAAACAGTGATCAAAAGAGAAAAATTTCCCTAGACTTCTTCCCAATTAACATCTCCTTCCTTATTGCCTTTATGAAAAAGAACTCATACTTTATTCATTTTATACTTATTTTACTTCAAAGAAAAAAAAAGAGGGTCCTTTCCTGTGCAGGGTTTCAAGTTTTTGTTTATTTGTTTTGACAAGATTCTCCTATTTTAAGATTTACTAACAGCCCTGAAAGTTGTTTTTTTTTTTTTGAACAGTAATCTAGAAGCTTTTTCTTTTGGAACTTTAATGGTGCCAAACATATATCACTAAACAATGATGCTATCTTAGTATCTTAAAAATACCAAAAAATTCAGTAAAATCACATTTTTAATTATAGAAATCAAAATAAACACATTTTCTGAAATGAATTTATACTGATTTTTAAATGTTTCAGAAACAATACTGGTAAATCTTGATGGGATATTATCAGGAAACCTTCCATGCAATGAATAGGATAGATGCCAATAAATTTTGTACAACTAGATACTGATTGTGTTAAAAAAAAAAAAAAAAAAAAAAAAAAAAAAAAGAATGGGAAAACTTCAGTGGTAGCTCATCCTGTCAAGAACACAAAGTCATGTACTGAATCTGGGTAAGAAACACATAGCCACTGCATCAGTAAATGCAGATACATCTAAAACATGCTGACTCAATTACAAATGGAGTCACCAGTAGTAGTCTTTTGCTGTTTTTTTGTTTTTTTTTAAAGAAAGGTGCAGGCAGGAATGACAGTGAGCAGAGACAGGCAGACAGGAAGAGAGAGAAAAGAGCAGTTTTATTTATTTTTGTTGAGATTTTCATCTTGGTTGTTCCCCCATGGCCTGGGGACACCAACTGGATCCTTGGGATGTATGTGGACTGCACTAGCTGGAGATGGTAGACCCAATCACTACTTGACCAGGATGTATCACTAATAGTTTTCTTAATGCACAGGGGCTAAGGCAGGGAGGGCATTGTGCCCTTTCAGCCTGGGAGACAACTGGCATCTGGACGTTAAATGGACACTTGTGGGCTATGAGTGAAATAACTAGAGCAGGGATTGGAGTCCAATTCATTAGTGACCCGTAAGAAGATCTTTAATTTCTCATAATCAAGTGGATATGTAAAAATTGTGCAGATCGAGAGGCAAAGGTCTGTATTTCTTCATTCTCAAGTTAGGATAAAACCTTACTTATATTTTTAAGCCACGGCTTTAATCTATCTTCAGACATTCAAGACAGAGAGAAAGTTAGAAGTTCACTGTTTTGATCAACAGGAGCTACTAATACTTTTCAACTCTGTAACTTTCTTTTCTTATTCTTGAAAAAATTAGCCCAACTATTAAATTATTATTTCCACCAATGGAATATCTTTTACATATTTTAACTTTTAATTCAAATCTTCTGTATCTTATAGCACCCACCCTCCCAAATTAGGGATTTACTTTTCACTTCCTAAATCTAAAAATTTTAAATTGATTTAATCAGTTTTACTTCCTAGTATCTGTATTCAAATTTCATTTTTCTAATGACTGAAGGTTATAACATTAGGCACTATACTATGAACAAAGAGTAAAGGCAACAAGGCCATTTATAGTTCCTAATCGTCATTTTTTTAAGATTAGACAGCCAAAAAAAAAAAAAGAAAAAAAAAACTGAGATGAAATGGAGCCATGAAGATAAATTTCATTTTCAGTAGGCTCACTAAAATTTGTCTCCGAAGTCTATGTTTCAAAAGTGGTACATTTTAAAATTGCAAGTAAGTAGCTGAGGGAAACGTGATTGATGAGCAGAATGGCATGATTTAAACCTTTTAAACTCTATTCCATAAGGAGAAAAACTTTATTAGGCACTTCCGAAAACAGAAACAAAAGAAACAGGAGTTTTACTGTCTTCTTCATTTCTAAATACCTTAACAGTCCTTTCTTTGTGGAAACACTTGGCTACTTTAAAGTAAATCAAACAAAGGAAGTTACAGTAAAATATCCAAGAGACTAAACAGTTTGGCACCAGTTGAGGGAAACATCACGTAGAAATGGGCAAGCAGAGGGGCCGGTGGGCCCCTGAAAAAGGGGAAAGCTGAGGCATGTGCTGAGAAGCACATCGTCCATTGGCATGGTGCCTGCAGGAGTGTGAACTCCGTCTCTTGACGGGGGCACCAGTCATCTGCTGGGCACCAGGCTCTAGACATCTGCTGGCTGGTACATCTTGGATTTGAGACAGCTGAGCTTCCTCCATTCAGTGAGCACACTTCCCCAGAGAAGCAAAACATTTTGGAAGAACAGCACCCGACCAAGAATATGGTCCACCCTTGGCTTCTCTTTCATAGATAACGATGGCACAGATTTTGGAAACCTTTTAGAGTGGGGCATATTCTCCAAGGAAAATTAAAATGCAGGAAAGAAGTTAAAAAAAAGTGCAAAAAAGGAATCTATTACATTAACATTATAATTATGTTTTTTCAAGATTAATATTCTGGATTTCTGTTGGGCTCTCTAAACATAATTATCTGATTTGTTTTCATGTGGAAAGAGAGGATCTCCTTATCAGATTTTGAGACTATAATGTTCTCTTATCAGTTAGCCAGAGGTGCAATAATAAAATTCCCTTACTGGTTCCTGCTAGATTTTTCAGAGATGTGGCACCTGGGGACTTTCAAGTGAGTTCGAAGAAAGATGAGGTTAAACAGATTAGGAGTCACAGAAGGAAATGGTTCTGTAAATTTTTAAAGATAAATTACAAATCAAAATTATTACAAAGCATACAAAAACTTTCAAAATCTTTCACCTGTTATGTTTTGATTAGACTAGAACTTGGAAATTGATTTATATTCAGTAAAACAACTTTTTTTATGATAAAAATAAATGGAATTATGCTAGATTAAAAAAGTTTAATCTTCTTTATCTTTGTTTGAAGGCAAAATCCCAGGAGGACAGTCTATATGTGACTTCTAAGATTAATTATTCCTACTGAAGCATTTCTCCTCTCTTTGATGGACTGTGTATGATGAATCTGTCCCAATTATTTAAAAAATAACAATGAAAAAAATAAGAACTGCTTCTTTCAATTTTCTGTTTACTATAGTGGGTGGGAGTAGAGAGAATTTCAGAGTAAGCTAAGGTCTTTTAAAACATTTTTACTATCTTATTTTAGGCCACATTACAGAAATCTGAGAAACAGATAGACCTTAAAATTGCCTACCTCTTCAACAATAAGGAGTGAATTAGTTTGACATTGTTATTTATATTTTTATGAATGCTTTGTAACTATTTTCTATAATGATGATTATTCTTCCCCACTCTTCTATGTATTAGGCATAACTTCCCAGACAGGAAGACTGAGTTTGGGGTTATTAATTACTGATCTAGATGCCCAGAATATGATCATTACAAATTAAGATTTGTAAGACTTAACCAATGATGGTTGAGGTCAGAAGAAAAAGACCTAAGAACCAAGACAAAATTTCCTTATAAGAGTTGATAAATATCTCTAAATTATATTTTAAGAATCACTTTACTTTGTTTTTATTGAGTTGTTCACACTGGCTGCTTACCCCCAGACCTGGCACTCGAACCCAGGGATATGCGGCCGGCGCTCCTTCAGAGGTGATTAACCTAATCACTACTCCACCAGGGTACGCTCTAAACTTCTTTCTATATTTATCTGCCCCGCTGGGATCACTGATGTGAATCAGAAGGCCCCCATCACTAATCCTGACTCTGTCCTAGTCTCTAAGCCTCATTTCATACATTCTTAAAACAGGAATAACAATAGTACCTATTTCAAAGGGTTGCTGTGGATACTGATTACAGAACAGAGATGAAGAGCAGTATAATGTCTGTACGAACATTATATACCTGCAAAGGTAGCTTGATTGTTTACTATTATTGTTTATCAATCAATGCAAGAACTGCAGGAGACCATTTAGTCGTCTCTATTCTGCTTTGCGAATAAGAAAATTCTGAGTCAAAATGGTTTAGTTACGATAATACACCTAAACAGAGAAGAGAGCTAGAACTCAAACTCATGACTTTTTCCCAGGCTCTTTTCACTTTGCTGCCTTCAACTCTACATAAATCTGAGAGGCAAAACGAGAAAAGTTGCATCAAAAAATGTTTGCGCCCTTACCTGACTGTCAGAACAGATTTCCATTGTATTCTGCCCTGATTTGTGGTCACCTCTAATATTGGTGGGCTTCATAGCATAAATCTAAAGAAAGATACAAATTGTACTACCTCCCATACACCTGCTTGACAGATATCCCTTTCTAGCAGCTTGGAAGGCCGGAATGAATTAAGAAATCTTGAATTCCTTGGCTATGGCACACCGGGGCCCATCTAGCTGCTGGAACACCCGCTGCTCCTAGCAGCACCAGGACGTGTGCAGGCCTTTGTAAGCCTCTGCCACAGCTGCTTGATCAATTGCTCAGTTGTCCTCCCAGACAATTCTCCTAAGAGGAGTTGCCACCTCGTAGCTACCCTTTGGACCTAAGGGTATGCATTCCTGCAGCATACAGAAAGAGGCCTGTCCAGGCCCTGGAAGTGTGTTGCCACATGGGCAGAAGATGCAGACGTGGATGCAATGTGGTCTGGAGCGGGGGTTGCTGTGGGGGGTGCTCAGCTGCTCCCCTGGTCTCCCAGATTCTTTCACTTCCCGGGGCAGAGTACCGTTGGAGGGAGACCAGGTTAGGGTTCTCTTACAGCACAGCCAGAAAAGGACCCTTCTTACACTAAGGGTAGCCTTGCTCTAATCATATAATTTGATTTTGGTCAAAAATGCATTTGTTCCCTTTCAGTAACTGGTCACCTGATTACCATCTTCCTGATAGAATTCTAAGATGAAGATGTTGACCGATTAAGATCTACTAACTTTTAGTCCTGTTTGATCTAACATTTCCCATAGTTACAGATTACTGACTGAGTTAGAAAATCATTTGCCAACCTCTAGGGCAATCAACCTATTGTGATTACATTCCAGTATTCTGTCGCTTGGGTCCTGGGGAGCTCAGACTGGGAGAATTGTAGGAGTTGATTCCCTCCCACCCAAGAGCACAGGCAATTAGTTGCCCTTAGCTTCAGTACTCCAGTATGACCACACCTGAAGAACTAGAAAAATAAACCTACGTTGTTGTAGCCGGAGGACTCACTTCCTCTGTGATGGTATCTGTAGCTGACTTCATTCTTACAGAGAAAAAGGACAGCCAATCTCCCATTCCTATCTTATAGATTTCCTCAGCAAATAGCTATTGAAGAGCTTGTCAGAGAGAAAGTACTGATACTATTCAGAACTGCTTATCAGCAATACAGCATCCACTTTCACCAATAGGGCTCAAACCTTTGTACTACATATGAAGTCATCCCAGGGCAAAGCTGGTTAAAAAAAGAAAAGGCTAGTTGAAGGTGTTGGGGATGGTGGGGGTGGTGATGTTAGGACAGTGACAAATTGCTTGAACATAACTCCTTTTTGAAAACCACACACAGCATGCTCATCTTCTGAAAAACATTCAACTTGCTGAGCACATGCTTCCTTTGACATTTTTCACCTGAAAATTCTAGAAGAGAGAATTTCTCAGTCACGGTTCCCCTTCCTCATCAGTCACATCTATGTCTCTCTGGGATTGTTCTCTGTGGGTCCTTTCTCAGACACTGTTGTTGTAACTCTGTACTTTTCTGACTGTCAGGAAGGAGACAGGAAACTCGAGTCACCCTCACAGCAGCTGGGCCATTCCTCCTATCCTCCAATGACGTCGATTGGCTTTGGTGACAGGAGGTCAGGAACTGAGCCACAGTGAAGGTCAGGAAGATAGGTCAGTGTTTATGCCGTTGTGGGGCTGGGGATCCTGCTGAGGCTATTTGCTTTCTTCCTTTCTATACTGTTTCTCTTTCCGTTCCTCTTTTTATAATGCAGAGCCAAAAGCATCCTGTTTTCAAAACATCTGACTGTTTTGCCACTGAAGAACTCATGCTCTGATACATTTTGCTGAAGTGTAAGACAATTCTAATTTAGGAGGCGATAAAAGTTGAAACACAAATATGAACGAACAAATCTAAGGCAACCTGTTGTTAAAGAAAATCATGCTCACACGTTGAATTGCACTTGAGATGCTGGCAGAAGGTTCACTAGACTTGCTTTTCATAGTGAAAACCAAAGTCCTTTCTCATAAAACTTCTGCTTAATTTAGTCCATCTTGTAATTATTGGGGAAAAATAATTTGCAATACTAAATCACCTGGTTGCATCTTTCTCTGTAATTTTGGAATTCCATTTGGCCTATGGCCAGCATTGAAAGATCAGGGAAATTTGGGCCAAGGAGAAGATAATGTTTTTGGAAATCACAGAAACAGCTTCATTGTTAACCCTGTGGGCTCTTAAGCACCCATGGGAAAGCCAATCACTATCTCTGAATCACTCAATTTTCTTCAAAATGTAAAAGGATTAAGAAAAGCCAAAAAACAAACACACACCTTTATCTAGATGAAGCAAAAACAAGAATTTTTGCTTTTCCTCCACTAGAGACAGTCAATTCTCTACCATTTGCATGTAGACTAGCACACAGGTAATCTCCACATATCTCCTAAGCAAAACACAAACTCTCTGAAATATCTTCAGAGGTTGCAAACAAAACTCATTATTCACTTAGCTGATCAGATCTAGAAACACATAATCTTTTACAAAACGTTGAGGACAGTGTGAATATACTATCATTTACTGAACTTTTACTAGAGGTCAGATGCCCTGCTGAACACTTTTAGTTGCATTATCTCATTAAGTCTTCACAGGAACCCATTGAGGACATCACTTACATCCTTGTTTTGCAGATGAGAAAACTGAGTCTTAGAGCCACTGGGAATGTTGATTGAGGTCAAATAACTAGTAAATAATAAGCAGAGATAGTATAGAGATAGAATTTGAACTATGATCTTTTGCCTGCAAGGCCCACACGTTCACACTCACCCTCTGTGGAATCTTCATACTCCCTTCTAAGTCTTTGGCTTAGATATCTGTCCTGGGTCCTTTGTTTAGTGAGAGTAAGCAAAAGGGAAGCAAATAAGCCTACTAAATAATGATAATGCTGCTGCTGTTAATATTTTTAAATAGCAACTTGGATGGAGCAGTTAAATAATTTTGACAAAATTAAAAATTGAAGATGGAATTTTATTTCTACCACAGATAATTCAGTTCTCACCAAACTGGTAGAGGCTAATTTCTTTTTGGTGGCTACAAAAATATTTTCATTATATGTACCATGAATTAAACTTGATCTGTGACAATTAGCAGGATAATCAAGACTTTGGGGAAAGGAAAAGAGGTTGGAGAAGGTAGTTAAATTAAAAGATATCTTTTTGAAAATTAGAATTGACTTCCACTATCATCCGGCATTATTCATTTACTGGATACTTGTTTTGCCGTACAACCTTTCCCACTGTAGATCCAGAAAATAGGTGAAGCTACATACCTTAAACTTAAGCTACTTGTGTCAGCATTAAGGTTTAGCCCTTTCTTTAGGGTTAACGCTATTCAACTTTCATTGCTTCCTGCACATGGCGCCATAAAGGAGAATAGGAAGCCTGAAGTGACTGGCATTCTCACCAGGTCCTACATAGCCCCTGTGTCAAGCCTTATTCACAACTACAGTGAATATAGAATTATTTTTAATAGATTTACATGTCAGACAAAAGTTAATTTCAGCACTCCAGATATAAACCTAATTAAAATGCTGCAAGATATCAACACTCAAAAGGAAACAGGATGGCTCTTCGCAGTTTCTCAATGAATATCTTTTTTCTCCCCCATGGAGTTAGTTGCCTACTCTCATTTAGTGGCTCTACAAGAAAGTTCTTCATCCTCTACAGAGGAATCTGCTGAAAAAACACCCCTAAATATTGAATCTACCTATTACAGAGATATCAATGATCACGGAATGTCCGAAGTGGGGAAAACATAAGAAAATCCTTCTACGAGGCGGTCAGTGTAGTTTGGAGAAGTTACACAGTCAAGCCCTCTTCATGGGGAAGCAGCTGGTGGAGACTTACAACAGCCTGGAAAAACCCTGAGTTCGGCCTTCAACCAAGAAGTTCAGAGAAAATCCAGTAAATACTTTAAACTCCATTGAGTCCTTTTCTTGCCTTCCCCACCATCTTGAATCAAAGCTAAAATTTGTGAAAGGTATTTATTTTTGTTCTTCTATTAACCAATAAATAAGGATTCAGAAGAGTCTCCATCTCTCCCCACCAAAGGACACTTACTTCTCCTGCTCAGACCCTTTGAGCAGGCGCCAGTGAGCCTTGAAGGAAGCTGGTCCTTTTAACCCAAGGAAAGAGGGAGGAGGGATACATGCTCACAGTGAACCTAGGGGCTGGCAGGGGATGTCGGCAGAGCAGGTGTGGAGCAAAAATTTCTTCTCAACACCAGAATCATAAGACAATAAGACAACATCTCAGGCTAGGATGATTGAGGATTCTGAAAATGTTTACTACAGGGATGAGTGTTAGGGTGCTCTCTCAGTCTCTGTCTCTCTCTCTTTCTATATCTATCCATCTATCTATCTATCTATCTATCTATCTATACACACACACAAACACATATGTGTACATAACACACATCTCTATATACACACATATTTATAAGTGTATATACATAAATATATATGAATATTATATAAGGGAAAAGGAAAAATACAAACAAAAATCAACTCTCACTACATAAATTAGCACTCTAAATTCAGGTGTTAATTAAACAAATGACATAATGATAGATAATTAAAACCTTCAATACTAAGTTTTGTCTTGGGATTACAAATAGAAACAGTTCTTTGAAGTATAGGCAGAACTTAATTTCAAATGATTCAACTTTAAAATTAAATTTTTGAAAATTAACTTTCCTTTTTCAGAGACAAGACAAAGTGTATGCATTTTGTTTTCTTAGGTCATGCCAGTATCACAGAAGAAATGCTATAAAATCCCCAAATATCCTTCTGAGAAATTCAAAATTTTTGAAACTTTTGAGCAGATCATTCTCTCCATTGATACTTGAAGTTCACATCATTTTCCTGTCAAATATCTATCTATCTAGATTGTGTATACATGTAAAGTATATGATTGCACTTCAATATGTTATACATTTCATCTTTTTAACTCATTCATTTTATTGTGCTGATAGTTTCATTTAAAAAAAAACTTTTCATTTGCATAATGAGTTGTCTATACCTAATAAACACCTCTCACCTTAAACATATTCTAAAATATTCCAAATAAGAAGTTTGGCTTCTTGGAATTAAAATGAGAATTTAACTGAAGATTTTAAACTATGCTGTAACATCAAGATACTAGCTAAGTATGGCACTTTGGAGCAGAATCTCCAGAGGCAGATCAACAAACTTAGGCATACATTTCCATTCCCAGGCACCTTGGTGGCAGACAGAGGCCAGGGGGCACAGGAGCTCCCTGAGGTCATCCTATAAGGAATAAAATGGTCATTTCTTACCTTGTTAGAAGCCATCTCACTGACAGAGCGGTAGGTCTGGATGGTCTCTAGCTGGTCTAAGCACCAGTCCAGTTCCTCCAGAGTTTCCATTGCTAATTTTTGATAAGATTCTTCTGCAAACAAGCACACAGACATGTAGTTAGGCTGAAGGGGCTGCAGGCTGTCCATAACAGAGTCACTGCTGCTGCCACTGATCCCAGCACAACTGAAGGTGGCTCCGTGCTCCTTCATTATTTGTGCGCCGACTCCTTCCTTCCAGTCTCTCCACCAGGAGAACAAATCACTGTGGCTCTGCCTGGGGTGGCTGGTGCCAAGTTTTCAACCCCCACCTCCCCGCCTGGATGAGGTGTCTGTGATCTACCAAGAAACTTCCTCTGAGGAAGAAGGCGGGGAGCCGGCTCTTATATGCTCATCTGCATACATGTGTCCTAAAACTCAAGGCAGAAGCAGTGAGTTTTCTCAGACTCTCTCTGCCTTAGTCATGCCGGGGCTCTTTATGGTACGTGATGTCATTTCTGAGTGTTTGCAGTCTTGTGGAGAAATGAGAAAAGCATTTTCTCATTTTGTTTTTCTGCTAAATGAAATGTAGTCAAGAATTTGGGTAGAAAACGTTTTGACAGCTCTCTGGAAGGCAGGCAGTCATTCATTCCCGGGAATGTGAAAATGTTGCAGGAACTTTTAATTCAGCAAACACTGACCCACACAAGTGAGAGGCATCAGCTGGCTATTTCTCCCCTCCCTTGAATCTTTCCTTTAAGTAGAGGCAAAATGAGGTCTGCCCGGTAAGACTTCAGTCTAAGAGAAACTGTCTGGAGTTTTACACTAACACGTTTATTGGCCTGGGAGTCGGGTAGCTCTTGTTATACCAAACAAAGCTAAAACTCTTCTGCAGCTGCCAGGATCACAGGGAAATTCTGAACCGGACTTTCAGGTGGAGCCAGATGTGAATGCTGCAGATTTTCATTTGGATTAAAGCTGGGGGCTCCGACTTGTCCTTGCAGGCATCTATAATGTCTGGAAATAGTTGTCAGTGGTCCATGCAAAAAACAGTGTTTCCAGGGTCACATTTTTTGCTAGATAATAAAACTGCTATAAAGTGTTCACAATGTATCACTCCATTTCCAAAAGTCTGTGAGTCAAAACAAATACTTAACCTTATTGACTTAAGAACCTAAGCTATAAAAAAAAGATGAAATCTTGCCCTTTGGGACAACGTGGATGAAACTAGAGGGGATAAGGGTAAGTGGAACAAGTCAGAAGGAGAAAACAAATGTTGGATGATCTCACTCATAAGTGGAATATAAAGGAACAAACCAATCTGACAAAATGAAGCAAAAAACTAACCCTTGGACATTGACCACAGAACTGAGGTTACCAGAGGGGAAGAGGGTGAGGGGTGGGAGCAAAGCATGGGGGAGGGGATCAGTGGGGGAGGGTCATTAGAAACTTGCTGGTGTGGGAGCATACATTTGAAAAAGCGTGAACCTGCACTTCTAAAACTTGTTTTGTAAAAAAACGTTCCTCCAATCAATGAACAAACAACCTATGCTAATGAATGCTGAACTGATTTTATAAAGACTAAAGGAGTTACTGATGTTGCAGACCCTCAAGTCAGGCAGAGGCTCCTGCCTACATGACTGACTTTAAGGGGAACAACATTTGTAAACTCTACCTAGCTTTCTGGAATGCAAGTACATAATAGGCACTAATAAAATTAAAACTCTTATATGACATTCTTGTATAAAGAAAAGACTACACACATTTCTGTCATATCAAGAATACATTTTTCAGATGTTCATGCTGAAGTACCAGGGAGACCATGTAGTTTCTTTCAAATTATTATATGAATAATTTTATAAGTGCAGCACTCATGCTTGAAGCCGAAAAGGGAAGAAACAGAGGAGTGATTCCAAGTGACTTGCATCACTTGTTCACAGACACACATTTCAAAGAAAAGATGTTTTGTTTACTCGCCAAATGCCTACATTTCAGGTTAACAGAGGTTAAAATTCAATATCCTGTATGTCATACTTAAAAAGCCACAAAACCACTGAAGGTGACTTCCTCCATTTTTTCACACCCTTCAAAACTGTGCAGACAAGAACTGAAGTGTTTTTAGTAAAACTCATTTCAAACCAGACTCGCACATATCTTCCCTTCTTTCTTCCTCAATTTTGCAAAATTTCTTCACCACGAAAAATCTCCTTACTTACTCTCTAATGTGTCAGAAATCCCCCATTGCCTCCTCTATTTCTTTCCAGAAAAGCACTTCTTCCAAGGACGCTCTCCCTGAAATGACAACTCTCTCACTCTCATGCCCAGCTTTTAGTAAAACGAAATGTCCAACCTACCCTGGCCCCTCCCACATCACTGCCTGTGATTCTTTTAACTAAGACCAAACATTCACTGGGATGGTGAGGAGTGAGCAACGTGCTCAAAGACTCTGAATCAACTAGAAATGCAAAATGAGTGCAAGAGGATATATTACATTTCTCCTTCTCAAAGAGGAAAAAAAAGGATCTGGTTCCCAGTCATGCTTGATAAAAGAAATGCAGAAATTATAGCAATAGAAACACTGAAAAAGGAGGACTCTTCAAAAACCCACCAATTTAAGTGGGTCACCACTGAGGACTTTACCACTCGTTCATTGTTCATTACACAGAATAAGCATCCACATGCTCACCATAGTGAGATGTGACGGACTGGTTAATGGGTGTTACAGTACCTTGCTCTAGTGTCCTCTTACTCTGGTTAGTTACAACATTTTTAAGCAAAAAGTATTATATTTTGAAATGAAAGATTTGTGACTTCCAGGTTTGCAATTTATAGTCAAGACTTTGTGTTCCATATTAGAACCTTCTTATCAGAGTAACTAAGGCAGGAGGTCCAGATATCACCATGGTCTAAGGATGACAGCATCAAACCCTTGCTCCTTATGGACACAGCCAGAGAAGTCCCACTACAGCTTCCTTTGTCTCTGGCACCAGATCCCATGCTAGGTACCTAGGAGACAATCAATAAACAAGCATGGAAACCAAAGCATATGTCTAAGCAGCCTGAGTACATGTGGACACCGAGAAGTTTAATGGCACGTCAACAAGGTGGAAAGAGCACCATTTGGAGTGAGACTCAGGCATTTTGACATTTTCTTTGACCAAGTGATTGGTCATTTTCTAGCCAAGTGATTCTGGACCCAGTAACCTACATCTGAAAATAAAGATACGAGTATTTACCTTATAAAGTTATTAAAGGACAAAATAAGACAAAGTATGTAAAGTGTCTGGTATGGTAGCCCATGCTTAGTAGGTGATCCACGCATAGGAGTATAGTTATAAGGGCAATCAAGGTAACACAAAAGTCGAGTGGCATCTGGAGGTGAAGAAGAATAGGAAGGGAGACAGAAAAATGTATAATCAACGAGGGGTTTTACAGTCAGGATCAGCGGGATCATTTGCAGCATCCACAGCAAAATAAAAGTGCAGGGCCCCTGGTTCAAAGGGCAGGGAAGTGTACTATTAAAGGGGACTGCAAAGCATGAAACCTTTTCACTTCTAGAGGATCTCTCTCCTCCGATTATGGTGCTATTTTAATAAGATATTTATTTAAAAATAGTTCTAGACTGACAGAAGCACTGCAAAGGTAATACAGAGTCCCCACACACCTCACATCTAGTTTTCCCTAGAGTTGACATCTACATTATCATAGCACATTTGTCACAATTAATAAATAGCATGGCGTGTTATTCAATCTTTAATATCATGTGCCCTCAGGCACGGGGATACCATGAGGAAAGTGCAGACACTCACAGGGCTCCCAAAGCCCCGTGTCCCAGGGCTTAGGGCACATGCGCAGTTCATCAGCTGCTGAAGCACGCCTACCTGTCAGCTATCAAAATGATGTGCCCTGCCCCAAGTAGGTACGGAGTCTGTGGAAGCCAAGCTTCACCTTTTCCTACCATCCTAATGCTCTAACCCACGGCAATAGGCAACCCCTACGGATGTACAGCCTCTGCACTGGGACACGCTCGATACCTGGATCAGGACAAGAGGCTCTCTCCCATCGCACCTCTGGCTACTACGGGATAGCTATGCTAGTGCGAGGCTGGCAGAGTTGTCACCATTTCCCACTGGAGACTACACAAAGCTCACATATCCAACTCAGATCCTCTCTTCTCTGGCACCTGGCCCGCTGGATATGGATGGAAGCAGTGGTCATGGGTGGAGACATAGCGATGGAGACTAGATGACTCCCAGGGTGTCAGGTAGATGGGAAATGGGTGGCTGAGAACACATCTAAGGGAGGCAGACAGGTGACGGAAGATGTGACAACACGTAAGCCAAGGCTCCATGCCATTGGAGTATACACCATTGTTCCAGCAGACTTCACTTACAAAACACGAGATCAAAGATAAAACTATTACGAGTTTCAAGATAGCAATTACGAGGTCCTTTTGAGTATGGAGCCTGATGCAGTTGTACAGTTTGCAGGGCCCTGTAGCTGGTCCTGCTTCCTGTCTTACAAAAATGGCTCAAAGAAAGAACAATGCTTAACACCACAGAAACAAGCCTCAGGGAATAAGAACAAGCAATAGGACTATGTATGGTCTTGGGGTCAACACCATTGGTCAAAAATTTCCAGAGGGCAAAAGGAGCAGGGAAAACCAACCTCCCTTCTATTCTCCATTCTTTCCCTCTTCCCAACAAGTGTGGCAAAGGAAGATTGACTTCCTTCTTCAGGTCTCATAGCTATTGCAATTGACCTTGAGAAACAGGAAGAGAGAATGGATGAATAATTATAATTAATATTAATCTGGTAATAATACATAACAGTCACATAGCTCCCTGTACTACTCATTAATCCTTGCATCATCTCTGTGTGATAGACACTCAGGAGGTATGATTATCTCTAACACACCTGAAGGCACAAGCTAAGAAGTTAGAGGTTAGATTATTAAAGCAAATAGTCCCATCCAGCTTTCTGGCAAGTCTGTATTGTAGTCTATGACACAGAGGATTCAGATCAGGGCTGAAATGCATGCATTCCTGAATATGTAGCTTTTAAATTCACATCTTACACTTTGGTCTTTTCTATTTAAAATTGCATAATGACTGGCCTAATTGTTGTCATTTCTTGAGTCTCCTCTTCCCTTTTCTGCTATACCTAACATAGGCATTAGAATGGGAGGCTGCTCAGTATTTACTCAGAATACCTGGTACATGATTCTGAGTCTTGCATTTTGTTGCAGTAAGTAAACACAGGCAAATTTCCTAAATTTGTTGAGATTAAATTTCTTCACCTGTAAAATGAGACTAAGAAGAATACATATCCTATTCTCTCAGAGACGGCAGAATAGAAAAATATAAACAGAACCATACTGCAAACCTTTCAATATTATGTAAATTTTGTAAATATGATATTTGTTATTGCAGATATGATATAAGTTCATTGTAGAACATTGGAAAATTACAGAGAAATAAAAATTTGAAATTATAAAAATATTCCATTTTTAGCAAGCAGATCAACATTGTGCGTATCCTTTCATGTATGTGTGTGTGCCAGTGCGTGTATATAATCAAAACGAGGTCATTCTGTACAAAATGTTGAGTGGTATTCATTTTTCAATCATTGATCTCTTTTTCTGTTTCAATAATTTCCAGTTTAGTTTATACTTAGGTCATAAATTTCCCCCTTTTTTCATGCAAATCCCATAGAAATGTGTGCATGTGTTGCATATACGTGGTATGTCTGTGTGTGTGTTAGTATAAAGGTCCTAGAAAGAAGAAGAGATCCAGAGAAGGGTGACAGGAAGGGTAATTAGAAGCTTTGTTCTGTCAGCAAATAGCTGGCTGCTCATAGCTGGAAAACATGAGAACAGATTTTAGCAGTTACAAAGTTAGTGGCTCAGCTGGTAACAGATGTCAGGTGCCCTAAAAGCTGGTCCCACACTTCGTGCAGAAAAATGTGTATTATTACCACATGGATCTCTGGGAAAGCAGGACACGGGCCCTTTACGTACTTAGATCACTTAACTTTGAAACCCTAAGTATTACTGCTTTTAATGCAGATGAGAAAACCAAACTCACAGAGATCAGTGCCCTGTCCCTAATCACACATGATTAGCTAGCAAGTAGAGAGCAATATATCCCAAACAGGAAATTTCTATAAAATGTATCTAAGTGAAATTTTTACTGAGAGATGATTGACATGAAAAAGTACCCTTGCATACTCAATTATTCATCTTCAGTTTGAAGATAAGTACACATCTGTAAAAGTTACCATAAACAATGTCATAATTTCAACCATTGCTTGTTTCCTCCCTCCATCTTTGTGTGTGTGTGTGTGTATGTGCATGTGATAAGAACATTTAACATAGGACCTCACTTAAAAATTTTAAGTATATAATAGAGTATTGTTAAATAGATACACTATTCAATGTGTCTAGGACTTAGTCACTTAAACTATGTACCTTTAACCGACACCTCAATTCCTACTTCTTCCTCACCCATTGGTAACAACCATTTTATTCTGTTTCTGTGAATTTGGCTATTTTAGATACCTAATAGAAGGGATCATTCTAAACGACATTTGATGTAGCTCTGTATATATTAGAAACTGTCAATTCTTTCCCACTTTCTACCTAAAGGAAGCACATAGAAATGTAAATAACCTTTGTTTAACTGCCTCAATAAACAGACTCTCATCCCACTAGAAAGAGTAGTAGCTGTTTGAAAGATTGTGTAATGGTTAAATCTATCAGAACTGCCACAGGTCACAACAGGGATGAATCTCATAAACGTAAATGTTGGGGCTCCCTGGTGGAGCAGTGGTCAAATCAATCTCCTCCAGAGGAGCAAGTCAGATACCTCTGGGTTTGAGTTCCAGACCTGCGGGGAAGAGCATTAAATAAAAAATAAACATTAAATGAAAAATGAACATTAAATAAAAAATAAAATAGATACTTATTCCTCCTTTCCTGCCTACAAGCCTACCTGCCTTCATTCCTGCCAGACCTTCCTTAAACTCCTCCATCCCCCCAAAAAAGCAAAACCCCAAACCTTCATAAATGTCAAACATAAGAAACCAGGTATTAAAAAATATGTAACTATATTTTCAATTTATATAAAGTTCAGAAGAGGCAAGATGGACCTACGATATTAGAAGTCAAGATAGTGGGGGCAGGGGGTTGGTAATGGGGAGGACTTGTAGGGTCTTCTACAGGGTTAGCAATGATCTACTTTTGGATCTGTGTCCTGGTTACATGACTGCTTTCATTTTTAAAAATTCACTGATTTCTAAAGTAGTGATGTGCACTTTTATCTGTCTTTCTAATTTTCAGTGTCGTCTTTCAACAGATAACCCCATCTAGAGAAAGATGTTTGAAAAACCAGGAGCGGGATTTCTAAAACCTCATTCTTTTTGTTAAGTTATAGCAATGAGATCAGTAAAGCTTGAATAAAACTCATAAAGTTTAAAAACACCGAAAAAGAAAATGTTGGTTTGCTATTCATAGACCATGATGTTCCTACTAACTTAAAAATCAGTGGAACATACTGGAGTCTCACCTGGCGGTTTATAAATCCTGACTGCTATTTATTTGTGAGCCGTGTGACCGTAGTCAAGGTAAGTAGCCTGACTGCACCTTCATTTCTTTACCTGTTAAACAGGAAGACAGCCTAAGCTAACTGTGAGAATTAAATGAATCAGTGTATGTCAAGTGTTTGGTTCAGCAGCTAACACGTGTCAGGAAATTTTTCCTCCCAACCCTCAAACTTCTCCCTGGTCCTGGTCACTTTCCTGAAGGTAGATTGACACATATTTGATAGTCAAATCACGTGGGGTTTTGCTGTAATGCTAGGGAGAGGAGCACATGGAAGGCGGCCATGAAACGTATCCCTCCTTCTGTCTGACCTGCCTCTTGGTTAGGTTAGACTGTTAGTTTTCACTTCTAAAATATAGACCTGGTCTGCTGGATCATTTTGCTTTTACCAAATCTTGACTGACATGCCAGTACATGGACCTTTAGATGTGGAGAGCTGTACAAGAAAGCTCTTCATTTATTTATTCATTCTGAAAAATGCATTGAGTGTCTACTATGTGTCAAGCCTGATGCTGAGTGCAGGGTGACAGCAATGAACAAGACCTCAGAAGTGGTACAGTCCATTGCACTGAATGACTGTCTGGAAAACCCCTTTCTACTTCTCCAAAATGGTCACCCTATGAAGCTACTGCGTTATCAGCTTCCTCCTCGCCTCTGTCTCTCACTCCAAGTTTACACAGTGACTTTGTGAAAATTAGAAAAATGTGCCCCTCTTGGCAGACATAGGCCTTGGGCAGAAAGGTTGGGAGTGACGCATGAGTCAAGTTTTAGCTCCTCTCACCACCTGACTGAGTACCTTTGATCGGTACCCAAACTACACAATGACCTTATGCAATGGTCCATGGCTCATTGATGTGGGGACAAGCTAGCATGTCATTTTTCTTTTTTCTCCAGCATGACTGGGAGAGCTTCTTGAGAGCAGGACACAGAACTCGGGGTGGGGGGTGGGTGGAGGTGGGTGTCACAGTAAATTCCTTTGCATGTTTAACCCCAACATAAAGTTAACTCTTGACATCAAAAGGAAAACATTCCAAGACCTTCCCTAGCTCTCAGTTTGCAAGTACCATTAAATAACTGAAATAACACTAAATAAGCCTCCATAAAATAACTGAAAACTTAAATTGGTTCAACTATTCCAGTACAATTTTTGCTTTTGTAAAAGAAATCTAAAGCAAAGGGTTCATGGAGGAAAAAACAAAACCAAAGGAATTCTTTATGGGGAAAACAAAAATACTGATCCTTGGCAGATGTGTATATTACTGGGTTCTTTACCATCAGTTTATGCCTCTAGCTTTATCCACAAGCTTCTAGCCCTATAGATGTTCTCACCAGATTCTACTTGTCTTGCAGTTAGCAGGGTCATTTCATTCTTCTGTTGTTCCTCATTGTGCAAGCGTTTGCTGAAATGTAAAATAGTTTCATATATATGGAAATTAGTTTCTCTTTAAAGGTGTGAGGTTGGGGCTCTTGGCCTGTTTATTTGGTGGTTCTCCCTAAGATTCTTTTCTCCTAAAAGCTACCAATATCTTTTCTTTTTATCTAAGGTGTTAAATTCAAAGTTATTTTATTTTGATGAATACTTGTTAAACGAAATGCACCTGTATTAGAGATCAACATTTCAAGCAGGCATGTTGTTTTACCCTTAAGTAAAACATTCTTGGAACACATACAGGAACTGGAGAATATTAGCAACACAATTCTTCTAAAGGCAGTTTGCAAGCTCTATGTGGCCTTTCTTCAGGCAGGACTTTGCTAATGTGTCCTTATAAATATGGAACTTTGCAATTGCACATGACAGGGATTTCACTTTGGGTGGATTCACAGAAGAGGTTCACTGCCCTCCAGGGAAATAACAGTGAAAAGTAGGTCATTTTGATGCCAATCTCTTCAACAAACTCCTCTAAGGCTACAAGTTAAAAAAAACTCCAATCGCAACTAGCTTTTGTATATGTAACTTGACAGTTTTCCAAGCACATTTACTTCAATACTCCAGTTTTTCCTTGAACAATAAGCTCCATGAGATAGAAATTATTATTATTATGACATACATTTTTCATTAAGCATATGAGAAAATTGAGCTTGGAGATATTTAATGATTTACTCAATGTCATCTCTTGGGAGACAGCCAGTGGAGAGAGAAGAGAAGAGAGGGAAAGAGAAGAGAAGGGAGGAGAGGGGAGGGAAGGGAAAGAAAGGGAAGATAATGGCAGATTGAGATTAAGAGGAGGGAGGGAGGGAGGGAGGGAGGGAGGAAGGAAGGCAGAAAGAAGAAAAGGAGAAGGGAGGCAGAGAAACTAAATTCTCCTATTCTCAATCCCATGATGGAGGGAATTTTTTGTTAAACCACGGGGCTGGTTACAAATAAATGGTCCAAGTTTTTCTTTCTTTCACCCAGGCAGGCTCAGATAAGGCAAAACTATGTCTCTGATGTGCCAGCCTCACAGTCCTACTCCCTTGGTTCTACCTTTGGCTCTTTTGATGTCCTTACCTTTACCAAACCTGCTCTCCAGAAGTACTGTGATTGTCATTTACTTACTAATGAGACTTGTTCTCATTCACTTACTAACATGTACATCAACGTGAAAGTGTGCTCAAGGAGTTTCTTTGTCTAAGTTGGTGCTGAAGAGCAGTAACAAGAAAAAGTGATCAGACATAGAGGGAAGTTGCTGTCCAAGTATTTTCCTAACTAAGTCAATGTATACAACAAATATTTATAAAGAATAGACTAGTGATTTCAGGTTTGTTCTCTGGAACTAGACAGCCTGGGTTCTTATTCCAGTACTACCAGTACCTGCTATCTGACATGAAGAAATTACTTAATTTCTCCATGACTCAGTTTCTTCGTCCATGTAAGGAGAATAATAACAGTATCTATGTAATATTTAACCAATAAATGAATGAAAATGCTTAGTATTGGTATAAGTATTAAACAAATGTTGGCTATGTGTTGAATATGATTCAATAAACACTGACTTAATACATGGATTTTTTTTTGAGTGTCTGTTCTGTTATAGGCTCAGTATGAACCTCTAAGGATATAATGGTGAATATTATAAACATAGGTTTGCTTCAGCCTATATTCTAGAAATAGAGAAATAATTATACAAAGGTATTTAATTATAATTGGAAAAGGAGCTACCAAAAATTGGAATGCCAAAAGAATTTACACAAGGATAAAAGGGCGCCCAAAAGTTTGAGAAGAAAGGATGTGATACATTTCGTTCAGCAAAGGTCTTCCTTGAAAGTTATGAGAGTTGAAGGAAAGAGAATTAAGTATAAAGAGGAAGGAAAGTTTTCTAGGCAGGAGGAACATTAAGGTACGCTCAATGAATTGAAAATAGTTCATGTGGCAGAAACACAGACAGAAAGTCTGGTACAAGAAACTTGGATCAGTTAATACAAAGCCATGGAAAACCATGGGCAGGGCCTTGGACTTTATTCTGGAAGTTACAGGAAAACTTTTTGGAGGCTTATCAAAGGTATGGCCCAGGCAAGTTTTCATTTTAAAAAGATCACTCTGGTTGCTGTTTGGAGAATAAATTTGAAGGCAAGACTGGATATTAGAAAGTAGCATGGAGGAGCTAAATAGAATTTAAATGCTCAAGATCTGGCAGGAGACATACTGAGTTTTATTTCTGGTTCTGCCATTTATTAGCAGTGTATAATTGAACCAGTTACTTAATTTCTCTAAGACTTAGTCTCCTCATCTTGAAAATGGGGTATGTATATCTTCTCCATGGGTTTTTTTTCTGAGAGCAAAATGAGCAATCCACATCAAAACACCTAACACAGTACCCAGCACCTAGTATTTGTCAATAGCATTATTATTAACTTTATTGTAATTTATGCTTGAGATGGTGTAGAAGATAATTCTAAGAAATGACTAGAACTTGTTTTCACGAAGAAGGAAACCCCTGCTCCTCCCAAAACCAAAGTCAAAGCAATCTTTGAAGGCCAAGAAAGCAGTGCTGAAAGGCATCTACAGCCACAGTAAAAAGAATGCACACACAGCACCTACTTTTCGATGGCTCAATACACTGAGACTCCAAAGGCAGCCCACATATCCTGGGAAGAGTGTCCCCAGGAGAAATGAGGCTGGCCACCATGCCATCATCAATTTCCCCCTGACCACCGAGTCAGCCTTGAAGAAGAGAGAGGACAACACACTGTGTTCATTGTGGATATCAGGCCAACAAGCACCAGATCAAACAGGCTGTGAAGAAGCTCTATGACACTGATGTGGCCAAGGTCAACACTCAGGTCAGACCTGATGGAGAAAAGAAGGCATATGTTTGACTGGTCCCTGCCTATAGTGACTTGGACATTGCCAACAACATTGGGATCCTCTAAAGTGAGTACAGCTGGCTAATTCTAAATATATTTTTTTTTGTCATGAAAAAATGGCTAGAATGATATAGTAGTAATGGAGATGGAAAGAGATAAACAAGTAAGATATTCATGAGTTGAAATGATATGGCCTCTAGGATGGTAGCATTTGGTTGAGGACCAAAATTTCTAGCTAGTTCAGCTTTTTAGATTCAGAAATATGGTTTTTGTCAGTGTGGTTTGACTTTATCTGCTTAAATTAACTACTCCAACTCACTATAGTGCGACTAAGCAGAGGCCAATACATTAATTTCAAAGCAATAATTTACAAGAAGCTTTTCATATTTTGGGGTCATTACATGCTCCTTAACATGGGAGAACAAATTCTAGTCATCAAATTGCTTGGTAGGCATGAAATCAGAGCAGTAGTGTTAAGTGAATGATTTAAAGACTGCTTTCCTTAAGCCTTATATACTCAATTCCACTACCTAGGTAAGTTGCAATTGTCTCTGCTCAGACATTGTCATTTGCCTTTTTAGCTTTGTTCACCTCACTCTTATTTATCTTTTAGAACTCAGCCTAGACTCATCTCTATAGTTTCATAAGTGTCCTTCCTCTAAGCTTCACAATACCATGGGCAGGCCTCAGACCGTATTTTATTGAAATTACTCTTTCACTCATAAGATGATGACTTTCTTAAGAAGATATCTTTTTGGTTAGACTTTTATGCAACAGAACTTATTATCTAGCAGAAGCTTGATAATATTGTTTGAATGGCTGGTTTACTCGACTTATCAATGGAAGGGATATCCACCAAGAGAAAGGGGTCTTTGTGATGCAACAGTATTGACAAAACATCAGGAATTTTTGTTCTTGGTTCTTTTGTTACTAGTCTCCAGACAAATCATTTGTGTTTGCTGATTTATCCAGTGTTATTACAATTAATGTGTCCTGCATTTCTTTTGCATTCATAACTTGATTATATTTCTAACCTGGTTAATTTTACTATGGAGGGCATTCTGTGTCTTCGGGGGAATGCTGTAAAATCACATGTAGACTTTGTTACTTAACTCTTGAAATAGTTGTATTGAGATACCTTACTGCAGGTATCTGTGACTTGAAGATATACAAGGGTCTTCAAAAGATTTTTACAATTGTCATATGAAAGATATGAGTAAAGTTCAAAAGCAATGCAGATAGATCTTAGAGACAATGGGGGAATAGGAGACCCAAAGAAATTTGTTGACTGGATAAATAAAAGAACTGGTAGAATTTTGAGAGATGCAGAAAATGAGAGAAGGCAACGAACAGCATGAAATAGGTATAAATAAGAAATGATTCAGTCACACCATTCAGTTCTATTTGGTTAGAACACTGGATTTCAGTAAGTGTGGATAGCATGAATTTGCAGAGTAGGGTTATCAGCTCAGATCTTCGAGAGCTTTTTGTGCTAGATTAAGGAGTCTGGCTTTATCAGGTATAGGGAACCATTGCAGACTGTTCAACAGAAGACTCATATACACAAAGTGGTCTATAAATATCTTAATACTATTTTCAGCTGTGTAATAATTTGCAGTTATGGATCTTTTTAGATTTGTGTAATCTCTTTTACTCTTTATTGTAACTTGTGAGATATGTATTATTTTCTTTATTTTATAGAGGAGAAGACTGAAGTTCAGGGAGCATAAGGGTCTCACTCTAAATCCTATAACTGTAAAGGCAGAACCTAGAGACTTGAATCTAGTCTTTGTGATTCAAATTCAATGCTTATATTATTACAGTGAAGCCTGTAAGATGATGTGGGGGGATAGCAGAAGGTTGTAAGGTAGAAATGAGGTAGAAAATAAACACTTAATAAGTTTTTGATCTCAGGAATTATTTCCAGGAAAATTTAGGAGTTAAGTAATGAGGTACCGGATTAGAGTATTATCAATGGGAATGGAATTTGTCTTTACTTATAGAATACAATTTGTCAACAAAATTCAAGAATCAATGGAGAAGAGAAGTAAAAATGTTTGCCACTAGCTATGATGGTGGTAGTGGGATACAAATGGCCTATTAAAATATTATTATCAGCTAACCTCTCTTGCACCTGCCTATGGGAAGCGTCTCCACACGGTGCTCTTCCAGGTGATGTCTCAGATGACATAGGACTTTGGGCACCACACCCACATGAGAATGATGTTGCATTTGACAATGTAAATGTTGCAGAGAGCTGAGACTCTCTCTCTCTCTCTCTCTCTCTCTCTCTCTCTCTCTCTCTCTCTCTAGTCTTTTCCTGTTGACAAAGCACTTTCCAGTTTGCTCATTTTCTTCTGCAAACAAATTCATAAAAGCTATTTCTATTTTTTCAATTATTGATAAATATTATTTCCTTTGTTCACAGCTGTTATCTCCATTTTTAGAAATGATGCCATGGAGCCGCAACAAGGTGAAGGCACACACTTAAGAGTCTGGGTTTCTATGCTCCCCAGTACTGCAGTGGCTCTTCTGAAGTGACAGGTGCTTCTGTGCAACACACACACTGGATTTCAAAGGCTCTGTATGGAAAAAATGTGATGTACAATTTCTCCATAAAGCCTTAGATTTGATTTTGTATATACATGGTATTTTGGATTTGCAGATTTAAGCAAAATAATTATTAAAACTAATTTGTACCTTTTTTAAAAAAGCACTTATTGGAAAATTTAAAATTACCTGTGCTACTCTATCATGACACCAGTCTCTGAAAGAGCTTCACCTGAATCTCTTAGGGGTGATCTTTCCAGGGTGGTCTCTGGGGATTTGTTCTTTCTAGAATTGCTCCAGGTGACCCCATCCTAAGCCAGGTTTGAAGATAGCCACCCTACCTGAGTTTTTCATTTTCAACCATTTCCCCCCACACTGTTAGTCCTGTCTCTTCATTCTTTCCTGGGAGTTAATGTAAAATTCTTTTTTAAAAAGAAAATGAACACACAAAGGAGGGTTTCCTTAGAAAGCCTTCACTAGGACTGATCAGTCATCTCAGCAGTCCCCACTTTAAAAATTTTTTTATCATCATCTGTCCCCTAGTGTGGACTTCAGTGGTTTAATTAAGCAGAGTTTATTATAGATTTATCCAAGCAGCTCAGAGCTGTGTCTGAGATTAGAGTGCAGAGTTGATGGGGTTGGGAGGAAGGAGCACAGAAAGAGACACACAGGGTCTCTGGTGATTGATGGAGTTCTGGATAATGGAATAAGAATTACTGGATGTCCTGATGGAGTAGTGGTTAGGTCCACTGCCTCTGGCTGAGTGCAGTCCACATCCATCCTAAAGACCTGGGTTTGCATGCTGGGGCTGGGGGATGCAGAGGGTGGGGTGGAGCTGGGACAACTGAGATGAACAACTAAATAAAAATAAAATAAAAATGCTTCCTTTTTCTTTCTGTCTACTTTCCTACTTGCCTACTCACCTTCATTCCTGCCTGTACCTTTCCTTTAAAAAACAAAAAATAAATTATTAAATCAGAAGCAGCGGAAGCAGCAGCAGCAGTATCATTGGATGTTAATGAAGTTACACAACAAATAAAGCCAAGTGACTCCTTTTGTGGTGGAGTTGTGTGTATGTGTGTGCTTGTAAAGGGTAGCAGTATGTATTTTGCAGCCTTATCTGTGGGAAGACAAGCAGTTGATTTATGAGACAGCACCAGAACTTTCAACTAGAATGCAGCAAAATATAAAATTAGGCCGCATGCTTTATGGAAACCCAACTTTACATAGTAGCAAAAAAGAATTGCTTAAGAATCAAAGAAAGACACCAGCACTGTGTAAGTCAGTTAACTCAGCTTCTTTTGGCCAACTTCTCCTGATTTAGCAGTACTTCCGCTCCTGTCCTAATTTCCTCTGGTTTAAAAACTACGTCACTTAACTGAACTTAGCTGTTTTAGGAAAACATAATTTTGTATTTCAGCAATGGTTTTCTTGGTATCTCTAACCCTGAAGAATTTCACATTAGTCTAGATTTTTTTCTTCTCACCCTAGAAAGACTGTAGCTATCAGTTTTGCATACTCTTTCCTTGTTTGCCCCTTACAGAGCAGTGTCTAATGCAGTAAATGTAGTGTCTGTTTAAATGTGATTAAAGATTTCAGTGTTTGGTTTAAACCAATATTTACCAGTGAAATACTGCCAACATAAATGTGCAGGCGAGGTAGAAATATTGGTTTCAATTAGTCTCCCCGAGACACACACGTACAGACCAGGATTGTCAATGTTTTGCTTATCATCTTTGACATTCTCACCTTGTTTTGCCAGCGTCACATATATATCAATTTAACACAGATTCAGTCTCAAAATTTAGAAACTTTAGAGAATATATTTTGATAGTAATTTTTGAAAAAGGTGCTTTCTTATCAGCTGAAGTGTTTGCTTGCTTGTTTTGTTTTGTATGGGTGATCTTCTGATATTGCTACTCCAGGTCATGTCACCTAGTTTGAAAAGTTTTCCTGAATTCTGAGAATCTATATATTTGAAGTAGTAAAGAAGGGAATGCTTACCTCGTAAAAATAGATTATACTACACAGTTGCTTGCCGAAACATACAGCAAATATTTTGAGATTACATCAGTCTTCTTGAGTGGCAACTTTAATTTAGCAAACATTTGCTGAATATGATTTATCCACTGATTGCCTTCATTGAATGAATGAATTACTGCTGCACTTTGAATGAATTTCAAGTAGCTGTAGTTTGGATTAGAAATTATTTTTCTGAAACTGAATAACCCAGGCAGCCAGCAGACACAAGGCCCCAGCTGGCACCTGGCAGCCACAGCTACAGGAAAAAGAACTGGAGAGGGTGGAGAGGGAGTGAGTTTTACGTGGCCAACGTTCAGGACCAAGCCCTTAGTGAAAACTTTGAATTGCAGTTCCCATGCCACACTTCCTCTTAGGTAGGGAGGGCTGGGTCTGAGAGGAGGAAGAGGGAATGACTCATCTATAAATAAAGGTCACTGAAATCACTAATGGCAAGCATGGAACAGTGCCTGATAAACAGCAAGTACTTCTTAAATGCTCATCTTTGCAAACAGGTTAAAATGAGATGTATCGTCCTAATATAACTTCAGGGGTTGAGTGCAGAATTTTCCAATCAGGATTAGGAGCAAGAACAATTTCTATGACTGGGAAAGATAAAATCCCTTTTGTCACCTTTTCTGTCTCCGTGTGCTCAAGAGCTCTGTGCACTCAAAACTGAAGGACCATGGAAAAGACGGATAAGAAGGATACTCTTAACCATAGCAACCCCCAATTCAGATCCAGCTGAACAAAAGAATCTCTAATCTTCAAAACAATCTTGCAAGATAGACTATTATCATAAGTGTACAGATGACAGAACAGGCAGGAAAGGAAATAAATGTTGAATAGGACTGGAAAGTGGCATGGGCGCCTAGGCTTAAAGACAGGCTCCAGGTGAGGGTGGGAGGGACGGCTACCAAAAAGCAAAAGGCACCATATTGTTGTCTTTGTAGAATGTGTGATCCTGGAGAGGAGAAGGAATGCAGTCACCTGATGAAGACAGCAAGGGCACACTACAGGCTATGGGTTGTGTCATCTGAGAGGCTGAAAGCAGTAAAAGTGTTTGTGCTTTGAACAGAGCAGGTGCTTAATAAATGTTTATGGAAATGCACTGAACTAAACTGAATTAGTCAGTTTAAAAAAAAAGTCAAGCAAAGGTAATCCTAGGAGGAAAGGCATAGTGTCCAAGATGAAATGCAAAGTAGAGGGGAGGTAAGTCCTACTGTATAGACAGCATTGAAGAAAATCAGAGTCAGAGTGAGGCTAGAATGTGAAGTGAATTGGGGGAGTTTGAACAGGGAAACGCATGAAGAAAGAGGTAATGTAAGAATAATTAGGAAGGCATAACTATAAGATGGTTCTCAATAGTAAGAAGCTAGGGTTAGGAACCTCAGGAAGACCTTACTATATGGGTCTATGTTGAAAACAATGCATGATAGAATAGGTGGTGGTGTTAGAATGGAAGAAAAGAGTGAAGCTCTAAGTAATGTCTAGAAGGGAAAAGACTCTTCATAAGAGATGACATATAGCGGATTAAGAAGAAAAAGATGTCCAAACTTGTCACCAAAATTTCTAACCTTGGGAGTTGAATGTAAGAGCAGAACCACTGACAGCTGTGAGGGAGTTGAGGAAAAGAGAGAGGAAAATGTTAATTTGGACCACGTTGAGTTTTTCATGATTCCCACAGGGTTCCAAGGATTGGATAAGTCTGTGTTAAGTAGAAAAAGCTCCAGGCATGAACTGCTGCAAAGAATTACAGGCTAGGGATTATGAATACACACTACCGATCCATGACTCTTCAGAACGTATGTATCTTCTTCTGATTTACTCCTGGAGAAAGATCAATAACAGATACAAGATTCTCCCAAATTATTCCCCAACTCCTTGCACTCCTCCAGTTTCTCCTCCCCCATTTTTTCAGCCACTGTTACCACACAGTCAAACAAAGCTATGAGAGATGTAAGTCTTTGATGATTTTCAGTTCTATAGGGGACAGCCTAATGCAGGTGCTTTTTCTCTCCTTAGCATCTGCAAGGAATCAGGCCAAACCCTCTATGATAGAAAAGAGCATTCAAGCTGGAAAGGTCAATAGAGACTGACTAACCCAATTCCTTGGTTTCTAGAGGATGAGACAGAGGTCAGGACAACTCTAAGATCATACAATCATTCACTTTGTGAAGCAGCAGAAACCACTTTTTAACTTTTACAGGAACTGTTATTGCCTCTTAATTGTGCCTCTTATCTGACTTGGTAATATTCAAGCTATCATTCAATTGAACTAATATTTATTGAACACATAATAGACAGGCACAAAGGATGACAAGAAGAGTAACCAGCAACCACTGCCATTGAAGTGATTATAGACTGGAAAGATTGTTTGAAGATTAGGAGTCATTAGTTCTCTTTGGGTCAGAGTGTTTGGGAAGGCTTCCCAGAGGAAGTTAGGAGTTAGCAGGGTTTTAAATAATGAAGGGAGCATGCTTAGCAGGAGATAAAGAAGGTGAATATATTCAAAGGAAGGAGACTAGCACGCATTATGCTTTATAATGCTTGAAGTTACTACATGATTTCAGTCATTTTATGGTAATTGAGGGTAAAGGAGGCAGGAAGAATACTGCAAGGAAAAAATACATGTGGTGGAAGGTGGGGATGAAAAACATGAAGACATCGCAAGGTGTCTGAGTGATATTCTACAGAGTTATAGATAAACTAAGAGATATAGGGAGTGCTATAAAATAAAAAGCAGTAACATTTTACTAAAGGGTCAGAAAGTCATTATTTTAGGCTTTGGGTCATATGGTCTTTGTTGTCCATACTCAACTTTACCATTTTAGCCAGAGAACAGTCACATAAACACATGCACATGACTGTGTTCCAATAAAACTTCACTTGCAAAAACAGGTGCTTGGTCTATGGTTCATCTTTGACAATCCTTGCTATAGAGAAGTCTGAGATCCTGATGTCACTTTCAATATACTCATGGTGGGCAGAATAATGGCCTCTTGAAGATGTCTACATCTCAATCCCTGCAAATTATAAATATATTACGTTATGTGGCAAAGGAGATACAAGGTGTCAGACTGGAATAAGAGTGTTAATGGCTAACCTTAAAATAAGGAGACTATTTTGGATTTTCTGGGTTGGCCTGATGTGAAAGAGAGAAAAGTAGATAAGTCAAAGTCAGAGTGATGGAATGTGAGAAAGATTTAACTGGTCTTTACTGGCTTTGAATGTGGAAGAGGGCCAGGAGCCAAGGAATGTGGGCAGTCTCTAGAAGCTGGAAAAGCCAGAAACTGGATTTTCCCTTAGAGCCTCCAGAAAGGAACACAACCCTGCCAGAACCTTGGTTTGTGTTGTTTGAAGCCACAAAGTTTGTGTAATTGGTTACAACAGCAGTAGAAAACTGATAAAATTCCTATGTGAGCTAAACATTCTGGAGAAACCTGAGTCTCCAGAGTTAATGCAGGTTTGACATCCATTTAAACGGCTCATTTAGGTGTAAAGGGTAGGTTAAAGAAATCTGGATTTAGGAAATCAGGCAATGTTTTCAGGAGTGTCTATAATAAGTAGCTGCTATTACAATAAAAAGGCTTTATAGATCCCTTATGGAGTCTAAGAGGCACTGAAACAAAAAATTTCCCTTTAATTGTGTTTCTCCTGGGGCTCCCAACCGACACACTTGGGGTTTGTTACTTAAGAAAAGAGAACCTCTGTGCGTGAGGGTGCAGATGAAAGTCTCAAAGGAGGGAAGTGGGCTGTCAGAAATCAGCCCCTGACTTTCTAGTCCACTGGCATCAGGCCACCCTCGGTCCCGTGCTGTGCCACTGTACCATTTGAGTCATGGGGAATACAGTTGGATGCTTTAAAAAGTGTGAGGAGGGAAATGAGAACATGGCTGGTGACATTTGACAAAGGAGGCAGCATTACCAAGAGGAGCCTGAGCAGATCTGGCACGCATGTACTGTGGGTCACTTCAGAGACTGAAGCTGCTGGCACTCACGGAGGCAGGTCGGTTGAGGTCAAGGGTTCCCGCCACCCATAAGTTCTTTCAAACTACCTGTCGTGGCTGGGGTGTAGGCTGTGGGCGCAAACCTTTCTTCCATGTTGCAAACATACTGAAAGCAAAGTCTCCTCACAGCACTTAACACAGTTCCTGCCTCACCACAGACAGGCGTCACTGCACAAAGGCTAATTCTTAGGTAATATTAGAATCTTCTCTACATTCCATCACTTTGATAACTGACTCAGCAAAGATGATGAAGGCAGATCTTGTCATAATGCTGATGATTCTCATCACAAATTCAGAAAGTGCATTTCAATTTACAAAACATCCTCACAGACATAGTCTCAAATTGTCCTCCTAAAAATGTTATGAAGTGTTAGCAAATCCACTTTGCTGACAAAGAGAATGAATTCTACACACATTGATAGTGACTGTTTTAACACTTCACAGTTAGTAGAGGAAAAACTGGGCTTAAACCCAGATCTTTAGTTACTTCGGTTGGAGTTCACAAATGCATCCAGGACTGCTCCTCCCTCTCTTCATCTCCTCTCTACCCACTTCTGGAAACACTGAGTATCTACTATGTACTGGAAAACAGTGCCACATAATACAAAATTAGCTAAGGGAGGGCTATGAACCTGAAGAAGATCATATTTTTGCAGGGGAGGTAGACATGCCAGCATCAAACTGTGATCTAACAAAATACTACAACATTCATTAAGCACTCTTTGGTCAGGCACTGTAATAAGGACTCCACATACTACTAATGTTTCACATCCTTGGAGATAGGTTTTATCTTCCTCATTTCACAAATAAAGAAATGTAGATTTAGAGTCATTACATATCTTGGAGGTTATAATTAGGGTCCTCATCCTTATTTTATGCCCAGTCTCACACCCAGACCACTCTTCTGTGCTATCTCAATCTGAGTGTCAGTTCAGAGCTTCCCACTGAGGCAGTGGGAGATCAGGGGCAAGATGGATTCCCTGTGCACTGGAATTAGAGAAGGCTTCCCTAGGAAGTGGGCCATTTGCATATATGTAGCACAGAGATATGAAGCAGTCATTTAATGATATTTAAGCTTGGTCCCTGGTTCTAAAGATTGAATATGAGAAGACAGTGTTCCAGAAATATGATTCCACTTAAAAATATTTATCTGAGTAATGAAGTGCAAAGCATGGTCTATGGAGGAATTCTGTTAGGAATCCGATTCAAGCCCAAATCTTAAGGAGATAATAATTTCGCATCTTCACTGAAGAGTGGCCATTAAGTCAGCTCCTCAAGGCAGTGTGGGGAAGAAGAAAGAAACTAGGACTTGGGAGACTGAGGTTCTCGTCCCAGGTTTATCACAGGTCACACAGGGCAAGCCCCTCAGCCTCCCTGAGCTCCATTCCTCCATTCCTGTGAATGTGGGTGTTGGAGTCGATGATGTCTAAGGGTCTCTTTTAGCTCTTATTGTTCTCTGATTCTAAGTCTATTCAAGGAAGTTCAGGAAAAATGCTTACCTAGGAGAGAGGGGCAAAAAGGAAAGAGTAGTTTACCTGTTCAGAAGCTCTTCCATAAGAGGTGCCTTCACACCTGAATCTTGCAGGCATCCAGTAGTCACAAGGAGTGAACTGTCAGGGTCCTAGAACTGCTTTCTAGTCAGCCTAGGAAGGCTCTCCTTAAATAATGAAACCACAAAACCGGTACCGCGAGAGGTCAATGTCTGCCAGATGCCATGTGTATCAACAGCTCTAAGTGGCTGCCTGTAGTGATTTTACTAGAATTATGGAAACTGACACCACTTCCTAGGAGTACTCCCAGAAGACACACAAGGTGTCACAAAGAGTGCTTTACTGACAGTTATCCACCCCTCTTGGCACAGGAAAGCAGTGTATTATCTCCAGTCTAGAGCTGAATTTGTGACTAGAGATGGTTAAATAACTTGCCTGAAATCATATGGCCAATAGTAAGTGAGTGAGCCTTGACCCTCTCTCATACAGGACTCTCTGAATCCAGAGGCACAGCTCTTCATGCCCCAATAAACTCTGCTATAATACACAATGATTCCAACTTAAGTGCTCTTCCCTTCTTTAGCTGCAATGAGCAACTGAAAAGGATGTACATCCAGTAAGAATCCTATCATGCTCTTACCTGACAACTTGCAGTGTTTTCTCAGTTATCACATCCTCTGATTCTCATAGCAGCCAGAGAGTTAAAAAAGTATTATCTATTTTATAGAAGAAACTGAGTCTCAAGGGAGGTTGAGTAACTTGGAGATTTTATCAACTCACTTACTATGCTCATCACATATTTGTCTAGATTTCTGACCACTCTGGGACATCATTTTCCAGAACATTGCGCATTGTGTCTTAAAGTGTGTCCAGTTATTTATATTTGTGCTGCAGAATGGCTAATGTAGGGTTTCCCTGTAGAGATATTACCAAATGACACCTGGTGTTTCCTTAAATCTTCTTCCAGAACCGAGTGTATATCATTTTCAAACAACCAAGAATAGCCCCATGAATCCGAGGTTTCCAAACTCTCACAATGATCCAATTTTCTATTTTAAAAATGCTGGTACATTTGTTGAAGTTCATTCTCTTTACTGAGTTGAAATATATTTTCAAACTGCATAGAACATGTCGAACCTTCTTTTCTGATTGTAAGGACTAGCCTGTAGTTTGTATATGTGCAGTGCTATATAGATAATGAAGAATTTTCTTATATGGTCTCTGCAAACTATATCTTTGTTTGATTTCAAGGTAACTCTGTAAATAAAGAAAAATATTTGTTGAGTTTCCCTCATTTTCTATCCAAAGAAAGCACATAGAAAAGAAATGTAGGAGCACCTTGGTGGAGTAGTGGTTAGGTCAATTGCCTCCGAAGGGGTGCAGGCCATATACCCTTGGTTCAAGTCCCATATCTGGGGGAAAAAACAGTGTGAACAACTAAATAGAAATAAAATAAAATACTCTTCTTCCTCCTCTCTTGCCTTTCTACTTGCCTTCATTCCTGCCTTCACCTTTCCTTTGAAAAAAAGGAAATAAATGTAAATAATCATTTATTTGCTTTATATAGTTGGACTCTCTCCCACTAGAGAAGATAATAGCTGTTTGCAAGATTATGTGGTAATTAAATCACTCAGAACATTTGCCACAAGCAACAACAGGGATGAACCCCATGAATATAAACGTCGAGCAAAATAAAACAGATATTCAAACAGATATAAAAATAATTCAATTTATAAAAAACTGAAAAGAGTTAAAATTAATATATGGTGTTAGAAGTCAAGATAGCAATTACCTTGGTTGGGAGGGTGTTCATGACTGGGAGGAAACATGAGGGGGCCTTTTATGGGACTGGCAATGATTTATTTCTTGATTAGGAACTGATTATATGTGTGTGTTCACTTAATGAAAATTCACTGACTTCTACACTCTAATCTGTGTGCTTTTCTTTGCGTGTTATATTTTAGTAAAATGTTCCTGGGGGGAAAAAAATCAATGAGCTCTCAATCTCCTTGGGCCTTGACATCTATTTTGTAACTAGCATCTTGATTATTCTGCCACTCTTATTCTACTTTAGAGTTTATCACTGGAAAGTGTTCCACCCCTAACTCTGAAATTCCTCATCTAACTTCAACCTTATCTGCCCAGTTCTGCACATCCTTCAGAGCTACAGCCAGCTTGATTGGAAGAAGAAAAAGTTCTACCACTTACAACTGTGTGTTTTTGAGCAAGTTCCTTGCTCAATGTGATGTTGAGAATCATCTGTTAAACTGGGATAATAATGGCAACTGCATAAAGTTATGATTACATGCCATGGATTAGATGAGAGAACTTTTCAAAGCCAGCAGAAAACCTCACATAAAGATTCTCTTAGAAAGATGACTTTTGCTCTGTCTCCTTCTTCCCACATTGTCCAGTCTGCTTGGCTCTTTAACATGAATCCCATCAATGCAATCTATGAAATAATACTCAGCACAACCTGGGGATTCCTGGGAAACTCCCACTGTCTGTACTTTCTCTGCTGCTTCCATAGTTGAAAAGTGTCAGTGCTAGTTCCACTACATCTACCGCAAGTGCATTACTCTAACCCTAGTGGGCCCTAAATCTAGTTTTATCATCTCCACACTGATTCCCCACACGTGCTATGCCAAAACATTTCCATTGTTTAGAAATTCTCATTCCCCTTTCTATCCTCTCACTCTTAATCAAATACATATCTCAAAAGTCAATTTAAACTCCACAAACTTCAGTCTTTCATGCTTTGGGAAACATCTTTATCTCCACTTACGCCTGTCCATTTTATTTCTGCTCCTCCATCTCCTCCGGGTTTTTGTTTTTGTTTAAGACTTCTATAACTCATTATACCCTTACTTGTTTACACTTTACCTTCTTGCTCTTTATGACCTGCACTGCTTCTATGCCTATGCTCACATTTATGTTTTATCCACCCAACAACAACTTAAGAACTTTTTTTTAGGGCCTGTTTCAACTATACCCCATCTTTCTCAACATACTGGCAACTTCCAGAAAAATAGTTTTAAATCCTGTTTTCACTTATTCATCAGTTTTTCACTGCTTCAGTGTTTAGAATGTGGCTTCTTGCTTCTTCTCTTTCCATTAATTGCAATTGCTTTTTCTCTATCTCTCTCAAGAGAATTTAATGAACACTTCTTAGTATCCATTGACATCTGTTATATTTGACTTAGCAATTCTAATCTCTCTTTTGACAATCTCATTTGCTTCCCCATCTTAAAATGCTGTTTCCATTTTGATGACTCCCGAGTTGTTGGTTCTGATCTGTGATTGAGTCTCACCTATGTTTACAACTGACCTCTTGATCACAGTATATAACTACTCCATTTCTACAAACTTAAACTCATCACACAATAAGTCACTTTATAGAAAAAACACTGTTCAAGGAAAATAGGATACCTGATTTCCAAAACTGGTTATTCCACTAATGAGCTCACAGGCGACTCACTTACTCTATTTTCTTAAACACGAAACAAAGGAATTGGGCACAATCCTAACGACTTTTAAAGCTATGAAACTTTGTAATGTCATGTTTAAAAGGAGAAAGCCATCATCTTCTTTCCACCTTTCCACTTTATCATATCGGTTTCTACTCCAATATTCTACATTTAATCCAATCTTTCCTCTGGCTTTTATATTTTATTAATGGCACCTCCACCACTCACCTAAACTTAAAATCTTAGCTTTATCTTCTTCCATGTCTCCACTTTTCTCAATTTACAAAAGCCATCAGTAGGAAGGCTCAGTGGGTTCTAAACATTGTGTCTACTTGCATTTTTTCCTTCTTCTCATTATGAACACAGGCAAGTCCTAAATCACTAGGACTTCTGTAGAATTTCCTCACTGACTATTTTACATGTCATAAAAGATTTTCTTTATGTGTGGATCTTCCTACATCAAATGTTAACTCAAAACACTTCTATCTGGTATTCAGGGTTCTTTATAACCTAGGACGAGCATTTTATATTCTTCCCCTTTAGTTCTTCCCTGATGGGACAACAGAGATGGATGTGTTCCTAAAACAAGTCCTGGTTTTATATTTATTTATTTAACGGAAAGGTACGGGCAGGAATGAAGGCAAGTAGGCCGACAGGCAGGAAGAGAGAGGCGGGAGATGTACTGAAAATCCAGGGGTATGTGGCCTGCATCTTTCAGAAGCGATTGACCTAACTGCTGCTCCACCACGGCATACCAAGTTCTGGCATTTAATTTTTTAAGTTTTTTTTTTTTTTTTTTTAATCATCCTCTCCAGTTCGTGTAGGTTTTTGTTGTTGTTGTTTTTTGTTTGGGTTTTGGCTTGGGTGATGCTCTCTATTAACTCTGATTGAAATCCTTGCCATCAATCAAGACCCAAGTCAGTTGCTAATTCCAACTTGAAGGCGTCCTGGATTCCCACAGCTGGAAGCAAGCCAGCTTCTGTCACTCAGAAGGCTAGTGCCACTGCATTCCTCTGCAGTGACCTGCTATCATATTCTAAGGTGATTTAAAACCACTTACATGTGCTTATTTTTCTTATTTTGAGCACAGAAACTATGTCTTCTTTATGTCCAGAACAGTACTTCTATTACATGTTTGCAATAGTAGGAAGATGAAAGAATGAATTAAGTACATAATATTACACCATTATGACAGAAAACGACAGAACTCTGCATAGGGAACATGGCCTACATGAGTTGTTAGGGAAACAAATGACTACACAGAAAGACAATGAGAAAGCAATAGAAGATTTTCTGAAATATCAATACCAAGTTGAATTGCTGTTGTTATAGATTTATGTTTTGTTCCAGCTCAGAACCAAGTAACTACATGATAGCAGATCAGTGGGCTAATTTTCCCTATGGAGAAAATGTAGAGTTGTCATATTTAGAAAAAAACAAACAAATAAAAGGACATCTGGTTAAATTTAAATTTCAGATAAATAGTAAGTTCTTATACCACTATTACTTCTTATACTAAAAAGTTATTTGATATTCAAAGTTAACTAGGCATGCTGTGTTTTATTTGGCAACCCTAAATGAGAGGTCAGTTCTTAATCACCTCTGTTTATAATCCAGTATTCCACATCATTTAATAGTATTTTCAGAGATAGGTAAGATAAAACTGTGTTATTCCCTCAGCTCATAATTCTTTTCCCCTAGATTTTTGCATTCAGGTTTTAGCTCAGTTATACAATCCATCAGCCCTCCTGAGTTTCTTATCCCTTGAGTTCCAACTCCCCTGTCCAATTGCTCCTTATCATATTAGCTTATTTTCTTTTCACTATCTGAACTTATCCCCTCTGCTCTTTAGGGGACATGTTTATTGTCTGTCTCTCTGTCGCAAGAAAGTACTCTTCAGAGAAAAGGATCTTTTCTATCCTATTCACAGATGTATTCTCAGCCTCTAGAACAATGCCTGGCATATGAAACACTTAAATAACCAAATACCATAGGTGTTAAAATGAATTTTGCTTTACTAATGAGGTCCGGTGGGCTCCAATGAACAGAAAGCTGAGTGTGGGTAAATGTCGATCAGAAAATGCTTCTTGGAGGAAGTGGGATTTTTAGTACCATCATAAAGTCATAGTCTTAGGAAGAACGAGAATTGCCTGAATGAGATAGGGAGCATTTTTAAGCTGTACATGTTTTTGCCCTCAGCTTCCTCCTCATGTGGTCTATCAGATTAGGATAGGAGATGAGTTCTATATTTAATGCAGAAAGGCTTCCCAGATTATTCTGCTGTGACCTCTCTATCACTATTTGAAAATATCTACTATAAAGGATAGGGAAGATTTGGTTAAGCAGAAAGCACTAAAAATGGTCTTATTGATACAGAACAATGTACATTGAACACAAAGAGAAGAAAGAGAACATTACACAACCGCTGATACCTGATGAAAGACCTACTCAGATCAGAATAGAGAGTTAGGGAGTTTTTACCTCAGCCTGTAGGTAACAGAGAATCAAGGAAAGGTTTTTAGAAGGAAATGAAATAATAAAAATGGGTTGTGGTTGTTATAATTTATATGAGGTCAAGAAGCTACAGTATACCATACACAGTCCATTGTCTACTTTCATAAACGAATTTCATTAGACTATAGTCATGCTCATTTGTCTGATGTTGCCTATGATTGTTTTTGCTGAAAGTTTGGTGGAATACCAATAAAACTCCTCTCTTATCAAGCTGTACATGTTCTTTAAGATTCTGCCATTGCAGAAATGACCTCACTGCCAAGATTCAACTAATTCATTTTATTTGATGACTACATTCATACATTCATACATTAAATAATTTCTAAATAATAGATACTAACTTAAGTGATGAGTTCCATTTTTTCAGGATATGTAAGCCCTAGGCCTTGATCATCATCTACCATATTTATCATATTCCATCTATGTGGGGCTCTGATAACATATATCAGTGGTATTTCAGGGTCTTCTCACCTAACACAGAATAGGAAGATGTAGTTATAAATAACCATGGAGCAAGTTCAAGTGTATCCCTGGAAAATGACATCTGAGAGAACACTGGCATGCAGCTCGGTTCCCAGCAATGCACCTCACATGAGCAAGTTGAGCATCATGACTACGTTTTCCAGTAGCTACAAAAATATCTGTTCTTACACCTCTTTCCCCATATAGTTACACAAACTCTAACCCTCATCTTTTTCAGACTTCTAGTCCTCTCCCAACTCTAAGTCTTAGTTCTGGGAATGATTTACCATTTTAGGGAAATGGTTAGAGTTTGATTTCCTGAGAGCCTCCTCCTGAAAACAGTGATATCTTAGATGGCTTTTAAAAGAGAGTTCAAGCTCCTCCTACCCCTGAGGGTAATGTGAAAGCAAAATTCCCTTTTGGCTCTAGTGGATCATATTTATAGAAGAAATATTTATCCAAAGTCTATTGTGCTAAGTGTTGGGGTTACAGTGGAAAAAAAAAATCACCACTAATGAATTACTTGTGAATTTCAAATGTTAGTGTCTAGATGGTGTTATATTTCAACATAGGCAATTGAATTTGAGTGGTTATGATAGAGTGGTAGCACTTACTGGGTGCCATTAAAATTTATAGGCTGGTCATCCAACAAAGTCTTGGGGACTTCTTGGAGGAACTGGAGTCTGAGTGACAAAATGAAGGAGTTACATAGAAAAAAGGTATGGGAAGGTAGCCAAAAAATGTCCTGCAGGCCCAGAGAATAAAGCACTGGAGTCCTGTGTAAAGAATATGTTGTAATCAGTTGCAGATTATTTCAACAGGGCTTACAAAACTTTATGATAGATTATATTCACTCTCTGATGTCTTGCACACGGCTTTGGCTTTTTTTCTACTTTTTATATTGACACCATTTTTTTGGTGAACTCTGGCCACCAATTTACCTTTTAGAACATACGTTTTCTCTTTGGTCAAATGGGACTAAGAATATCTGTCCTTGAAGGACTTTGGAGGCATCCAATGACACAATGTGTGGGAAAGTGCTCTGCAATCTCTAAAATGCAAGGGATTATTATTCTAATTCCTGCCACCACCCAGGCCACTCCCTGTTTCCACCCTCCATTGCCCATCCAGATTTGCTCAACAAATGCAAGCTAATTTTAATGCCATCTGCTGACAATAAATCAAACAGGGTGCTCCAGAGTCAAAAGACCAGTTTTTAGATTCTCATAGGCCATATGACCTAAGTTCATGATATAACAGATAATAATGAGATGACCACTGGGGAAACTTTGCCCCACTGGGATAACTGTAATTATTTTTGTTTTTCTTGCTTATCTGACAAATATGGAAACTGAGGTAGGCAAAGGTCTCACAAATGTCACCCAGCCAGGAAGTGATGCTGAGAGGGGCTGGTTTGTGAATAAATTCTACGTTGCTGTTGTCTCCTGTTTCCAAAGACAATGGGTCCTTTCTGCTTCAGACTCTTCTCAAGTCCTCCAGAAACCAGAACAAGAGCTCTGAACTGTAATTTGGAAGCAGTCTAGTTTTCCCTGTTTTTTTCCAGTGATGTTGTGTCTTAATCCCCTCAAGCTTCCAGGCTTACTGCAATTGGACAGTCCAAATCTATGGTTTGGGAGGCTGGTGGCCACCATCCAGACAAGTTAATCAGTGGGATGAACAGTAAGCTCTAAGCTTCAGAAGGTGCTTTCTCTAGAGTCATAAAAGTCCAGTGAACATGCTGCTTATGTTCTCCCATCACAAGGCTACTACTTAGAAGTTCAGAAGCAGTCCTTGCAAGACAAAGGTCCTTATAACTCACATGGTGCAAAAACCAAACCTGTTATTTGAGAAAGAAACTCAAATATGCCTAATGGGAAGGAAAGGTTATGGGGTAGAGTCATGACCTAGTTTTTAGGTAGTATTTAAAAGAAATGCTAACATCTCCTATTATGTCATCAGGAATTTTTATTACTCTAACATGAAATCACACTTATTGCAAAATTTATATCTGGCTAAGTTTGTCTTAGTAGCAAAAACATCGGAGGGGTCTAGCTTCAACATTGTCACCACTAGTACTGAGGATCTTTACATGTCATTAAGCTGGGACTTAGCTTTCTAATATAACGATGATATTATAAACCCTTTTTATCTCAGGAAAAACTGAAGTAAGATGACAATCATAAGAAGAATGTGAAATGGTATGAGAATGATGATCTTTAACTCAGTTTCCCATCACCCAAACCTTTTACTGGCCTGGGAACACAGCAAGCTTTCAAGAAATAGTGAATGGCCAATTTAAAAAAAAAAAATCTCCAAGTTGGCTTCTTAAAATATTGGAGAAAATGTTCTTAAATTATTAAAAATTACCAATTGACAAATATCTGCTTATCAGCTATTATAGTCTCGTGATTAGTGCAGTCATGTGAGATCTAGAATTTATTGGAACCTTGTACTGTGCTCCATTTATGAGCAGATACTTTTCTTCTGAGTGTTCTGGAGAGCCACAAAAAGGAGCACACACATGCATATACACACATATGCACACACACACACACACACACACACACACACACATGCAGCACCTCCATATTGACTCTCCTTTACCAGGAAGAAAATGCAGCCTAAAATGCAGTGTTAATCTGAAGTGGTAATCTTCAGAGTTCACAATATAATATTTATTCATAATGCTATGTTTGGGTGAGCAGCCCTATAAGAAAGTTAGAAGACTAGAGAAAAAGTCATTTTTAATGAACACATTCAAACTCTAGAAATGTGGTGTACATAACCAACTGTGATTGCCCAATCCATCCAAGGTGGAGAAATTGCTCTGGCATAGAATCACTTTTGTCAGACTCTCTGGGAAATCAAAAACAAAAGGCAGGGTAAAGGCCTTGAGTGCAGAACCTAGGTCTCATTCATCTTTGTAGTCACAGCTACTCACACATTGTAGGCATCCAATAAATGTTTGATGAATGTTTTAGACTGTATTAATAGGTGATTGGGGAATGGAAAGAGTTCTTGACTAAGAGTTAAGAGATGTGTACTCCAGCTCATTCTCTATCATTAGTTATGTGAGCAAAACAAAGTCACTCCAAATCTCTTTTCTTCATATGTAAAGTGAGAAAGGTAGACAAATCAGCAGCCCATGATCAACAAAGTGCAATGAACTGGCTGATTTCTGAGCTGGGAAATGGTTTTACAGTCTCCTCAATCCTACTAGAGTCCTAAGGTTTCTTGGGCAAGCAGGAGGGAGCCAAGCCAGTAGTGATGTTCCAGGCCGCAGTCAGGTGTCCTAAACCAAAGTGGTAATATTTCCTTTGAAGACCAGTGTCTCAGAAAGTCTTGTAAAAAGAGGCACTAAAATCACCATTCAGTTATTCAATGCAGCTAACTGGTTGTGGGCAGCCCTTTGTTGTTGAAAGGTGAGCCTGTCAAGATTAAAACAGAACCTTTGAAAGTCTTCTCACATGGCAGAACCAGATAAAAGCAACAACACTGGAGAGAAGAAACTTTCTCTGCAAATCTGTTTGTCCAATAGTATAAATATTTACCCAATACACATTTGGTTGGATTTTAATATTCATGCCTTTCTGAGTTCATATGTTAATTTTCCTTATAATATTTTCATTCTGCAATTACATTTATTATAATTAAAAAGTGTTTCAGGAACAGTTGCAATGAATGCAGTGGTTTCTACTTCACTACGTTCTCTCAGATCTGTTTAAAAGATGTTTCATGCTATATTCATGACCTCAGAGATACCACTCAGGGTAAGGTTGAAAAATGGTATTTCAAATTCCACTGTGTGGAACGTCTCATTTGTTAAGGTATGTTTATAAAGTTAAAATCTAAAAGATGTCAAGTGCAACATTTACCTGAATGGCCATATACAGCTTTAACTGCTGTGTTCTGAGATTGTGTGGTTAGTGGAAAGAACTCACATTTTGAAGGATTGGGATTAAATTCTGGATTCTGTCCCATAAGAGTTAAGACTGGACAAGTAACTATCTTTTTTTTTTAATAGGCAGCAGTTTACTTATCCTTAAAAGGATGTAATGATATTCCCCATAGTTTCAGTGTGAGGGTATAAAACAACTTGTGAAACACCTAGAATATAGTAGGGAGTGACACAAATTCTAATCTTTTCTTTGGAAATCTCTGTTCAATGGTCTACTCTGCCTGCCATCACTGAGGCAACTAAGTGAGACATATTAGCCAGGTAGGCTTCTCCTTCTAATTTTACTTAACAAAAATCTATTCTCATTTTCCCCAAGCATACTCTTCCTCTTAAAAACAATTAAAAAAAAAAAAAAACTTTTTAGATTTTTTTTTTTAAAGGAAAGGTACAGTCAGGAATGAAGGAGAGTATACAGGCAGGCAGGAAGGGAGAAGAGGAACCAACATTTTATTCAATTTCTTTAGCTGTTCATTACTGGTTGTTTCTCAGGTCCCAGGTCTTGAACCAGGGACCCAGAGGTGTATATGGACTATACCTGGTTCAAATTGCTGGGCCACCGGAGTGTGCCTTTTTTTTCAAAATTTTAATGATGATTTCCCCTCCTCCCCAGCCTTGTATGAATATTGTGACTTAAGGATAATCTTAAATTTGATAACAGAAGTCAGTGTGAAAACAAAATTACATTAGTATATTATTCTGTTGATGAGTGAAATAATCAATTAGTATAGTGTCATAGAATTTACCATTTTCTTAATGTATGCTCTCTTATTACATATCTGAGGAATTTATGATAAGAAATGAATTCTGAAATGATACACAAATGTATAAAACGCAGTTACATAAGTCCATTAACAAATGAATAAAAACTTTTGGCATACTTTTACAGACAGTGGGGGAGGGGACAATAGCACAATCCTGGTTTGACCTGGTGAAATACACATCAAGCAGCCGTAATGGAAAAATAACCCCGATAGTTTAAACCAGTTACTGAAAAGATTCTGCAATGAAGATTATAATGAAGGGGTTTTTGGATAAGTGCCCCAGAAAGGGAAAGTTAAGGGAGAACATTCTTACGAGACTCTCTTTTCATTTTAAAAATGAAGCAATGCCATGGTTTTATTTATCCTAGTTTGGGAAAGTGATTCGGCATTGCTTTCTAAAATGTGCTTCCTTGTTTTGTTTTTCTGGTAGAAATGTAGTATTGAGAGATGTCTGTTAGCTAATTAAATTAGAAAAAGCTTTAAACAATACCTTCATTATGTGGCACAACGAGTTACTTATAAAAGTACTGAAAATGGGAAAGGCCCAAAATGAAACCTGGGAATACAAACATCCATTCATGAAATGGGAAACAGTAATGGACATTAAGTAATAGTGGGTTTTCCACTCCTATGGATATTACACAAGATCTTTGTAGAAGGGAGTGAGACAACTCTAGGAACACTGAGAGAAGATTACTTCTTCCCAAGATCCTGAATCAGAATCTGTATGAGTCTAACACAGGGTTAATGTCGGGGTCTATAAGTGTCACCTTAATGGTAGGAGTCCTTTTTATGACCAAAGAAGGTATATGGAATTCTTATGCATATCATTTATGCTCCAAGGAATCTAGTGAAAGACTAGATATGAAAGTTACATGAATGAAAGGATCATAAGTTATTGATGGTCTATTATGAGCAAAATATCCACTGATGCAGCAAATACATTTCAGCCACTCTTCTAAGGCCATGAAAATGGACTAAAGTGACAAAAATTCCTGCCGTTATGGAGCTTATACATATTTAGCATCTACACAATCCTAACAGTCGGTGAAAGTTATATCCATGTTTTTCAGACAAAGAAACTAGATTGCAAAAGTTTGAGTAACTTGCTTAAGGTCATAGAGCGAAGAGTTGATGAGCCAGAATTCAAAACCAGTTCTGTACCACTGAAAAGTCCTAGTTCCTACCTACTGTGCTCCACTGTCTCTGATGAGCAAAAGAAAAAGGATTCTAATGCGGTTTAGCACATCTACTCATAGTCTCCATAAAAGTCTGCTTTCTTGTTTGCGGCAAATCAATTACAATTTGTCAAGGAGGCAGCTACTGCTTACCAAGTGCCTATCAGTAGTCAGGCTCTCCTTCATCCAACATTGATTTAAAACATGTGTGTCAAACATTATACCAGTTCCTGGGAATATAAAATCTGAGGTAATCTTCGTTATCAAGAAGTTTAGTGGGAAAGAAAAACCTATAAGTATATTTTCATTACACTGCATGACACAAGTAAGATTAAGATGAGACAGCATGCAGGTCACAGGTCAAACATAGCCTGAAGGGAAGGGATGACCACTGAGGTGAATCTTAACCAGCTGGTGAAGAAAGTGGGAGGTGGGACAAGTAAGTGCTAAAGTGCTCTGAGAATGACATGTGCAGGGAAAAGATAGCTTGGTGTTCTAGAAACAGCAAGCATTTCAGCAAGAAGGAAGGAAGGTGAGAGCTGCTGCTGTAAATTGACTGTTTCATATTTTAGCAGCTCGTGGTTGAGCAGGGGTTGTAGACAGGACAGAGACTGGAAGAATATGTAGAAATCCAATCATGAGTTACCACATCTATTTAATGGGTTTTGACCAATATTTATTTAAAATAACAAAACACTAGAATAAACATGAACAAAATAGAAAATATCACAATATATGTAGCAAAGTATTGCTTCAAAAACGTATGTTCCCATTTGTGAATTGTCTTGATACAAATTATGTCTCACTGTGAGTTATAATCAAAAGAGCTTCAGAATCATTGATCTAGTCTGAATCTTCCAAGGGGCAGACAGTCCCCTTTGAACCAATTTAACAGGGCTCCCCTTGGATACTGATTATCTATCCCTGTCAGGAGACAAAGAGAGGTCACTTGAAACAAACCTATTCTAGTTTCTTAAACACTTTCCGTATTTCAAAGTTCATGGTCTAATTCTAAATTTCAAGTGGCTATATAGATAAACTCCCCAAAGCTGAGCTATTTCTGACAAGCAATTGATAATTCCATTTTGAAGAAGTGAGAAAAAAAATATACACTAAATCGAAGCTTCAAATGACTCCAAGAAAGTGTAGGAAACAGTAAAAAGCGCTCCGATCCAGCAGTTTTCCACCCAGTGAATCACCCAGGTACGGGGCCAAGGAATGTGATTCATGAAACACACCCTAGGTTGTATCTTTGTCTTCTTTTCCTTTACACGGATTATTCCTAAAATTTCTTTTTGGATTTTGTTTCTGACTTTCTCTTCTAGTTCAGTCAATATCTTGCCAGTTTCTCTGCTCTTTGGTTTTACCTTTATGGTGCTTAATATTGCTTCTCTCCTTTTCTGTCTGATCATTCTGAATTAATTAAAAGTTAATATACAAAGAAAATACATATACACACTGATTTTAAAAAGAAAGAACTTGAAGTGCTATTTTGTTTTAAACTTATTATTCATCTATTTATAAAACGCAATAATCAAAAAGAATCTTAACAAAAAATTTTTAATAAAGACTTTCTAACTATCTGGCTAATTTTGACTTTATTATAGTGGAGATTTATAAAAACAAGTTAAAATTCATCTTAGGCCTAAATTAACTAGATTGTTGACCAATATCAGCAGCATTAATCAGAAATTTTTTATGTAAATCAGCACAAACATTTGTCTATGTATCAAAAATCATATATCAATGTTGGAAATGATATCTCTGAAGACACATTTCTTTCGTTTTCTGAAAATGAAAAACGTAATATTGAATGCATTTTTTAAAAAATGTGTATAATAATACTTGAGAATCCCACTCTATTTAGAGCCAGGAGAATGAATCCCAAAGATGGTTCATGCTTTTCCCTCAGGCTTGATCCTCTATGGACCTGATAAAATGCACAACAGAGATCAGGTGTCCCGCAAATGTTCGGTTCAACCCTCTTTAAAATCACTGTAAAGCACAAGAATGAAGAAGTGAATGACAAGAAGCAATTCACTGAGTTCCAATTTATTATTGGGGAGGATGCTTTTCCAGGGGGCTTCAGAATTTGCCTGGAATTTCTGTCATATTTGAGTCACTCTGCCAAGAGACCTACAGCAAATAGATGTTGCGCATGAGGGGACACTTGTCCAAGCAAGTGGTATAAAAACAAAGCTGCTTTGTTTAGAGAGTCACAGTGTTCTTCCTTCCCTCCCTGACTAACCTCAAGGACCTCAAAAAAAGTCATGCTGTGAAGTTCTGTTGTGCACACGCGTAAACTTGAATCATCATATGTCACAATCAGAGTCATTAAACCATGGACCAGATTACCATGTCATCCTTAAAGAGGTTATGGTGGCAGACCGGGCTACTGGGTCACCAGGAGACGCCAGCTGGGTCTGTTTTTTATCTGACTCAGGGAGTCCTGGCCCATTGAAACATCATCGCCTATAGTCACTGGGGAATAAATTACTTAGAAAGGACAAGAAAACAGCAAAACTATTTCTATCCCTTTTCAATTTATATAGTATTTGAATTGGAGGAAATCTTAGGTACAGATCACGTCAGAAAGGGTAAAAGGAAGAAGGAGGTAGATTGGATTACTTGAGTCATTTGGACACTTACTAAGGAGAGTGCATTTTGTATGGCACAGGTATTCGAATCATGCATGTTCATTGACTACAGTGATCAAAATTATGGGATATGTGTTCAAATTTCTAGCTCACTCTATCTAATGAGCATAGCTAGTATTTAATGAGCACTGACTAAATAGTAGGCATGTCCTTGGAACTGCATGTGCATTGCTATGTCATTCTTAAAATAATCATGCAAAGTCAGTATTACTGACTTCATCTTTCAAAGATAAGTAATAAAGCTGTAATTTGTATCCATGGTTATCTGTCTCTAGAGAATGAAATGATGTGTACAGATTCTAGTATCATATTAAATAGTCATTTTTCCTTTTAGTAGTTGTGTGATGTTGGGCTAATTACTTAACCTCTCTCCATCTTGTTTTCTTTATCTTCAAAATAATTTAGTCTCCACCTAGGAATTTGTAACAGGTGACACAGGCTCATAAAGCACTTAGTTGGCAGACAGAGAGCATTCACTAGGTTTTTATCACGGTTGTAAGGATGTCTTATCAAATAACCTGGGCAGTTAAAATGTCCAGATATTGAGACTAAGATTTTAGCATTGACACTGATTATCTGGGAATTTCTTATAAAGATCAAATCTCAATTCATAATTACATGGTGGGAAAAGATTAGATCACCAAGGAGCTCAGATTATTCATTTCTCAAATGCCAATACATATGACTTCAGGGGAAATTGTCTTAACACAGGTCTCCAGGTTTGCAAAAAACAGCAACCATAAGCCCTACTCTTAAAAGACTGATTATTCTGAAAAGAGAAAAAAAAAAATCACAAATTCTGTAATCATCCCGAATAAAGTGGAATCTCATTTTAAGAACATGGGAGAGTAGTCTCAATACAGTAATAAAAAATCATGCATTTTCTGAGTAAAATTTATAGGATGGCAATATATGACAACACATGGATATACACATAATGTGATCTGGCAAGGATTCTCATTTATTTGCTATGATATTGTACTTGCTAAAAGAATATAGATTCTGGATCAGACTTCCCAGATTCTGCTCTTGGTTTTCCACTTCTTAGTTTCCTGATCATTGAAAAAATGATTTAATCTCCCTGAATCTCAGTTTTCTTATCTATAATGTAGACATTATAAGGATAGCTATCTCACATTGTTGTTTCAAAGATTAAGGGAGATAACTGCATATAAAATACTTAGCCCAGAGCCTGATGCAGAGTAAGGACTCAATATATGTTAACTATTGCTATTTGCTGTCTATCTAAAGCTGTCTGTGAATGTTCATGCCTTCTGGATACATGGAACCTTGGCAATGGGGAGAGTTAAAGGTATAGGAGAGTTATAGGTATAGGCTTGGGTATAGGAGGTTCCTTTTTCGCTGACAGAAGCCTAGCAAGCTGTAACATACAGCAGAACAGAACATCCAGCTAGGACCTCTTCTAAACTCCGTCAGTATTTATAATCATCCTTATAGGTTGCTGCAGTTAATTATATAAATCTTTCTTCACCAGGGTCATGACTCCTCCCTCTGAGCTGAGGTATGAGGGTTAGTGTGGAAGTCGGAATGCTCCTTGTGGCCAAGTCTCAAAGTAGCTTCATGAAAGCTTATTAAAGCTTATAGTAGTGCTCTGATAGCCTAGTGGTTTAGTGCTCTGAGTATAGTATGCAAACATCCTAAGGTCCCCTGTTCAAGACACAGGGACAGGAGGAACAATCAAGATGACAACTAAATAACATAAAGTGCTTCTTCCTCCTCTCCCCTCCTGCCTGTTTGCTTACCTTCATTGCTGTCTATACCTTTCCTTTAAAAGGAAGGAAGGAAAGAAGGAAGGAAGCTTATTAAGTGCTAGAATCCTAGGAAGGAATGTTAGTGTATTTGATTACTCTAGGCATTAGAAATTACTGCTACTTCCAAATTAAGCATCCATTAATTCAGACCACTGAAGCATGATTGCTAAATGTTGTAGAAGAACCATTGGATTTTGTGCTAGATTCACTTTTATTCATGATTTCAAATCTCAAATGAACTTCAGTACTGCCTGGAAGACCCACTGAGTACTTACAGACTTTTTATAATACTATATGCTATGTTCTCTCTTCTCAAACTTCCCATCTACCTTCCTTCCCAATTTAAACCATCAAATGAGAAAGAACATTCTCAGTTTTGGTTGACTATATATACAAACATTTCTCACAAGATGATTATGAGGAGTCAATGAATTAATCAATGAAATTTACTTAGAACATCCCCTAGCACGTAGGGAGCTATAATGATGACTCTTAACTTGCACCTAAACTTCTCTCTTTCCTCCTTCATCTGAGACGGTGTCCCTGCTCCTGCTAACGGTTAATCCCTCATCCTGCTTTCTGGAGTCCACACTGGCTTGAACAATCTCCTGTCTGGAAAAGTCCCACCACCCTTTTTTCCTTAGCTTTCCGGCTTTACGTGAAATGTCACCTCTCTAGAGAGACCTTTTCTCATTTTCCCCTCTAAACAATGTCCTTTTCCCTCCCATTACTTCCGACCTCTGTGCCCTCTTAGTATCCTTCAAAGTACTCCTCAAAATTTGTCATTTTTTGTTCATAGTTGCTTTCTCTTTCTTGGTCCAAAAGGGATGAAATTTATTTCTATTTTACTCACTGTTACACAGTGAAATACCTGACACATAGTGGAATCTACATGATGTTTGCTTAGTAAATGAGTGAACAAACAAGACACAATCAAAGTGTTACTTGGAGCAGCTGCAAGCGTAGAACTGAAGCAGAGCTTTGGCCAAACTCATTTAAAAAGCTGAACCATGACAAATTATTCTCCCAGAAAGTGGTGCCAAGTCCTGTCGATGACGGAGCATCTTGTGACTGTGACCAGATTTTTCCTTCCTCCAGTTTTATGCAGATTACATGCCTCTTCGGTGAACTCCTTTTCCTCACTTTTTAATTTCTAACTAATTTCCAACTTTAATTCTCTGTCCTGGACGGACCCCTTCCCCATATTTCTAACCCACAGTTCCTCACCATCCTTAAAATACCTGTAGCACTTGCTCAAAAGTTATATTCTATTTTGTATATTTATTATGAGGAAGGCACTGACTGAGGAAATGAATTATCAAACATGAAGTTCTTTGAACTAACATGTTTTTGGCATGTTTTGTACCGGGCTATGTTTTACATTTTATAACGTTAATAGTCATTCATTTCTACTAGACCTATTTATTTATTTTTGTTTAATAAAGATTTTTTTAAGTGTCTACTATTTATCAGCTTAAGCGATATATTCATTCATTCATTAAATCCTGATAGCAAGCCTAAGAGATATATAATATTACTACCCTTTTTTTAATGGCTTGGTAAACTGAGGCAAAGAAAAACTATTTGATTCAAATCACAGAATTAATAAATGGCAGGCCAAAATTTGGGCCACAACATTAAGGCTCTATCTAAAGTCTCCATTTTTAACCATCATCCTAGGTAACTTCTCAACTTCTAGGAGATAGGTGTGATTACTCAGGTGTGGTTACTCCTGTTTCATCTGGACTCGGAGGTTGACTTTGCTAGGGTTACACAGTTAATTCTGAAATATTCACAGAATGCCTACAAAATGTTAGGAATTGTGCTTTGTTCGTAAATACACAATGTTAAACAGATGTCCTCAGGGAGTTTACAATCCCACTAATACATTGGCAATGTGGGATTAAAATTTTAGAGTTTCAGACTCCCAAACTCATGACCTTTCCAAGATGCCATTCTAATAGAGTTAGATCAAATTGCTTGGGTTCAGACATGAACCCTCAAATTAACAGGTGGTGAAAGTTGGATAGCTCTGAAAGTTTCAAGGAGGAGGAAAACACCACTGATCACTTTTATTGCTATTTTAATGCTTAGAAGTTTTACCTGGACATTATTCCATCTGCTCTGTAATCTTAAAGACCAGGGCTCTATTTTACTGTTGCTTGCAGTACTTGAAACAGCACTGCACAAAAAGTCAGTATCCAATAAAGGGATCTTGAATGGGTTAGGACCGGTTGAGTTCTTTGCTACGAAGCTGGTTGTATTAGTTTTGATACATTTAAGATTTTCTTCAAGCCCTGGTGGAGTGGCAGTTAGATCAATTGCCTCCAAAGGAGCACAGGCCATATACCCCCGGGTTCGAGTCCTGGGTCTGGTGAAAACAACCAATATGAACAGCTAAATAAAAATAAAAATAAAATGCTTTTTCCTCCTCTCTCTTCCTGCCTGCCCACTCACCTTCATTCCTGCCTGTACCTTTCCTTTAAAAAAATTTTTTTCTTCAAGCTTCTTCAATCTAAGTACTTAATCATCATGGAAGATATGCACTAGCTTTCCCCTGCTGACCACTGAGGGGTCAGCGACTTAAAGAAAGAATGCCATAAAACCAGAAGGTGTTTAAATATTCTCTCTACCTCATAGCCTCACTGCAATGAACTTTCAGATTCAATATTGCTCTCCCAAAGGAACCTCTCAGTGCCCTTTGCTACCAAGCCCTCCAGAACGAGGAGTCCTGACTTCATAACCACGAAATTGTCTCGTGTTTATGTTGCCAAAATAGGCAAAATGAATTCTCACATATTTTTTCACCAGTGCAGTGGGAAGCCCAAGGGCCCTGGTCCACGGAAATGATGAAGAACCAACCCAAATGTACACAGAGCAAGCACTACTGTTTGCCATGCTGTCTTGTTTATTTTGGGGGAATGTGGATTTATTAATAATAAAGTTTCTCCATGTGGCAGGCACATCTGGGTCACAAAGAATCAGTCATAGAAAATAACTCAGGGAAAGCCTCATTAAGTCACCCAATCCCGCCTCTGCTAAAGCTGTGGGGCTACATTTCCGCCTTTGAGTTTTAACAGCATTTCTAAATTAAAAAAAAATGAGATGTCAGGTGTGATGTCTCACCTGTGATTGAGAATTGTCATTAAAGATGGTGCTCATGATGGGAAAAAGCAAAACAAAATAAATAAAAAATTTCAACATAAAGCCCTGAATAGGCTGTTTCCCTCACATATACGCAGAGAGAAAATTGATGAGAAAGAAAGACTTCAAGTAACAGAAACACTTGGCATCTTCCCCAAAGATGTGTAGGCGAAGGAAAAAAAAAACCCCTACATTTATTTATTTAACCTTCTGTCCGGGATGGGTTGTTGGATCTGGTTTTACACGTGAATTACGGCATTTATGATGGCAACATGTGTCAGCTGTTTGCTGAAGTTAAGAAAGTCCGCTTTTCTTTGTCTAATCTGATAAGAATTAAATATGCTATGAATTTGTTTAGAAGAGTTAAAATATGTGAAGAGTAATAGTACAACCCAGCTGGCTTTCTCTTCTGTATCTTTATTCTTCCCACCTGATGGTACGCTGGCAGCTACCGGTACCTTTTACCTGGACCACTGCTCAGACCCTCCAATCCACCTGGTCAATGGCTGCCAAGATCAGCACCAGCTAAGATTTTTCTGAAAGCCAATCACATCCCTGATGTATGAATAATGTGAGCAAACATGTATCCTACATTAATTTAATCTTCACAACTTCTTTGTGACACTAGGTAGCGTCCAGTATGGACAGTAGCTGAGGGCATGAGTTTATGATCAGGTAGAACAGTTTTTGAATCCCAGCTCCAGAACCCCACCCCCTGGTTTTATTGAAATATACTTAACATAACTTTATATCTGTTTAAGATGTACACTGTGATGACTTGATGTTGTGAAATGATTACTATGTTAGTTAATATGCTCATCACTCCACTACTTTTTAATGCGGACTTTGGGAAGGTCAATGTCTTCGTCTGCCAAGTAGGGATAAGAACAGTACATTCTTCACATAGTTGTTTTGCTTAAAAAAAAACTTTATTAAGACTTATTTTGTAGAGAAAATACTTCAGTTTTTCAAGTGTACAATTAAATTATGTTTAGGTTTATTTAGTTGTTCAACAATCACCGCAGATGAGCTAAAAAACATTTTTTGCCACCTAATGTGACCCATCATGCACCTATAAAATGCTCTTTTGCTCTCTGACTCACTTTTTGTCTATCTTTGCTTTTTAATGGAAATTTTATATAAATAAAATATAATTTATGGTATCAGAGAATATACAGGATCTCATGTCTGATTTCTTTTAATAAGCATAATATTTCTGAGGTTCATCCATGTCATACATAACATATATCCTTGCTTTGTTCCTTTCTACTGCTGAATAATATTTGATTGTATGGATATAGCACAATTTGTCTAACTATTCACCATTTAACAGTTAGGCTGTTTCTACTTTTTGTCTCTTATAAATAATGCTGCTAAGAACATTTGTGTTTAAGACCTTGTGTGACTATGTCTTCAGTCCGCTTGGTAAAGATATCTAATATTGGAAATGGAGACCATATGGTAAATTTATGTTTAAGTTATTAAGACCTCACAGAGTTGTTGGGTTTTTTAATTTATTTTATAGTAGTAATTATTCTACACATTAAAATAATTTCCTATGTATTGGTCCCCCATTTATTAAATATAATTTCAACACATCATGCCCTCCACCAAATCACCAAGTGTTCTTCCCCATTGTCCAGTGGGCTCCACCAACATTTACCCCCATCCACCCCATTCCCTTTTGGTAATCTCAATTCTGTTGCAAATGTTTCAAGGTTGGTTATGTTTCATTTGTTCCTTTGTTTTGTCTATTCACATTCTACCTACGAGTGAGGTCATCTGGTCTCTATATTTCTTCTTTTGACTTGTTTCACTTAATATAATTCCCTCTAGTTCCATCCATGTTGATTCAAATGACACAGTTTCATCTCTTCTAAGGGATGTTTAGTGTTTCATTGTACCACATCTACATCCATTCATTTGACGTTGGATACTTAGGTAATTTCCAGTTCTTAGCTATTGTGAATAGGACTGCAATAAACATGGGGATACATGCATCTCTGCAGAAGGGTGCTTTTGTATCTTTTGGGTAGATGGCCAGAAGTCGAATGGTGGGATCACATGGGATTTCCATCTTTAGTTTTTTGAGGGATCTCCAAACTGTTCTCCATAGGGGTTGCACCAATTTACACTCCCATCAACAGTGCAAAAGTGTTCCCTTTTCTCCACATTCTCAACAGCATTTGTTGTTTCCAGACTTTTGGATGATAGCCAGTCTTTCAGGTGTAAGGTGATAGCTCATTGTTGTTTTAACTTGCATTTCCCTGATAGTCAGTGAGTAGGAACATAATTTCATGTGCCTGGTGGCCATCTGTATATCCTCTTCAGAAAAGTGTCTCTCCAATTCCACCTTCCATTTTTTGATTGGATTGATGTTCTTCCGTTGTTGATCTTTATGAGGTCTTTGTATATTTTAGATATTAAGCCTTTGTCGGAAATATCAAGTGCAAATACCTTCTCCCAGTTAGTAGGTTTCTTTTTAGTTTTGGTGATGTTTCCTTTTGTTGTGAAGAAGCTCCTTAGTTTGATGTAGTCCCAGTTGTTTATTTTTCTTTTTATTTCCTTTGATGGTGGAGTTGAGTCTCCAAAGGCTTCTCTACGATTGATGTCATGGAAAGACTTTGATATGTTGTCTTCTAAGAGCTTTATGGTTTCTGATCTTATGTTCAAGTCTGTAATCCACTTTGAGTTTATTTTTGTGAATGGTGTTAGAGAGTGGTCTAACTTCATTCTTTTGTATGTGGGGATCCAGTTTTCCCAACACTGTTTGTTGAAGACTTTCCTTTTTCCATCGAATACTTTTTTGGCTCCTTTGTCGTAAATTAACTGACTGTATGTGAGTCAGTTTCTGGTGTTTCAGTTCTATTCCACTGATCTGTGCCTCTGTTATTATTCCATTAGCCCACGGTTTTGATCACTATTGCTTTGTAATATAGTTCAAAGTCTGGAAGCGTAATCCCTCCAGATTCGTTCTTTTTTCTAATGATTGTTTTGGCTATTTGGGGTCTTTTATTATTCCATACAAATTTTAAGATTTTTTTTTGTTCTATTTCCTGGAAATAAACCTGTGAGGTTTTAATGAGGATTGCATTAAACCTATATATTGCTTTGGGTCAGATGGCCATTTTAATGATTTTGATTCTTCACAGCCATAAGCAGGGATGTCTTTCCATTTCTTCTCACAGAGTTGTTTTGAGGCTTACATAGTACATAGACATGGCCTTGTCTGATGCTTCACAAGGATCAATGATCAACAAAAATTGTTGAGGCTATTGTTGCTGCTGCTCTTTTTAGGAGGTTCCATCTTGCTTACTGTGTAGATGAGTAGGCTAATACTCAGAAAGTGTTATCAACTTGCTTAAGACCACACAGGTAATCAATGGATACATGAGAATTCTCTCCCATGTTTTCTGATTCCAAGCATGGCACTGTTTCCTGTCACATAGGCAATAAATTCTACAGTAACCATTCTAAGAAGTATCACTCTGATAATGTACTCCCCTGAAGGACACATATTAGTCCTGACTGCACATAAAATTAATTCTTAACATCTAAGCTAGGGATACAAAGTCGTCTTTCATTTTCTCGTTGGTCTTTGCTGCCTAATCTCTCACAGCACACCTTCGCTTTCCCACCCTTCACGAATTCCTCAGGATGACTTTTATTCCAATAACAGCCCACATACTGTGAACCACTATACTTTGCTGGATCATGATCTGTTTTCTTGAATGGTATTTTTCACCTTTGCCTTACGAAATTTTACCCATTATTCAAGGAAGAGTTCACATCATATCTCCTATACTCTTCTTTATTATAGTGGCTCTGGTCAAAATTAATCTGTATCTCTTAATTCATTTAGTTATACTAGGTGCCCAATGAACATAATGATGTGAACTAAAATGATTGAAAAAGCTCAATTAAGTAGTTAATGACTCAGTTATAGAAAGTATTAAATATTAAAAATTCAATAAAAACTCATTTATAAAATTCCTAAACATAACACAGAGCAGAGTATTACTTGTATCTGGGATAGATTGCTGCTCTTAACCACCTGTCTTCTTTGTGTCTAGAGGAACATATATTTCAGGCAAATTTTAATCATACTGTATTATATATTCACTTACGTTTTTTGCCCCACAAGACTATGAGCTCCTCCAGAGAAGAAACTGTGTTTTATACATTTCTGTATATCTGTCGTCCAGTAGAATACCTGATTCATGTAGTGATAAGTACTCAGTGGATGTTTTTAGAGTAAATAAATGAATGGACAAGAGGTTGAGTGAATGAGACACAGTAAATTCATTGAAAGTAGCCAGTATTCTCTTGTCTGACATTGGCATTCTAAAAGAGGTTTCTCCTTTAAGATTTTAATCTTCCTATTGACCTACTGTTAATCTCACTTCCTCCAAATGGTTCACCTGCTGAAGTCAACAAGTACATACACATGCAAACACACACACACATATTTTCTTTCCTCCCAGTCCAGTTCCCTCCTTAACCTTTTCTAAGAAAGGGTCAACAAAAAAAAAAAGAGAAATATTTAAAGAGAAAGACTTTCCAAATTATACTTATGCAAACTCTAAAAACTCTAAGACATGGTGACTTTTCCTAAGTTGTTAAATTATACCAAAGATCTAGCACAAGACTTTTGCACATAGTACAAGCATTATAAATAGTTGTGTAATTGGATCCAGAAAATATTTATGAACTGCCATAGGACAAAACCCAGTTGCAACCTTCCAAGACTCCTAAGCTTAGAGGTGGTTAACAAACATATAACAGCAACAGCAACTACGTACTGTCATTACTCGGTGACAGGTGCTATTGTCAGTGTTTTACATGAAATAATTCATTTAGCCCTCATAACAACTCTAGGAAGAATGTACTAAAGATGAAGACAATGAGAATGAAGAACATGAAGTATATAGAAGCTTTATGAAGGCTTTAGCCAAATAAGTAGCAGAAGTAGGATCTACTATCAGTCAGTCTAGCTCAAGAATCTCCCTCTGAGAATGTTTTTAGTTTTAAGTGACAGACTACGTCCCCTTCATTTCTGTTTCTCCAGCACTCATATACACTTGATGACCATTTGCTACTGAAATTCAGTGCCAATTACAAGGCAGACAGGGATGAGGAAAATAATCAAGATATGTGGTGTTATATGATAATAATACAGTCTAATGTCAGGGTGTGAAGGGGTGGAAGAAGTCAGGTTTCGGGCCAGACCCACGAAACCTGTACTTGAAATTGATTCAGATTCATTAGTAACTAGCTTAGGGGCTATTTCTTCTGTGACAAAATAATGACCTATTCCCAAACCCACGCACTACCATTTCAAGTCATAAAGAGTCATTGTGGAAGTTTGAACTGTAAAATTGGATTCTAGAATCAAAATAATTCAAAATAAAGTTGACTACATCTTGGGTTAAAAGATTTGCTGCTGGTCACACACCTGGTGGTGCCAATACTAAAATGTAGTTTCCTGAGTTCCAGCCCAGTGCTCTTTTGCTTAAGTGACAGTTTCATTAGAGGTGTAGTTGACCAAAACAACATAAGAAGCAAATGACTCAAAATGGGACTTTCCAGAGCCAGCCTCAAACTGGACAGCTGCCTCCCTGTGTGTAAGTGAGACATGCCCCAGTTTCACTACAGATCTGAGATCTAACTCTCTCTCCTGTGATGTCAGTGGCCGTGGCAGGTTATCTTTCAAGCAATGAGTAATGCTCTAGAGATAAATCTCTCATTGCTCTGCTACATCCTAAAAATCTCCCGTTTGCTTTCTAAATTCCCCGCCAGGATGGCCTGCTTGATATTCAAAATTGGTTCAGTGAAGGAGAATGATTCCTAGAAGGGAGGAGCACACTAGCACTTGCCTGTTGCTGCCATTATTCAAAGGGAGAGAGGGCACATTTTCTCCAAAACTCTCCCTAGTCCTAGAAACTGGAGAAAAGAACAGGCTGACTGTAACACAGGAACAGGAGAGGGCTGTCTAGAGATGGTAAATGTGACTGTGCAGCAGGTCTAAGCCTCATTCCCAGGGTATCTGCACCTTTAAGACAGGTACCTGTGTGGGCATCACCTGCAACACCTAAACCATAGTCCAGTGCCAAGTACACAGGCTTTGGAGCCAAATAAGGCAGGGTTCAAATGCTTGCCCTGTCATAACTGAGCACCTTTATTCTGCTAGCTACCCTCATTGCTGCATTGATGGAATAATAATCTTAACTTCATAAGGGGTTGTTGATGATGCAGAGAGGTCTCGTGTAGAGTTCCTTATAGCACATCTGGTATTTAGCAGGGGTTCAATTTTATGTTAACACTTTTCCACCATGCCCTGTAGTCAAAACAAATGATTTATGGAGAGCTTTTTGGGGGTTAGTGTAGAGTTGAAACTGATTTATTAATCTGCTGTTCTATCACATATACTTGTAATACAAGAAAAAGATCTCATCACTGACTGAATCCACTCTTCCTGTGAATGAGAGTCCCATGTTAAATCCCACACCTGTCTAGACAGTAACTATTCCAGCACGGGAATGCAGAATGAGTTGTGTCTTAGGGACATCTATTCCATTTTCTCCTGTATCTCTAATGGCCTAAACGGCTCACTGAAGTAAAAATCTTCTCTCCTATGAATTCCACCCACTGTGAGCTGCCTCTGCTCTCCGCCCTGACAGTGCAGAATGGCAAAAAGGAGATTTTTACTCAACAAGACTGGAATGAATGCTTCCATAGAAACCTGAGGAGTGGGTAGGCTCGAAAATGAAATACCACATTTCCCTGCTGCAGAAAAAGAGAAGAAATAGAGATAAATTGTTCTGCAACTTGACTTTATCAAGTTACGCAATACCTAAAGAAAAGGTAGATTTAGGGGAGAAGGACAGAGTGAGATGCAAATTCTTTGAACTCCATAAAATATCAATTTAATAATTTTCCGAGAGCGATTTTTAATCAAAGGATAAATGAGACTGAGTAAAAACTTAACCTTGATTGATCATAGGTCTATTCCAGGCATGAGGTGGTTACCAGAGCCACATGGCACAGAGTTAAAATGTCTGGGACCTTACTGAGGTGCAGGAATTCAGGGGTGAGAGCAGAAGCTGGAACTGTGAACAGAAAGCAGAAGGTGAACACAAGACTGTGAACAGGACATGGATCGCTAGCTGGTGCAAATGAGCTTAGCAAAGGGGCTGGGACCTCATCACTGAATAAATGCTGCTTTCCTGACAGGAACACAAGACTCAGAGAGGAAAATGGAGATAAGGAAGTTTTAAAATTTACATCTGAGAGAGGAGTCTCAAGGAAGACTTGGCAAATTAGTTTGACATTCAAATTTTAAGGTTGTGTAAGAGGGTATGAATATTTCAAAACCCATTCTGTGGAAATAAGAAGTATTTATGAAGAGGATTCCTACTAAGAATACCCCCTCCTCCACAGATATTTCAGGTCAAATTTAACTTTTTTTTTGAAGATATGTCTTTTTTGAGATTTGTCTCCTAGTTGAGTTTAAGATAATTAATTATAGTTTCCAGACACGGGGTACAAATTGTTGGTCTTGGGAAGCCCCAGTTCAGAATTTTCTCTTCTCTCTCACACTGCTCAACAGAGAGAAGGGTGAGAACAGTGATGCCCACAGGGTCAACAAGATTGAAGAGAGGTGCTGCCACTGCCTGGGCTCGCTTAGGATGTTCAAGATCCAGCACTTTCACTTCTGGTTTTTCAAACTGTCATATGGTTTTCAGGACCATTCTTTGGGCTGAGAGGAATGTCTATTTTTTGTTATGTTTTGAAGACTCAATTACTCAGAAAAAAAGAAAGATATTTTGAGTTTTTCCCTTGGAATATATGTGTGTGTGTGTGTGTGTGTGTGTGTGTGTGTATACACAAATTTCTTATTTTATTTTTGCAGCAGGGCTGGGCATAAATCTGAACTGATTCCCAAGCCAGGTTTTTTGTTGTTGTTGGTTGGTCCTTGAGATGATTAGTGTCATGTGTCAGCTAAGCTAAACTATCACACCCAGACACTTAATCGACATTTGTTTAGAGGCTGCAGTGAAGGCATCTTGTAGGTGTGATTACATCTACAATCATTGGAGATGAGCTTTCATCATGTTGGTGTGCCTCATCCTATGAAAAACTTAAGGTTTCTCTGAGAAGAAAAGATTTTGCCTCAAGAGTGTAGCATTAACTCCTGACTGAATGTCCAATCTGCTCTATAGATTTTAAACTTGCTGTCCCTTACAACTGTGTCAGTCATTTCTTCAAAATAAATCATACGTATTTTTATATATGTACACATACATACACATTTACATGTGTATATATACATATATTTATGTATATTTTATATCTATAGCTCTATATATCCATCTATATCTGTCTATCTATCTATCTATCTATCTATCTATCTATCTATCTATCTATCTATCTCTCCCTATCCCATTGATTCTGTTTCTCTGGAGAATACTGAATGATATGGTCCTTATCTTCATGGTGTTTTTCTCTAGATTCTTATTTCTACATGGAATAAATTCAAGATCAGATCAGGGTCTAGATCTTATTTATGCTGGTATTTCCTTTCCTCCCTGGCTCAGTGACAGGCCATAATAAAATATTTTCATTTAAGAAATACACAGAACCTGAACAAATGGACAAATTCTGCCCCTGACAGAATTAACTACAATAGTTTGAAAAAGCAACACAAGACATGCATTATCCAACAGTGGGTAATTATTACAACAGGTAGGACTAAGTATAGGAGGTTTCTGGAGGTAAGATTCCGTGGCAGATGAAGACTCTAGCGAAGGTGGTTTCAAAGGGTGAGGGCGTGGACAAAGGGGCAAAGGGGAAGGCCTAGAAATGATCTATGGGGAAATAGAGACAGACTAGTTAAATTTGTGATAAAAGAGGAAGAAACAAAAGGAAAATCAGGTCAGTGAGGACAAAGACCCATTGTGTTGACAAAAAGCATGAGAAGAACCCTTATTTTCCCCCAGGATAAAAAGTAACACGCCAGCTTGCACTTGGTGTATACACACAGCATAGAACTGGAACATTTAAAGAGCTGAAGGAATGATTATTTGTCAGAATAGGTACTCTGCCTGGAGAGGGAAAGGGACTGTTGCTATGGATGCCTAAAGCTCCCCAGCTGAACAAACACATGAAAGCTTCTCTAACACGCATGTACCACGCTTAAGTAAACCCTGTGTTCACTTCACAGAACCAAGTCTGTCAGCTTAGCATGGGGCCCCCGCTAGCAATGCAGGGATGAAAAGGAAATCACAGAGTCAGCTCCCTTGGTAGGAATACTGGCTGTTTTTTTGAGACTATCCTTCTACAGCTCACAAATGCTAAACTTAGAGGGTTAGCCCTTACCTTCCAGAGAGAGACAGTCTAAGAGAATGAAACAGCTCTTTCATAAACCCGATTTTCTTCTCATGCAGATGGCAGTCCAAATTGTCATCACAGATTTTGAAACACGTTTTTGTCTCATCAACATTGTTTCAAGTTCCTCAAAGCCGCAGCAGCTGGGCAGTTGCAGTTTCTCTTTCCCCGTAAGCAAATTCCTCTTATCAAAACTAACTCTGACCAAAGGAAATTCAGTTTTCCATGAACAAGACAGCACTCCTCTCCTTTTACTTGTAGTCCACTGTACTACCTCTCTTTCATTGACCATTCTTTTTTCAATAAATATTTTCCGAGCCCCTGTGTTAGGCATACACTGAGCATACAGTCTAATGAGAAAGTAGGAAGTTACAATACAGTAAAAACACTAGCATTTATTTAGGGCTTTCTTTGTGCCATTGTTCTAAACTTTACTAGTTAACTTTTTACATATAACAATTCTATTGGAAGATCTTACTATTATCTCCCTTGAACAGATGTGGAAATTAAGGCCCAGAGAGGTTGAATTACTGTCTACATCATATGGAAAGAAAGAAATAGAATCTGAACGAAGTTCAAGCAATCTGGTTCCAGAACTTGTCTTTGTAACCATGAAGGTAGGTGGAAGGGCAGGTGTTGAGTGTCACAACAGAGAGTGCATGTGCTGGGCACCTGCACTTGTGACTCAGGGAGAAATACTGTATTTAAGATTCAATTTAGAATAAAAACTATACCTTCTCCATGACCTCCAAGAGCTCTACTCAACCTCTTATCTCCCTGACCTTACTCCTCTCCATAACCCCATCTCTCCAAATTTCTGACTGAAGCCTCTCTAGGTGTTAGTTACTGTCTCCACCTGCCCAACTGTCACTCCGTGTTTAGATCTCAAGTTCAAGGTCATTTACAAAGGCCTTCCCTGATCCCTATGTTACATTAATACCAACAATAACTAATGATAATAATTAGAGACAATACTAAATAATACTAGGTAGACAGTGTTCTAAATATACATAAACACATATATAAATACATAAGACATATATAAATATGCATATATAATGCATTTAACAACTACAACTATCAGAATGTTAAGTACTAGTATTATTCCCATTTACAGATAAAAACTTGAGGCAATATTATAGCATTTTGTACTTTTTTCATTGCAATGATCAACTCTGCAATCATGTATTCATTCATTAATTATTCCCTGAGCCATAAGGTCAGGATCTGAATTCATTCTCTTCATCATTGTATCCCTAACTGTCTAACCCAGTGTCCCATAGACAGTAGGCATCTATTAAATATTTGTTGAATAAATTAATAGCAGACATGTATGAGACATATTTCTCTCAGGGTCGACACATTTTCTTACTACTTAGAATAAATGAATAGATGGCAAAGGAATTAGAGAAAACTCTCTGTAGTAATTTATTTAGACTGAAGATAATTTGTACATTTGTTTGCTCTACTATTGTGAAATTCTCACCACTCCCCTTTCTGTTAGTTATAACCACAAAGGTTTACAATGGGGTAGAGGAAGGGACAGTGTGGTCTCGATTAGAGGAAAAAACATGGGTTTTCAAGAACTGCAGATCTAGGTTTCTGTTCAGACTTTATCACTTCCTAATCCTGTGGTCTTCAGCAAGGCTTGTACAGTCCCTGAGCTCTCTTTTCCACATCTGTGAAATGCATACAATGATACCTGAAAAACATTTCTTAGGGAGAATTAGGTGAACTAATGTATATAAAGGGTCTAACAGTGCCTGGCAGATTACAGGAGTTGAAAACTGCTGGCTCCTTTCTCCTGCAATGAGAGACAGTATGTGGGGCTTTGGAAGTTTTTCAGTTTACAAGACAAGCAGTACTAGCTGATTAGACTGGAAATGTGAAGCCCAAAGTGCAGTGGAAGAGGTGGGATTTAGGAGAGGAAGACTGCATTATCTGACCTGGTTACCTCCAGGGATCAAATGAGTTGGCTTATTGCCATGGCCCCAGTTTACTCTGTGGGCACAGCCGAAGAGGGGGCAGAAAAAGTACACAAAACTCGGAGGGGTCACTTTTAGTACTTGTCAACAGCTCTGACTGGGAGTAAGTCAAGACAATAAACTAAGAGATCCAGTGAGTTCTGTTGTCTGTTCTCTATCTCAAGGGGACAAGTCTCGGCTTTGTTTCTCTTCTCTCTACTGAAAGACTGTTCCCTGAAATGCTCCTGGCTTCCGAGAACAGCTCTGGAGGCAACTCCATAAAGAACTGGCCAGGCATTGATTAGAGGCAAGCAAGCAGAAATCATCCTGCCCCAGAATAATGTGGTCTTGGGGATGCAGGACAGAGAAAAGGGAACATAAATGGTAATCTCCCTCCCTCCTTTGACTCTCAAAGTGCATACTCATTCTTCTCTAGGCTGATCTGATCACCTTTTCATCTCCATCCCTCTCAAAGAAGAGGAGAGAAGGAAATAGCTGGGATGAGGGTAACTTCCCCTTCCCAGAAATAATTGAGAAAGGGATTACGTATTTTCTGAAGGAGTCAAGCCCTTCCCGAAGCTGGACTTTGCTAGTACACAGCTTTTGTCTTCTCTCCAAAGGGAAGCTTGGTATCAGTTTCTGGTACTATTATCTGCTGAGTTACCTGGGTTGGAATACCTGTGCCTATTTAAGCATGTGTTAAGCCCTCATATTGTATTAAATACAACTGTAATGAGTTGTATAGCTGTAGTTATTTTATCTTATAAAGTCAAGTCCTCTCAAGCACATAAACACAAAAGAAAACTTTCAGTACACCAAGATCCAATTTACCAGAATCCTAATTGGGCACTCTCTCTCTTTTTTTTTTTTAATTTAAAAAATGTGCAGGCAGGAATGAAGGCAAGTGGCTAGGCAGGCAGAAAGAGAGAGGAGGGAGAAGCATTTTTAATTTTTCAATTTTTATTATGTTTTTCAAACTGCTTGGTCCTCTTCTTGCCAACCAGTATTCAAACCCAGGGGTAGGAGCCTTGTGCTCCTTAGGAGGTGACTGACCTAAATGCTACTCCACCAGGGCACGCCGGGGCATTCATTTTGATACTCTGCTTTTATGAGAAAGAGCCAGACTTGTTTAGTGTTTTCTCATATTTGGTATCAGCTCAAGCCTCCTTAGCTTTCCATTGTATGTTCTAGAGTAGCCATCCTCAATTCTAAATCTATCTCCAAGGAATCCAATTTTTATCATTTCAGAGAAAGAGAATGTTATATTTATGAGAAATCTTTCCTTTAGATTGTATGACTCTGGAAGGGAAGTAGATAAGAAACTGAGATCTCAATAAGGCTTTTTGTTTTTGTTTCCTTCTGAGGCCAGCAGGCCTGGGTTCTCATTTCTCAAACATTGACCTGCTACGTGCTGGGTGCAAAGGGAAGCACAGTGTGTAATACTAATAAGTGATCAATGAGCTACTTTCTGAGTACAGGAGCCAGTCTAAGTGCTTTATATATGCTTACATATTTAAACCTTGCAACCAGTGTATGAGGAATGTACAATTCCATCCCAACTTTGGAGATAAGGCAATTGATACATGGCATAGAGGATTTAAGTAATTTGTACCAAAGGCACATAGTGGTGGAGCTGGGAACTGAAAGAGGCAGGATGGCTCCAGATTCATTACTGCTAATAACAAGCAATATTGAACATGGATTTTTTTCTACTTAGTCCCTACAAAAATCTTATGAGCTAGAATAGTAAAATGTTTAATGTTATTTAACATTTAAATATTAAATATTATTTAAATAAAATATCAAAATGCATTCAGATTAGAAAACTGAAGTCTAAAACTAACCTACTGAAGGGATCAATCCATGTTCCCAACAAGGTTTAATTCAATATTCTCTTTTGAGTATCTATTTCATGTAAGTACTATGCTATCCACTAAAGAGAATAATCTAGTGTAATAAACCAGTCCCATTTCATTTTCTTCCATCTTTTTTAACATGGTCACTTGTGAATTGAAGGATAATAAAGTGAAAGAAAGCCACATGTGGTCAAGATTAGGCAGGCATGTCAGCACTGTACACACGCCCCAGCAAAGTCAAACATGATCTTCAATTCCTTTCTAGTCCTCTCTGATTCTAGCATGGGAATTCACATATCTGCACTTTCACATTCCATAAACATTTATTGAGCATCTACTATATTTATCAACTGGGAATATTAAAAAATAAAGGAGGATATACTTGAAACACTTCTTAGTTTAGAAGGGAGGACAATAAATCAATTAACAACATAATATGACAAAGGCATGTCATGAGAATTTGAGAAAATAATTAAAATTTTGGCTGAGCTACAGGGAGCATGCCCAGAGATGGCAGATATGCTGGTTTGAAGAATTTTTAAAAAGTACTCTCCAGATGAGAATGTGTTAAAGAATTAGTATTTCCTGAGCACTAACTATATATCAGGCCCTGGTTTGAGATTACACATTTCATTGAATTCTAGCTCCAGAATCCCAGAACTGGTTATTGACAGTGACAGAACTTGTTCATAGTGACAATTCAGCTCAGAAAATTTCTGAGCTGAAAAAGTGAATGGCATTTTTGGGAAAGGGCAGGCCAGGCAGAGAGAACAGCATGTACAAAGGCAGGAAGGCAAAAAGAGCCTGGCATAGTTAATGGGTAGTATGTTCAGTGCACCTCAGCCATCAGCAGTGTGTGGGGGACACAGTGGAAGGAGAAATGAAGAAATAAGGAATTAGAAGCAAAATTCTGAAGGGTTCTGCAAATCTGATAAGAGGTGGGTATCTTGTTTGTAGGCAGGGATGGCTAAGACAATAACATAACCATAACTGGATTTTAGAAGACTAACTCTAGCACCAGGATGAAGGGTGGAGTGGGGTAGAAAGCATGAAGACAACAAACCAGGCTGGAGGGCCATCATAATGATTTAGTAATAGGAAGATGGAGCACTAAACTCAAGAAGATGAGATCAAGAAGACAGGGCTGGGGCGGGGAGCTGGGGGAGGGGGGCAGAGATAAGATTAGAGAAAAAAACTATATGAATTGGCTGTGGGAGGTCAAGAGAGTGATAAAAGGATGGATGTTCAAAGACAGAATGTCAGGAATATCAGATAAGAAGCAGTGTTGGAGGGTAGATCTGAGTTTCCAAACGAACCAAATCGGGTTACAAAAGGTGGTCCAACACCAGGTGTTTGTATACATACTTATTGATAAGTAAGTGCAGGAGTCCAAAAGTAAGGAAATAGGTTAGAAAGGGACAGGAGAACAAAAGTCAACCTGGTTGGTCCTGATAACCAGATTTAAAGAAAATTGTTCAACATGGCTTCCTAACTAAGTCTGGGAGGCAGAAGACTCCAGGTGCCAGGCAAACCTTTGGCTCTGATTCCTGAGGCTATTCAGGCAGATAGAGCTGTCAGGAATACCCAGGAAGAGACAGATGTTTCCTGAGGGGCTCTCTGACACACCTGGGAGCAGCGTGACCAGGCTTGAGGCAGGCAGCAGCAGCTGGGGTTTGGGAGGACACAGGCACGTGGGCAGCCTCCTGCAGAGTTCTGCAGATGAAGCAGCTGAGAGAAGGCAATCTTTCTTCCCAGCCTCCTCCTCCTCCACTCTGCTTCAGACCACTGGTCCTACAGCACGGGGCAGGCTGCATAAAGGTTGATTCATAGCTACCGGGCTGCAGCTACAAGCCACATGCACAGAGGTGGCAGAAAGGACAAAAGTGTGTGTGTACGTGTGTGTAAGAAATTGTTTATTTAGGGAACTATATATCAAATGCAGCTTTGCTGGCAAACAATAGTGGTTTGTCTAGATAACTTATGCGACCAAATAAACATCCAGATGGGCTGTGTAGAGCTAAAGGTGAGACACATTTTCAAAAGTGGGTTGTTGCTCTTCATGATCTCAATTACAGGAGATGCTTTGCACACAAAATGTTGAGGCAACAATATCTGGGCATCTGCCTGAGCCTACTGTAACCAAAGAGAAAGAAAGGCCGGAACTAAAATGCAAAAGAAAGAAAGAAACTGTTTGGAGATAGGTCTGCTACAGTATAAACTTTTCCCTTTCTCTGGCTTACTGCTATAGCAAAACCTGATGGTTGTCTTTGTAAAAAACGTGTCTGTATCTAGGTCCCTGGCAGTGATTTGCCGCTGGGAGGGCCAGCAATCTATTTAATGACTCCATTGACGTCAATAGCATAACTGAAATACTTACTAACATGCATGATTCCAACTTTCAGAGGGGGGTGGGTGGATGGTGTTTCTCATCAGTATGAAAACATGAAGTGGAATCAATGTGGAACGAACTCAGTTCTTTAGGCAGCAAGTGAGAGATTAGATGCTGCTGGTCTCATGGGTTCCATCTAATACGAAGAGATATTCACACTCAATTTAGGAATTAATTTTGAACTAGTGAAATAGTCATTAATGAGCAGGGCTTTATTTTTGGAAATGTTTATTTGCTCAAGGGTGACTTCACATGTTAGCTGACTTGTCAGTGTTTTTGAGACATACATGAAATAATTGCAAATCAATATAAATAGCTAAGTGTTAGAGCTCTGGGGTAAATTTTCACAAGAGAACTATTTTAGACAAAAACAATTCTGATAAAAAAAGCATTTGGGAATTATTCTCAGAATTCCTGGGATCTTTCTAGCAAATTTGCCTTATTTGATGGGTGGGCCGCCTAAACACTCAGATGAGTGATTAAGGCAATTAATCCAATAATTTGGGTCACACAAAATTCAGAAGAAAATAATCTAACATTTATAATTTTAGCTTTTTCTCTTTTCCTTTCCTTTCTTTTCTTTGTTCTTTCTTTTTCTTTTTCTTTCTTTGTTACTGTTGTTTTCTTTCTTTTTTTTTTGGTAATTCCCTCATTTTTCCTTTATTATGAGTGGCCACAGCCTTTGGTAACAAGATTTATTTTATTCGTATTTGTCTACAAGTGTTGTAATCCTGCCTGACAGTTCTTGCTTAATGTAGAAACCAAGCAAATGTTGTGCTAGGCTTCATTTCCAGTCATCTGACACAGCTTGGCCCTCAGACCATAGCTGTGGTTCTCAGAGAGCCCTTTATTCCTGTCTGCATAGTCCATCTCTCATCCGAGACCCTGGCGGCTCTGGCAGACTCAGAACTAAACTCATGTCATGACTTTCTGAATTTCTTAGTAACAAAGATAACAAACTGAGCCTCTTGTCCAGTCCTCAAAAAGATGCTGCATTTGCTCACCCACACACACCTCCAGGGGGATATTCGTAATCAAGGAAGTCATACTAAGGAAGAGACTTAGGAGAAAGCTGCTTCTGTTTGTTTGTTTTTTTTTTTCCCAACAGAAAAAGAGTCATTTCCTCCACAGAATGGCCTAGACACCTATTAGAAGAAATGGACTCCCATAACGGAAAAATATTAATTCTGTTTCTCAGTTAGGTCAACCTACTTCCGACTTACCGGGAAGCCCTAGAGGATCCCATCCTATTTTTCCATGCAGAATTTTCTTGAATTACATCTAATTGACTGGTGTTGAAAATCACCATAACCAAGGCTCAGCATACCCAGACTGGGATAGACTTTGGGTCGGCAACAGTCTGAACTGAAGTCTTCAAGGCAATTCTCTGGTTGTCTTTTGACATGGTTTGTTGATAGTTCTGGTGACCTACAGCTTGGGGGTTATTCATCATAACTCCTGACCTGTTACAGCAGTGACAGTCCTTCACAATAATTCACTGGTGAATTTTAGAACAAGAAGAGCAGTATAGAATATCCCACCTTACTCATCCATTTTGCTGCTGAAATGTTACATATATGATACATAGTATAAATCAAGTCATTTTCTATAAATCAGAGATGTTAGCCATTAAAAGGAATATTTCTCTAAACCTTCCATAAAATAAAGAATCATTTTGTAAAGGCAGTGAAACACTTGATAATTTATCCTTTCAGTAAATTCTTACTTTCGTGACATAACTGTAATCACTATTAAAATACATGCAAAAGCAAGGGGGAAGGGTGGAAAAAGTGTGACAACGATCCTACACACACACCGAACACAAACTCACTTAACACACACACATAGTACACACATATTTTCTACTGAAAATAGTTTGGGGGCCTGAAATCCTGAGAATTACTTCAGTTTTCTATTTTTCATTCTACTTTAAATATATAAAGATAATTTCTGCCTTGTTTTGGAATATTATTTTTTTTCTGTTATTTCCCATTCTGTTCCAATCCCTATGCATCATGTAGAAAAAGTTTGGAATCCACGCTTGTGAAAAGGCAAAATCTGATAAAAATTGAGATGCTCATTAAACTCCATAGAATTAGTATTTCAACATCTGCAGGAGGATTTACTGTATCTCCTGAATGTGGGAGTGTATGATTTCCACACTGCTGTATTTTCTGGGTTTTAAATTCTCCATTGCTTCATTCTGGTTTTTCTATTCAAGGACAAATGCCAACTTTCAGAATTAGCTCTTTTTGTTCTAAACCTATACGAACATGATACTATATGAGCGCTTATACTGTATTTCAAATGTCCTTTAATTTAAGGCAATATATAAGATTTTAGTTATAAAAAACACAATTGTATATTTTCCATAGCCAGAGGAAAAAAACGGACTCATTAATTTATTAGTATTTTCTTTAAGAGAAAGTCCCCAAACTTTATGCAGTTCTCCTAGTGAATTCAACATCAACTTTTCTCCTACTATGTGAAAATAACTATTGTAAAGCATCGGAATGGTAAAAAGAAAAATAGGTACAGTTTCTGCCTTCCAGGAACTGCCATAGAGAAGCCATGTACACCATGACTTAGAGTACATCTTAGAATGAAATTATTGTCATTACTCAAAAAATGTGCAATTGCACTGATTTTTTTTTTTAAATTAATGTATTGGTGTGCCCTGGTGGAGTAGTGTTAGGTCAGTCACCTCCAAAGGAGCACAAGCCACAAACCCCTGGGTCGGAGTCAGGGTGGGAGTGGGGAACAATCAGTGTGAAGAACTCAGTATAAAAAATAAATAAAATACCTCTTCCTCTTCTCTCTTCCTGCCTGCCTGCCTTCATTTGTGCCTGCACCTTTCCTTTTAAAATTAGTTTACCTTGGGGGGTGAGGGAAAATTTGTGCTTTATCATGAGAGTTGGAAAGAAAAACCTGGATCACCAGAGTGAGAAGAAAGCTTGAGAGACTGGCTGTGCTTTCCCCCCGAGGGATTATCTCAGTTAATGATCAATTTTAAGAGCAGTTGTACCAAGTGAACCATGATTTCTGACAATTATCTTTTAAGATGAATTACACTTTCTTTATTAATATGTATTCAAAAAGACTTCAAAAAAGACGTAGCCTCTCCTCTCCTCTTCCTCTCTTCTTCCCTCCCCTTGCTTGCTCTCCCCTCTCTTCCCCTACATCTCTCCTAAGTTTACTTTTTATCAGAAATGGTTACTTAAATTAGTCTTTCCTAATAAACTAAATTCTTGCCAGATCTCTTTAAATTATTATGTCTTTTATCTTAGATGTCAGTTGAGATATGAGTTCACCTTCAGTGCTAATAAATGAAAAACTGATCTTACGATGGAAACATCTTTTAAAGTAGCTCTCCAGATTTCTGTTTGCTCTGAGCCACTTATTTTTCATTCCCCTTTAAAGTTTCTATTTAAGCACACCTCTTTGTCATATGCTGATAAATATTAAAATAACAGGAAAAATCTGCCTGGCTTATTTAAACTGATAATCAGAACAAAACACAGGATGCGTGTCCTCCTTCCTTTTCTGACTGTGGTTAAGCGTTAAGAAGATTTAAGAACCTGCAATTATGTAATAATTGGTATCGTTACATTCTTTTCCCAGTGAAAAGGCAGGATTTTTATAACTTGCCACAAGACAGACAAAAACAAATTGCCTAAGTGGTATTGTCACTTCCTTGCTCCATTATTTTAAGTGAATTTAGCAAAAGAATTTCTGGTTGTCAAGCTGTAGTCACTGAGCCAGTGATCACAAAATGATCTTTCCAACAGCATCTTTGGCTAATGAGTTAATTCATAGAATAAGAAATCTCATGTAGTCTCCTAATGTCTGTCAGTATTTACCACAAGAAAAAGGAAACACATTTTAGATATTCAAAGTGATGTCAAAGCGCCATAGCCGATTTGATTAACAGAAATGAGAGTAATATCTCACTGTTAGACCAATATGATGAAATGACGTGAGTTTCAAAACCATCTCCTTTGATCTCCAAGTATGTAACATCAGTTATACGTTAAAACACTATTTTGCTTCTTTTTATAAAACTTCTAAAGGAAATAGTACATCAGCACCCCTGTTTTTTGAAGTCCATGAGTACTATTTTCTTCTCTCTGTTTCATATCATAGGGCTATAGAGGGAAACTCATCATGACTTAATATTTCTATTCACTTTTATTCTAGTTCTCAAAATTTCCTCATACAAATATTTTTAAAAGCATGTACCATAAATACTTCAGAAGCCCACAAACCTTTGTTCCTTTCTTTTAGAAGTTGAGATTTTGTATTATTTCCGTTGTCTTTATGGCTGTCATACCAGGGAGAGAACATAACATCCAAGAAAGGAAGATCACAAGTGTAAAGCAAAGGGAACGGTCCCGCTAGAAGCAGAGACATTTAAGAGGAACATAAGGTGTTAGGTGATCTTAGTGTGAGTTCATCTTACTTGTTTATCCTGTGGTTTTACTCAAGTTCACTGTAAAATAGTAGGGACAGAGTCGAGAAAAACTCCATTTTGGACTTGAAAAAAATGTCATCTAACTGACTGCATCTTATGTGTGGAAGAATTCATATTAAACATATTTCCATGGTACTGCATCAATGTGGCCCTTTCTGCAACTCTGAACTCTACATGAAAAGCAAATGCATTGTACTGAAAGATGAGAGGTTACGTTTCTTTTAAAAAACCACATTTGAGAACAAAGTTGGATGATCTCCAAGAGACATTATTAGTGACCTGGAAAGAGCCTTTGGTTTCACACCTGGAAAGGATATCGATTCAAGTGGGATCTATAGTTGATGCTAAAAGGAAAACCACTAACATACCCATTGGGGCCCTCAGCCCAGTGTGGAGACACCTGGGGCCTTTGAGGTTAGCTCTCCTAGAGTTCATAGAGGCCAGAAAGCTGAGGTCACTTTGCACTATCAGCACAGTTCTGCCTCCCACTCCTCTTCTGAGAAGCAGCATTACCAGACATCTATCACATTCTGCAAACTGGGCATACAGGTGATGGGAAAATTATTTAATAAGAACGTCATTTGGTTTTTCATGGAGTGAAGTACAGTATCAATATGCTCTTTGAAAAAGTCACCAGAGACTGACTTCTGAAAAAGTCACCAGAGACTGACTTCTGAAGGCAAGGATATGCAAACAAATACTATTATTCTTCAAAAGGTTCTGAATAAGAGGCATATTTGTTATTTTGAAACATGGAGATGAACCTTCTACTATGGCTTACCTGGCAGGTTGACTCTGGAGACAGGAGGCTGACTAGCAGCTGGGGACCTCCTGTGGGGACAGAAAAAAGAAGGCCTGAGTTTTTGTCTGAATAACTCCTCCATGCTCACTCCCCCCTCCCAAATTGATCACTGAGGAGTTTTCCAGATCACAATCAGCTATCAAGTGACATCATGCAATCTCCGGAAGGCAGACTTCTGTAACAAGAGTAGATGACTGCAATTCTCTCACATCCAGATGGCCTGGAATTTCCCTACACACAACCTCCTGGATGCTCCAACTCCAGGAAGGAAGTCATTTACTCCAGGTCCCTAACCAGCTTCTCTGTTTTGTGTTTCCATGCTTGGCTTGCTCCTGAATGAGACCAAATGTCAGAGTGAACCCCAATTCCTTTGGACAGAGTTGTAGAAATTACCATCAGAGGAGCCCTTGGATCAATCAGTCCAGACCTCCCACTTTTGCACCTCAGGAAATTGAGACCCTGGGAGGTGAGGTCACCTGTCAAAGGTTACACAGACACCTAGAGCAGTAATCCAGCTTGCTCATGGAATGATCTTTTCACAGACAAACTATATCGTAACAGGCTTACTGATATCTCAAGAATCAAATGAAACATGCAAACAGACTCAAGCTCCACAAATACTGGGGCCCTGCTTCCTTTTCTTTCTTTCGCTTCCTAGCCCAGTCCCTGATTTTGCTGCTCTCATCCTCCTTCTCATGCTTTACAGAACTTCTGCCAGACCGCATGGTTAGAAAACATCCTAGAAATAGTATAGAGCAGAGGTCTTCAAACTTCAGGGTTCATTCAATCACCTATTAAGTCACCTTGCTGAATAGCATTCCCAGGGTTTTTGTTTCCACCATGGGGTGGCTTTGAGAGTTTGCACTAATAACTAGTGCTCAGGAACCCTGGTGCCGCTGGTCTGGGGACCAAGTTTTCAGACCCATGGTATAGAAGTCTCTTTGTCCCACTAAAGAGCAATAGGATATTAGCAAGAGAGAGGAACTTTGGGTCAGTGGTTCTTAAACATGGACAAGTACCTGACTCGCTTGAGAAATGATTCCCCATCTTTGGAAAGTGTATTTCAGTATATCTGGGACAGGCCTGGGAATCATATATATACACACATATTTATTTTATTATTATTATTTTTTTTTACAGAAACCTGTGCGTTCTGATGCACAGGCAAGTTTAGAAAGGAAGCCAACTTCTAAAGACTAGAAAATGGTCTACAAAGGTGCTGTTAAGGAAGGGTCTCTACTGGTGTGATCACACAGATATTTTCTTAGGTTTTTAAGTGCTCCAAAACCCCTTAGAGGTTTTATCCCTTTAGGGTAATCTGGCTTCTAGTTGCAGGGTCCGATGGGCAGGGTTCACATCTACCAATCATTTACTAGCTAGGTCATCCTAAGCAAGGTACTTTGAAACACTCTGTGACAAAAAATTTTCATGTGTGACATGGGAAGGAAAATTACTAATCAATGATTGCTTTTCTCTGCTAAGACACTATGCTGGTAGCTTCCATGGAGAATAGTACTATCTCATCTTAAAGATAAGGAAACCTAAGCTCAGAAAGGTTAAGAAACATGCTGAAACTCAGAAGGTTTGTAACTGGTGTGGTCAGGATTCAAAGCTAAGTCTTTCTGAATCCAAATTGCATGCTCTTTCCACTATTCCATCTGCAGATAATGCCTGCAACTAATACGGAGGGCTAATGCTCAACTCCTTAGCCTAGAATTCAAAGTCCTTGCTCTTAGCCTCAGCATACTTTCCTTGGCTTATCTCTCAGAGTTCCTCCCTGCTTACTATGTCATCTCACACTACTGGATGGCTGTTTGCTCTCATGCATTTTGTACTTCCCCTTAGTGCACTGTGACACTGTTTAAATGATTTTCTTTAAAACTTTATGTGAGCAGGGATCAACTTGTTCACTACTGGATTCCTGGATGATCTTTCATATACCAAGAACTCAGTAAATACTTGTTGAATGAATAAATGAATGAATGAGGGACAGAATTAACTCACATTTTGCCAAGGCTAAACTTTATTTTCCTTGCTTTCTCTTTCCTGATACAGCTACAGCCATTCTTCTGAGAGGGAAGCTCACCCCACATGTCTAAATATCATCTACCCTTTTGTGCTACTGTAATTTATAAGAAGAAATATGTATTTGTTCTTCATCTTATTCCTGGCACCAAGTTACTAAAACTCTTGGAATAGCCTAGGTAAATGAGACAGACAAAGGTGTTTTTTTTTGTTGTTGTTGTTATATTAATGAGGTAGATTTTGGAAAGCCCCTAGATAGCCTAAGGATGGGAGCTGGTTGCCAGGGAAATCAGCCATGTTATTGGAGAATGGGAAGTTTTAGTTCTGCCGCTTCACACTCCTTCACCTATGGGGAGAGGAAAGGGGCTGAGGATTGAGTTCAATGACCAACGGCCACTGATTTAATCATTCATGTCTCTGCAGTGTAGCTTCCACAAAAACTCAGGAAACACTGAGTTCAGAGAGGTTCTAGCACGTAGAGATTTGGGAAAAAGCAGCATTCTCCGGTAACTGGAAAGCGCCACACTCCTTCCCACATACCTTGCCAAGTGCGTCTCTTCCATTTGACTGTTCCTGAGTTATATAGTTTTATAATAGACCAGTAATCTAGTAAGTAAAATGTTTCTCCGAATTCTATGAGCCACTTTAGCAAATGAATTCAAACCAAGGAGGATATCATTCGAACTTCTGGTCTATAGCCACTAGATCAGAAGCACAGGTGATAACCTGGATTTATATTGGCATCTGAAGTGTGTATGTGGCTGGGGGAGCAGTTATGAAGGACTGAACTCTTAATCTGTGGTCTCTGACTCCGTCTCCAAGTATAGTGTCAGAAATGAATTGAATTTAGGAAACATTCCCTAGTGTCACAGAGAACACTTGGATATGTGGGGAGAAAACCTACACATCAGTTAAAATCATTCCTTTAAAGGTCAAAGGCTATCGTCTCTAAAGGATGTCAGCCTTTCAGCTAAAACTGATTCCTCTTCTAATCTCTCACAGTGCTTGATTAGAACCTTTAAGGATAGTCCCTCATGTTACAACTCATATGGGACAAATTATCCCTACCACTAATCTGTGACCTGTTGATGGAAGACTCTAACCCCATTTTGCACATTCTCTGCAGGGCCCACCAACTTGCCTCAGGGATAGTAGGAACTTCATAAATACTGGTGAATGACCACTGATGTGAAAATAATTTGAGGATCCAAATGAATGAATATTTCATCTGGTTTTCCTTTCTTCTACGGTCTTGCTTCAACATTCTACTCACTATTACTGTTCCTAGAACATAGCATGTATTCATGTTATTGGGTCCTTGCATCATGTTGCTGGATTCTTTCATCTGTTCTAGAACTCCACTTATGTGCCATATCCTCAAAGTAGCCTCTCCCTGAGTAACCCTTGGCTTTGCGAATTTTAGTTTCCTAGGTTTGTCCCTCCATATTGGATTACAATTATCATTTTCTTGTCTGTCTCCTTGATTTTCCTATGAGAAACATAAGCAAAGACTTGAATGGAATAGGCATAACATTTATTATAACAGAGGTATTCAATATGCATGCAGTAAATTGATAATATATCTTTAATAATTCAACTATTGTCCTGCGTTCTAAAGAATGCTTTTGTGAAAGGAGACCTTGAAGTGTGAAAGGAGACAGTGAAATGAAATCTCTGCTTTCTGAAAAGCATGGCTCCTCATAGCACCCTATTTTCCCAATGACCTCTTGAAAATTACACAAATTCCATAAATTCTTTTGTCCCCAAAGTTAATGTTGAAAATGTGGTTTTTATTTAGAGTTGTTAATTCAGATAAACTTCTGCGTGTGTAAGTTTGGGAAAGGCAGGGGTTGTGCTTGTTTGGCTTATGGCTTATTCTCAAGACCTGGTACAAAGAAAAGGCACACTACAACTTAAATGAATGAATGCATTCTGGAAGCTGCATTATTGCTTATAGGGCATGAGAGTGCCAATGAGAACACTGGGATGAGTGCCAGAGGAAATGGCATAGGTTGCCCAGTTTCCAGTGGCTCCTAACGTATGGAAGAATCATAATAAGTTATATGTCTGGGTTGCTGAAAACAGTGATATTAATAGGGAGACCATAGCAGTTAATACATTCCAGCCCTGAGTAGCACAGTGGAGAACTGGAATATGAGCAAGAAGACAGGAATCCTGGCTCTGGCACCTTCAAACTGCATAGCCCTGAGCAATTCACCGAACCTCTCAGTTTTTTCCTCATTTGGGGAGAGCTGGCAGCAACGAACATTTACTACCAATTTACTAAGTGTCAGATCCTGTGTGAGGGGTTTTACATACATTTCCTCACTTACTCTGAGTAAATGTGCCTCAGTTCTTTCCAATTCTGAAGGCTCTAGACTTTATGATTCTCGACTCATTTGAATCCTATGCCAAAATCCATAGCAATGAAAGATGTCAGATATACACTGAAAATAAATGGCTATTTATTCTTTCTCAAAGATGACATATATGTTGGTTAAATTTTTCTTGGAGGAATGTTAATACAGAGATGTTCCATGATTTCCTGAGAGCCACTGGTGTATTCGTGATGATAATGACACAGCTGAGTATGAGGACACCCTTTTTCTCCCAGTCTCCGGTTATCAGATCGCTGATGGGGGCACACCCATCACAGCATGTGATTTTCTCATTAGTCTATGTGAAGCATAGGGACACTTATCTGAGTTAACAACACTAAACAAAAGCCATATTTTCAAAATTAACTGCTGGGAGAAAATAAAATTAGAAGTTTTTAACTCGAAGCCAAGAAATACAGGTCCAATCAAACATCTTTCAAAAGAACATTTCAGAGAAGGGCATAGAAATCACCTCAACAGGAACTTTGAGATTTTCACCCTTTGGGTGGTAAAGCTCAGGCAGACAATGGGCTGTTTGTATGCAGAGCAAAGAGCCAAAAGATAAAGGGAATCTTGACTTATGAGAAGTATGGTTCTCAGTGGGAGTTCCTTTTCATATAATAAACCACACAACCCAGATGGCTCATGAAAACCATTCTAAGGTATAATTATTGCTGAAATGTTACATTCAAGGCAAGGAGTGGTACCCTGAAATCCAACTAAATACCCCAGAAAGCAGCTTCTGGTTTCCATGACTCTTATGTTGCAGTTGTTAAGATAAGTGTGTGTGTGCGTACATGTGTGTGCTTGTGCATATGTGTGTGCATGTGTGTCTGTGTGTAGAGTTGGTAATGCTTTCAATAGGCAGATCCATTCCTGGCCGATATCCATGTCTTCAATCTTTATTTGTTTGAGGGTCTAGCTGTTGAGGAATAGAATGGAGTATATTAAATGGACCCTCAGTTTCCCAATCTGCCCCTGATAGACCGCCCCATTTGTGGCAGAAACCCACATTCAGTTCTCATTCTGGGTAGTCGGATGCGATTTCAATTCTCTTTGGTGAAGTTCTTGTATCCTGTCTTGAACTTCTGTGGTTGGTGTTGGAAGCATTTGAAATAAATAACGTGTCCGCTCTGAAAAAACATGCCATGGATTTGAGAAAGATCATTAGATGCAACTGTCTTACTGCTAGACATCTATTTTGTTGATGAGTGTGATTTGGTATGGATCAAAGGTGACATCAAAGACCATACTTTTGGGGGTGATCCTCAGTGACAGTGTGAGAATGAGTTCTGCATCAGCTATGCATATGGCCAGTATGGTCTTAGTTATTGAAGGGCTATGTGACTGAAAATCCTCAAGGCTATGAACAGACCTGGTTTTCAAGGAAGTTTCAGATGAGAGAGGCTACTAATCAGCAGAGTTACCCTGAATGTCCTCAATGTTACTAGAAGAGGAAGAACCTCCATGCCAGTGCTTAAAAAAATCAGTAACTGAAAACACTCCCCTTTCTGCCACCTTCTCCCTGCAACTATGCAGTGTAATGGTCCTCAGAACAGCTGCACTGAAGAAGTCTTTTATATTGTAGTTTTAACCATTTCTCTCTAATCTGCACCTCCATGATCTTGACTCAGGTCTTCACTCACATTTTATTTCCTGACAATTCTCTTAGTTCAAAGCTCTGTATTTGTTTGGTTCTTTAGACTTAATCTATTCCCCAAGTTCCTCCCTAATGAACTCTTTACTAGGCTTTCAGAAATTTCTTCCCATAATTCAAAAGATTTACTAGGTCTAATGAATGGAAAGAACACTGCAAAGAGCATCAGAATGCCAGGTATTTAGTATGACTCTGCTATTTATGAAAAGTTCTATGATCTTGGACAGTTCATTTACTCTCTCTAAGCGTCCCTTCTTTATCCATAGAGGGGGATCAACAGTATCACTTATGAACATCGTTTACCATGATGGTAACCAAGAAAACTGACTTGAAAATCTCCAAGTGCTGTATTGTTTCTGACCTTGACAAGATGAATAATAACTATCCATCATAATAGCTCACTTTCATTGAGTACCTACTATGTGCCTGATGCTTTATAAATGACATAAATATCAACTCACTTAATCATCAAAAGAGCTCTATTTTATAGAATGGGAAACCAAAATAAAGAGGTTAGTTAACTTGCCCAAATAACATAACTTCCAAGTGGTAAAATTGGGTTTTGAAGCCAGTATGTGTGGCCCCAGAGGTTGTATTTTGCAAAGAATAAAAAATTGAGGGAAGAAAGGAATCATTCCTGAAAAAGCGATTTTATAAATAACTGGTACTTTTTCCACAATAATTTTTAAATCAGAAGTTCACTGTACAATGAATATTTATGCAACATATATGTGTTAGTCTGCTAATTCTTGGAAATATAAGGAAATGTCATTGTAAATCTTAAGAGATTTCAAAGGGCACATAGTCCAGTGATGGGCAGAGAGCCATAAAAGTATGATAAGGTTTGCAATGTGCTCTGGGCCACTGAGAAGCTCTTAGCCAGGCTTGGAGTAAGGGAAAGCATTCTAGTGACAGTGATACTAGATAGTGATAAAAGAAACACAGGATTTAGGCAGGGAATCACTCGCAAGTGAGGCATTTTAGGATAGAGACTAGGACATGTAGAGAATGACTAGACCAGAATTTCAGTATGTGATCCCATGTGACCAGAGACCTGGTTTAAGTGTTTATCTCTGCATGCCTGGTACTTCCTATTAGAATGCAAACCAGAAAGGACAGAGACCTTGATGGTTTTGGTCACTATTATATTCCCAGTGCCTAGGCAACTTTCTAATTTACATGGATATTGCATCAAATATAAATCTAATCAACTATCAATTATATTTACTGGAGTTGGATCCTGAGGTGTCTTCAGTGGCAAGTACCCACTTTCAAACTTCATCTTAATGATAAGAAGGAGTCTTTGAAACTCCTCAAGCTAGAGAGTGACATGGTCAAACAGCATGTGAAAACGATCATCTGGTAGGAGTTTGGAGAATAGTTTCTGGGAGGAGAGACCACAGATGGGAAGATTCCATGGGGTATGTATGTGGAGTCCTCTCACAGGAGGCCCAGCAACGCGCTGTAAGAACAGTGAAAGGAAAAGTACATTTTCAAACAGGTTTGCTCTTATTTTTAACAACTGTACTCTATGAAAATGTGGATAAAATAAAATGAAAGGATTAATAAATAATTTCACAAAAATTAGAGATACAGGCCATTTTGTAAAGAACACTAATTGGAAGAATTAGGAGATTAGGAGTTGGTCCTGATCTCTGCCCTATGGTGTGGCTGTTAGCAAGTTGTTGGATTTCTGGTGGCCTGGACTTCTCCTTCTGTAAAACAAAGAGATGGACTCAATAGCTTTCCAATCCCGGATCACTGATTCTATGACCTTCTGAGCACTATCATAATCCTTTAAAACATGTTCAACAGTGAACTGCATAGCACTGAAATTAGACTCATAGAATGAAATGATTTTAGAGGAGAAAGTTACTGCAGGAATATTAAGTTTAAATCTTCTTTACAGATGAAGAGACAAAAGGTCAGCAATGTTAGTGGTAATGATCAAGGATATGTGCTTAGTTGGGAGCAGAGGAGAAGATAATGTCACTCATTTTCATCAAGTTGCATAAATCTCTATATATGATCAAAAACAGGCAACTTGTACTTGACCTTTTGGGCATCTTAATCTTAGATTTGAATCTCTTTAATAGCTTACTCCAAAATAATTTTCAAAGACGCTTATGACCATTACTGATAATGACTCATATTTACCAAACTAACAAATATAAAAATCAACCAAAAATCCTCATCTCATTCTTTCATTTGTTGAACTTTTACTGTGTGTTATTAAGGGTACAAAGATAAACACTAAACTAATTTCTAATGTTTTATGAATTTTAAAATATTATGGAATTTTATCCTACTTTCAAATTCCATCTGTATCCTTACTTAGTAGAGAGGGAAAAATTCCATGCAATGGTTAATTATTATTATACTTTTTAATTTAAGTGCTGCTGAATCTTTTTGGAAGGAATGCATAAGTCCACAGGTCAGTGCTTACTTGTTGGATGTTCCATGAAGATTTGTCAGTATAGTGAAGTTGTTTCTCACACTTCTCAAGCTAGCAAGAACCTACAATAAAAATGTTTCAAACGGTTAGGAACAAAGGAGAGAAGCAGGCAGGTTCAAAGTTAGAAACTACACCCAGAGGCTGAGTGAGACCAGGCCAGCATCAGCATGATACATACCTGGGCAAAAGGTGTTACAATCAAGTCATCGCCATGTCTGGTGAAAAGAGAGAAAAGAAACACTTAAAAGTGCATTTGAATTATAACCGTGACATACTCTAAGCTCTAGTACTAGGGTTGTCTCATAACGCATGTGTTATACAACTTCTTCTACCTGGATATAAGGCAGGATAACAATTAGGTATAAATGGGGATCTCTGGAGTTGAGAAGCAAACAAACCTACCAGGTTCATGGCTCCCGGATTACAATGACAACACTTCAAAAAATTCTTACAAGTAAGCATGTATCCTCATGGCATATTTCACTAAAAAATCAGACCCAAAGTGCTGCAATTTACAGTAGCTTCTGGATTTTGAATGCCACAGCCAGGAAACTCAAAGGGAGGGCACATAGGCGCACGCAGTTGGAAAAAATGGCCTAACAGTCTGAATAAAGGTTAACTTTGGATTTCCTGACTTTTGTTGACTTGAGCCACAGCCTTAATGTCATTTAAACACAGATTTCTGTCTGGGAATCCCATTACTTTTTGTTTTAATATCCTTTTTTTTTCTTAAAGTACCAAGGAAAAGTTTTCCTGGGGTGTACTGAGTGCACTTACTGGTACCATAGCATTGCTCCTTACTCTGTCTCAAAGATTTAAGCTGAACCTAACGTCAAGTAAATCCGTACTTAGTAACAGTCAGAGTATGACTTCAGAAATGCTCTCTTTCTCTAGCACATATTTCAACAAAGCTACTGAAACCCAGATTCAGCAAGCTCTACACTAACGTCATTAGAAGATATGTGAGTCTGAGCTGCAGACATAAAATCAGGTTAAATTTGTTATCAGGGTAAGCATCACAATAGCAGCACAGACGTAGGGTGACAATGAGCTTCAGTCACTGTCTAATCTGTCTCCTTTGTCCTTATGACCACCATTGTGTCCTTATTGTTTAACTACATGGATGCAACCCATTATTATTAAACACCTGATGAGAACTAGGCATTACTGGAGGCAGAGGGATCCAGAACTGAACAACACTTAGTCCATGTGGGCCTTTTCTTGAGCGTGGGACTTGATATTCTCTTTTCTACCTTTACATTTAGCAGGGAGTGCCCCTTTAATTCAATATCGCCAAGTTCTTATGCTTCCCTTTACACACTTAACCACAGGAGAATACTAAAAGGGTCACCTTTCTTTGTGTGACTACTGTTTGTCAGGCCGGTGGCAAGTGGAGAAACAAACTGACTCCAAGAAACTCTTGAAGAGATATCCAAAGAAGAGACAGAAGAAATTGTTAAGAGAGGAGCAATTCTGATAAAAGCAGAGTGGTGAACTCCATCAAGAACTGTCCTCTCCCAAGATGTTTTCCTGAGATGAACTTTAGATGGCTGAAGTATCTTGCTATTTGTTCCAGTTTCTGCTGGGAAGTTCACATTGTTCAGAACACATCAGGGTGAACCAGGGATAAACTAATGGAATTAGAGTCAAACAGGTCTTCGGTGGCTCTTGGATTTCTACATTTAAATGTCCAACAAGAGCTAAATGATATGAGCAAATGTTGTACATACGGGATACCTTTTGTTGATGCATTGTTGTGTGAATGAGCTATTACTAAAACTGTGCAAACTAATGATCAAAGGGAGATAAATACACATGAACAGGATACCATATAACCTGACTTCATCATTACAGAACTTTTGAAGTTTATGAGAAGAGAATATTCATAAGCAAGAGATGCACAGATTCTCAGAATTAACTCCTTAAAGTGCAAAATAATAACTGCTAAAAAAGTGACTAGATAATTTAGAGCAAGTATGAAAGAAACAAAACACAACAGAAAACCTCCTATTTGCATAGAGTCAGGTTATCTATGATTTTAAAAATCATAATTCTATGAATGATTTAGACTAAAGTGACATAGAAATAACCTAGCACTTGGCTAGTTGTCTTGGTTTCCCAAACCGCTAGAGAGCAGTTCCTCTCAGACCCCGGCCAGATAGTCAGAGCTATCGCACCAGCAGCATCTAGTGCCCAAACTAGCACATTACACTTTGAAAAAATAATTGGAGAGGAAAAACTCTCAGGGTCTTGGAATTAAGTGTAGGTCTGCTAAATATGGAAATAATTTTCCAGAAGGTAAAAATGCTATTTATCATTGCTATACTTTAGATTCTATGAATTTCATCTTTCTTTGTTTCCTCCTCGCAAACAGAATTTTACTTGCACTTTTTTTTCTAACACTGATCTTAATCTGTCTCATAGAAGAGCAGATACGATTGTGGTTAGGAGCACAGATTTTGGAGGCAGAGAGCATTAGCTTGTGTCTCAGATATAAGACATTAGGCAACCTCTCTATGTCTCAAATTCTTCGTATGTTAAATGAGGTGTGATAAGAATTAGTTACATGCATGTCCAACTCTTAAACAGTGCATGGCACATAGAAGCACTTCAATAATTTAATTATAGCAATTCTTACCAGTAGTAGAAGTCATTATTATTATAATTTAGAAATTGCATATTTATCTTCCTAGCTAGTGAAAATTTCCTAGACTAGTCATGTCTGTCCCCATTGCAATCAAAGAACTAAATTGTATATTATACTTTTCAGTCTATAAAACATTTTTATACACATTATTTTATGTGATAAGAGAATATCCCAAACTCTAGGGAATGGTGTAACCACCTACTTTTTGGTCAACTCTGAAACCACCCCTTCTTCACCTCATAATTAACCACTAACCCCTATTGATACCACCTTGAAAGTAGTGATTTCCCACTGCATTTGCTCAAATGTAAAAGCCCATCTATTATGTGCATTATCAAAGCAACCCCCCAGTTGAGTCTTCAGCACTTAACTTTAGACTTTTCCACCCACCACGTCATTCTTCATCCTGCATTCAGAGCTATCTTACAAAAAAAATCTCTTCTGATTATATATTTTCCTATGTGCAAACTGTTAGTAGTAGCTCCAAGGTGTTTGCCTGTAACATAAAGGGTGACTTTTCAGCACAGGTCCTTCAAGATAAGGTTCCTGCTTTCTTCTATAGCCTCATTTCTCCCCACTTCCCCATGCCCCCAACATTCTCTTCCTCAGCCATACTGAGCTGTGGCTCTCCACAATGCTTCTTGACAACTAGAGTTGGTTAGCATGGTCCTTACTACTGCCTATCCTTCTGCCTGGCTAGCTCCTCTTGCTTAGTTATAAGCTCCTCAAATCAAGCACTTGCCCTGGCCACCACATGTCTCAAAGTCCTGTGATAACTTTCTGTTTTCATCTGAAGGTATTAACACTACCTGTTGGTCTCTTAAATTTCTGTCTTTAAAATATGGAAAATGTCTTGTTAATAAGGTGCTTAAACTTATGTAAATTCTGATTAGAAGAATGACTATGAACATCATAATAGCTGGAAAGGTAGGCAGAGCAGAGATTAATATAATTATTTGAATTATTTTATCCTCATTTAGAATCTTCTTATGTATTGGACGTCCATATGATTGGATCCTCTAAATTCCCCGAATTTAAGCCATTTTTGTCTATTTATTGGACAAGTTACTTACCCTCTGTATTCCAATGTCCTCATCTTGAAGACAAGAAAATTATAGTGCCAACCACAATGCGGTTATGAGGATTAAATGAGCTAATCTATGCAAATCATTTTAAATAGTACATAGCACACAGGAAACGCTCAATAACTATGTCATTTTATTTGCAGATAATATAGACATCATCGAAGAGAGTTAATGACTGAAGTTATGATTAGGGAGTCTAACTCAAGCCTTAAACACTTTTTTGATAGTCCATCAATAAGCATGACTTAAATTAATGTGACCTGTCATTTATACTTTTCCTCTTAATTTTTAGGTGTCTCTGGAGACCATTTAGCCTTCACACAAATGGTGGCCTTAAAAATCTCCTGTCTGTATAAGGCTTTACAAATGGTATGAACAAGAGAAGGAAACATGTAGACTCCTTTTTTGTGGTTTTGAAAGTAGACAATCAATACTTAGTTCTGTCCTGGGTGGAACCTGCTACAGTTTGGGCCATGTAACTGGTCTCACCAGTTTCCAGTAATTTATGCTCCCATTGGGAAATCTGTACCTTGGTGTACGAAGAATTACATTATCGATGACTCCAATGCAGGAACTGAACAGAAAACAACACATTATTACCTCATCTTAGGAAAGCATTAGGAATTTCCCTTTGGGATCCACTGGTCATGGTGTTTTACTTTACTACAAAGCCTTATTTTGATTTCTCTTTTGTTGCCAAAAGTTAAAGCCACTTTTCACTTTCCATTCACGTTTTACTCATCTCTTCACTTGCTCTGTCTGCCTATATTTCCTCTTATTCTTCTGAAAGAAATCTGATGAGAGATTTTTAAAAGCTTTTGTTGACTCTAGAGCTAGGATTTAGTGCAGTGAATTATGTGAAGTTTTCCAACATTCTACTGTGTCTATGAACACATGGGGATTCTGGGCAGGAGATACTTTGCAGAGCCACCAACTCGTCACCCAGTGACCTTCAAGTCAAGACTTGTGGATCTACCATTTTCCTTCCTTTTTTTCTGAGTGGAGGCAGTTGAAACAGTGAGAGGCTTAGAAACTGCAGTTCTTCTATTTCAGTTCCTTCTAAAGAATAATAATCAAATGAAAAAGCTTTGAGAGAATTACTTCACTTGAGGTCACGATGCCTGTGTGAAACTGGATTTTCCAGCATGGTCCTGATAATGTAAAATACCAAAAAATCCAGATATGATTCCAACTCTATGTCTTGTGCTGCAAAATTTAAAACTTTAAATGTGACAGATGTTTACTGCAATGTTGAAATATTTGCAAAACAAAATCGTGTGTTATTTTTATTTACTCAAAGATTTTAATATAGCCAGTCTTAGCATCTTTGATAGGGTGATATTTTGCTGCCAACCATATTTTCTAGGGAAAAGCTGTTTTTCATTTTAAGCATGTGTCTCTAAGCCTCTTTTTGTTTTAAGGTCATTTTTCAAAAGCCTGAGTGAGACTTGATAACTTACATATACAATCTTGTCGAAATTTAAAGCTGGCAGGTTCTGTAAGTAGAAGAACACTTTTACTGGTTGGTAAAATGTTAAAGAAAGTTTGTATTAGGAATCTAGGAGACAGAATCATTCAGAACTAGATCTGGTTTATAGCTATGGTAGTCTTAGGATGGACTGTGATCTTTAAAGTCTCTCCAAGTTCAAAATATCTAAAATTTTTAAATTCTAAGATCCCAGTAGAGTTTTATATGAAAGTTGGTTAGAACCTTCTGGGAAGCCTCTGAATGACCCTGAGACTCATGCTATTTGGCATGAGTTTGGAGAACTATTAACTGTCTTCCAAAGGTAGTCTTTTACTTGCGAAACAGTGTATTATGAAGTTCTAATTACTTTCAACTCACCACATTTCCTTTGCTCTCTGCCTAAGAATTCCAGAAAAATGCTTCTTTTGGTAGAAGAGAGAATTTCTTGTCATGTTCATTGCCAAACTCTCTATCCAAATCTTGGAAACTTCTGATTCTGCCTGCATTACAACCAATTGGTTACTTCCCCTCCAGCCCCATGCACCTCTACTCTGCATTCATCTGCTTTCTAGCAGGTAGTAAAGATTCTACTTTGCAGTTTGAAGAACATGTAAGGTGAAAAGAGTTAAAAAAAATTCAGCCTTAGTTACATCTTGGGATATAGCAAGGAATATAGTCATGGGAGAGGGGCAGAGTCATGGTTTAATCATCTATGGAGTAGAGATAGTAATGGTATTTACCTGACGGATGGTTGTAAAGATGAAAAGAGATGACATACATGAAAGCGCCTGAACCCACGCTAAGCATTCGTCAAGTATTTCTTTTCACTTCACAGTAGACATAGGTGTCTGTTCCTCCTCACTTTCTTACTTAACTGTCACTTCCTTGAGAACGCAACCTTATTGATAAAAGTATCTGTTTTTAACTCATTTGTGATTTTCCACTGTGTTAAACATCTTTTATTCCTGGAGGCTGGCACACATCTTGGCACACAGAAGTTTTGTAAATGTTTGCAAAACGAACGTATACATTGATTTTGGTCCACTCAACAACTGAAATATTTTAGGGCAGTGGTGCTTCTATTAAAATTTGCCGGCAGAAATGTGAGGGAGAATATTTGCTGTCATTTAAAATGCTCCTTACCCTTTTTATAAGAGGGTGACCCTTGTTAGCTTCTTTTCCAACAGTGGGAGAGCGATAAGTGGAATTTTCCAGGCAGGAGACTTTAGCGAGCTACTGATATTTTTATAATATATGATGTTAAGAACAATTGTATGCGTGCCCAGAAACCATTTAAGGCATGCATTCAAGCATCCAATTTTATTTGGTTTCAGAAATTTAATAAACAATTAACATAACCAGTCATTGTTCTTTAAATAAAAATTAGAGGAATACAATTAATAGTAGCAAAACAGAAATATCAGCTGTGCTGAATAGGCGGTTGAGTGTGTAATGTCACACCAAGGAGTCAGGCAACAAGTGGGCATTGTGCTATGGTCCTAGAATGGACACAGGCATGTGACTGGATGACAGTTGGAAGACAAGCACAGACTAATGAGAGAGGATGCCTGTAAGTAACCACCATTTTTTTTCTCTGCTATAGCCTCGAATTGCACATGCTGTAATAAATTCATGTGATTTATAAAAAGCGTTAAGATTCTCATCCCTAAAATGATTGAGCAGTTCAGGAAATAAATTTGAATATATACATACACACACACACACACACACACACACACACACATATATGCAAAACAGATGCAAACTGAACAATGAAGTTTTTTAAAGCCTTGGAGACCCCAACTACATATTCCTCACGCTAGAATGTTAGTGTCCTCAAGATGATCATCATTTCCATCTTTGCTCAAGTTCATTTTGGTCCTCCCTCCCTCCCATGGCTGACAGTTGTTACTGCTGATGCAGTGACAGGGTTAAAGATGAGGTAAGTGTGAGACTGGAAGCCAGACAAGGTTTGTACTTACTGCTCACTTGGAAGTGAAGAGTTTCTCGACATTGCCTTCGGTGACAAGTCATAGTCGCTGTCTGATCTGTAGAGAAAGGACTCTCTGCGCTGGCTGTGTCCAGGAAAAGTGGCATGAAGCACCAGCCCAGAGGAAGAGCTGGCCTGGGGGTCCAGCGGGCTCCGACCAGGGGAAGGGCCATTTTCCACATCGAAGCTTAAAGAGAAAGTAGAAAGTTCTGGTCACATGAAAACTGTAGAGAAGGGCCCTGGATATGCATTAAGAACCAATGTGTGCCAGGCACTTTACATAAAACTTCACACTTTATGGAAAGTTTTAATTCTCCAAACAGCTTTGAGTTGCAATCATGGCCATTCTCATTTTGTATAATGAAAACAGAAGTTGTTTACTGAGTCCCACATGAGCAAATCGCGGGGTCGGGATTTCAACTCTGGAGCAAAGCCCCCTAGCCTTTCAGCAGCAGGTGCAAGTTAGACAAGCAGAATGAAAGATAAGTATAAAATAATCTGGTGATAATAAACAACTCCAGAGAGAGCATCTAGCACTGTGCAAGGTGTCAGACATGGAACTATCACTTGAATGAGTCTTCTTAACTGGAAGACTTCTTCCTGTCATAAATAAAATCAAATTCTCATTAATGATACAATGTGCTTATTCCGGAATGTTTCAGCAACAACAATGCAAACGTCCACCGGCTGATTATGTGAAAGGTCCAATGTGAAATTTAATTTTCATATGCTAGTTTAACCACAGAAAATTAATTAATCTGATCAAGCCACATTACTCTCCAGGGCTGCAAAGTTTCATCGTGGATGACGATTCACTTACTGGCTTCAGCACAGAAATAGCATTAAGCTGTCTGACCCATCGCCCTCCCTCAGGGAAGAAAGCCTCAAACTCAGAATTTTTTGCACAGGCTCTGAACAATAGACACACAGGTGGGAGCAGTAGAGATTTTGTCCCTTGTTTATTATCTCCCTGACCCTGGTATTACAATAGGTATTCTGTTCTTCCTGTGTTCTCACCATCATCCCATAATTTTCCCTGAAGGTACAACCTCTTTTAGCTTCAGACTGACAACCACTCTTCTGCCTGGCATTTCTCTAGACCACGCACTACTCCCCAGTCAAAGCTTTGCAGAAATGTATTGGAGAAAGGACGTGCTATGGTGCAGAAGAATGGTGCATCCTTTAAGGTGCATCCTTTAAGTACATCCTGATGCTCTAATTTATTTCTACATTTGTGATTTTTTTCTTTCACTAGTTGTTACAGCTTGCTCTCTTGGAGTGGAATTTGCCTATTTTTCTTCAACTTTCTTTCTGATTTACCCCTCCAAATAGCCTGTGAAGGGTGTAGCATGATCCCACTCTACTTTTGAGGACAATGAGACTTGGAGAGATTTTAATCATCTTGATCAAAGTCACAGGCTAGTGACTTGACCCAAGTCTTCCAATTTATTTCTCCACCACTTCAGACTTCCCTAGTCACTAAGTTCCTAAATGACTCGTGGGGTAGCTAAGTGCAATTTAATTTCCCTTCAGTCTCCGGATTTATACAAATTTCTGATTGGTAAGCAGGGAGTCAGACTATGTGTAACCTTGACTGTTACTGTGATTGAAGACAAGGGAGGCAGCAAACTACTCTAAAGTCACAGATCCCCTTGAAAGAGGGAAAGAAGAAATGACAGAATGCAGGGCTAGAGTGCTGCCCTGGAGGTCATTCAGAGAAACTGCTTTTAGCCAACCCACAAGCTCCAGGTGTGTGAAAAGAAGCAGCAAGCGAGAATCTCTGGTTAAAAGGACAAGGAAGCACTATAACAATCCAATATGTATTTGAGCTTTCAAGGCACTGTAGATGGATTTTCACAGCAGGCTAATAGTCCGGGTCGAGGCTGCCTTTCAAAGACGGCAGGCAAGCAGGCAGGCGGGCAGTCATCACACACACCAGCCTGTGTGCCACCCTGCCCAGAGATAGACCTATGTTGTAAACCAAATACATTGCAGCGCGTGAAAACAGACAGAATGCCGACTTGCAAACTCTCCTTGGGTGAGATCTGCACTGATTGTTGAGCAGAATAAAGCACTCCTTTGTGGAGAAGGGCTCCTTTGTGCCCCCAGAGCCTGTAGAACCAGCATGTGATCCCAGGTCTGAACTCTTCTTAGGGACAAAGGTTAGTTTCTCCTTCAGGACTGCATGAAACTTAAGAGTAGGACTGAGTTTTGAAATGTCATGTGTGTTTATGTTGTTGCTCATCTGTTATGTGTCCTATAGTCTTCATGGACATTAAAACTTTGAAATACTTTTTAACCGTTGGTATCCAGCCACCGCCTCAGGCCTGCCTGATTCTTCTGCACTTGCTGGGAACCAGCCACAAAAGGGTTGGTGTCTGGAGAAGCAGGGGCCTCTAGCTCTAGCACATGGCCCATGTCCACTGAGTTGGTCAGTGCCTGTGTGTGCCAGTCATGAATATTATGAATGTCACTGCTGTGTGTATCTGTGCTGACTACAATCTTAGACAAATGTGCCCATGGGTATGCCTACCAAAGTCTCAGAACTTTCTCCATTGAGGGTTTCTACCGCGGCTCACCCTGCCCACCTTTCTGCCGGAGGCATTCCTAATGGGCACAAAGGAAGCCCACAAGGCATCACTCTCCAAGTGAATGCCACAGGCATTCTGTCCCCCAGTGCTGGTATCCTGGAAATTCAGTCCTGTCAGCTCAGCAGTGACTACACCAAGACATCAACACTCTCCATGCTGCTTTCTTTTGGATTTAGTTTCATTTCTACTTTACTTGGCCTAAGCTCATGCAAGAACTTGCTGGAATTCAGAGGAAACCAAGGAAGAATTATCTGGTACAAAGAAGCCCTCCTCGTGAGACAAATGGCCTTTCATATTCCCCGGGGTACTGTTTAAAAGCAACCAACACAGATGTACGATTTAGGAACAAACATGAATCACCAACCAGACACCAGTCCCAGTCACAGCAAAATTAGCAGGCAGACATCACAATACGTCCCACAGATCCAGGCTGGGAGGAGGGGTGTGGGCAAGGGAAGAGCAAGGACAGACTTAACAAGCGAAATGAATGTACCACATAAACTTAAACATGATTAGGGAGACCACAGAAATCAAGCTATCATACAAATACATATGCAAGATGATTATTTATTGAGAGCAATTTTTCCTTTTATCAGGACACAAAATTCGCCTTCATATTATAAAAGTAATATGAGAGTGTTATATAAGCCATAGACAGCAGAGAAAAAATAACACCATTATTGGCAGTTTAGGTTTTTTTCCTTCTGAATTATTTCTGTCCTGCAAGCTTGGATCTTGATTTTTTTCACAAGTATTTTGCATGTATAACACAGTTTCCAGAATTATCATTTATTCATGGGCTACTTAGTGATTCATCCAAAAACCGCACTATGCTTTTCTGAAGCATCTTACCCACTATTGGCCTTCATATTTAATATTCAAGATTTAAGATTTTAAATAGTGTTGCTGTTGATATATATTTGAGCTTCTAGCTACTTCAATATATAGATGAGATCACTGAGAAGTTTTACAATTTTTTCTGAATAATTGACCATGGCTTGTACCTGCCTGTAAGGGTCTGCTAAATTCCATGTGTGCATATGGTGATTTTTTTTCCCCTTTTAATATTTTTTTGAATCAAAGACACCCCTCCACACCCCTCCAGCCCAAATCCTGCTCTTCAGGCTCCAGGATTCTGTATGGTATTCCCTCGATTATGCCTGCTTCTCCCTGGCTTGGCTGATTACCCTGGACCAAATTAACTGCTTTTTGTCTGAGTCCTAACTTTTAAGAACTTACTGCTGCTTTTCTCTAGTGCTCTCAGTCTGCCAGGCTGTGGGGGTAGTGGGGGGGCATGTGGGAAGTACTCTCTGTAACTGAAATACCTGTCACCACTGTCTCCAATAAGTTGCTTTCTTCGCACTTTCTCTCACATCCCTTCCTCCAGTAAGTTTCTCTGACATTGTATCCCCAGTTCCATTTAAATACATGTTCTTCCTCTTTGCTCTCATGAACTCCATACTGCTGTACTTGGTCTTTTCTCTTTAATTCTCCACTTAACTAGCTGTTCCTCAGTAGGTTGTTATCTCCAAGAGGGAAGACAGCCAACAATGCCCACTTTTGTATTCTACATGTCTGGATCATAGCCCTGTAAAGAGTAGGTCTTCAAAAAATCTTGGCCGAATCAATGAAAAAATAATGCACTTTAATGTGAAATGTTTCTCCTATCCCTTCCCTCTTCCTTCCTTCCCAGCCTCATTTCAATTCCTTCTGGCAAGGGTTTCTGTGGTTTCCTTCAAGTGAGTTGAGAATATGTGACAGCATTTGATAAGCCGTGTGAGGCAATGATCTAAAAATTAAAGAATAAAAAACACTGCTGTGTTCTCCCTGAACAAAACGCACTTGGAGAGAAAAATCACTGGCTTGGATGTCTGCGCTGGGGATATCCTTAAATAAACATCCATACTGGAAAAAAGTCTCCTATACTGGCATCTGTTTGCCATCTTCTCTCTTTTGTTTCAGTAAAAGGAGGCATATTCTCTGCCCCACACCTTCTCTCCTAGTGGTTTCCACCCGCCCAGGAGTCCCCATAACGGCAGCCTTGAACTGTGCAGACGGCGAGCCAGCAGATGGCAGAAGACAGCTACAGCTTCCTCCGACTCCTCCCAGTCTCCCCTCTGAGCAGAGGGGGGCTGCTTGCCCATCTCGGAGAGAGAAATATGACTGAAGTCTTATTCATAAGCTTGGGAGGAAAAATCAGGGATGAAAAACAGAACCACAAAATGTACATGAAATAGCAGGAGAAGCCACACTTCTAATTGTCCCCAGTGTGGCGTTTCCAGATCCCCCAAGCCTATGCACATCCCAGTTTCTGTAACAAAGACTCACAAACCGACATCCTAGGAAAAATTCATTGCTGAATTAGAGGAGTCTTTTCCTTTTTCAATTCAGGCCTTCTCTAGGTAGTCTTTTTGGCCCAGTCTAACAAACAGCCTCATTGAAAAGATAGCAAGCTCCACAAGAGGGTTTAAACTCACAGGTCACTAGACTGGCTCGCCGCCATTTGTGTATGTGGGGAGGGGGCTGAGTGCTTGGTTCTCCTGATTCTTCTTTTTCTTAAAATTGCATATGAAGTATCTTCTACATCACTGAACTTTTGCAACTCTGGCAGGTTAATTCTCTTTGCCCCATTTCAAAAAGGAGAACACAGAGGCTCCAAACTCTGAAACCTCCTTTGAGAAATTCTAGAGTGTGACCTGTTTGAATTACCCTGCAGTCTGTGCCCAGGACCTTTCCTCCACACCCCCACAGATCCTCTCTTGAGCCCAGAGTCTCCAATGTTAGACTGTACTACTCTATTGACCCATTTCTTTCATTCCACTAGACTGATCTTAAAGCAAGGCCTAAGTCTTATTCATTTTGTATACCCAGGACCTAGAACTGAGTTTTCCCCCTGAAGGCATATAACAAATGTTTGTTGAATGAATGAAAGGATCTCATAGTTTCTATCTCGCGCCTGACCAAAAGTCATTTCTACTTGAATTGAAACCTCAGAGGAATTCCTACATGGAGCCCATAGGTTCTTCTTTCTCCGTCTTTCCCCACCCTCATTTAATTATCCCAGGAACTCCAACCCAGGAGTTTTGGCTCATGAGAAATTTTGTGTCTATAATAATATATATGGTTGTATATAGAGTGTGTCTCTGTGCTAAGATGGTGGTATATTCATGGGAAAATGCTTTGTATCTTTAAAGTTCTGTTGGAAAATATTCCACTCAATTGTACTCAGAAACTAATATCTTCTAATGCATGTTTATCATTTTGATAAAATTAGTCATTTATTTATGTTCTTATATTGGCCATCACCTCAATGTGCTATCAGGTTCCTATAAACGGGGAAGCTGTACAAGGGCATGCGTGTTTACCCACAATGACAGTGACCTGCCTTTATATAGTTAGTGCCGCAGCCTGCAGTTAGTCCTAATTTCTAATGAAGGACTTAACTGGGCAAGATCACAGTCAGCATGCTATAGAGCCCATGTCCTAGATGAGGGCAGGCTGATCTCCTCTGGCCACAGTTACAGCAGAATTTTCAATTCTTCCCCAAGAATACAGTTCCAAGGTTTAGGCCTTCCCTCCCATAGAACAGGAAGGAGATTGCTATTTTTCAGCTCATCTGAATTCTAGAAGCGACTTCCCATTGCTTTCCTTTCTTCTCAGGGGCTTTGAAAACGATATTCAAGGCAATAGTCCAAAACTGCTTTCCCCTCTGAAAAACTTAACCAGAGGCAGCCTTGTAATGCTGGAGAGCTCTAAGATTCTGGAGATATGGTCTCCAGTTTCTACTCTATCCTTCCTTACCCCCAAGCCTTTCTCCACTGAAAGGAATGAAGAAATGGAGTACCAGGTATCTAAGGTACCTCTGAGACTAGACATCTTAACAGATTTTGCAGAAGAAAGATTGGTTTTCAAGTGTGGTTCAATGTGGTTTTATATTGTTAATGATCATTCATTCATCAAATATTTATTAAGCACCCACTATGAAATAGGGTACTATTGTGATCTGAGAATACAGCATTACACAAGATAGACAAGGTCCTTGTGGGGAGGAATGGGCAATAAACAAATAAAGACATTTCAAATAGGAATAAATGCTATGAAGGAAAGAAAACCTAATAATATAATGTAGACTGGTACTAAGAAGAGTGTTTCTTTAGTCTGAGTATTTGCCAAACTCACTCTATATCATCATGTAGGTTATCTCTACACCAGGGCACATCACCCATCTTCTTAGATGTTACCATCTGAGTTGAGATCTGATAGAGGAAGCAGTAAACCTTGTCTTTAATTCTTTCCAATTTCTATTTCTACACCCTTTTAAAATAACAGATCAGGTTAAATACTATTTCGTTTCAAATGTGGAGCCATTTATTTTAATCTATTGATTTAATTGTCCTTGTCTCTGCCTTCATTTCTGAGTTGATCAAGTTGCTTCATTGTCTCATCCCTCTGCATGGATACCTATCTATTTATGTATCTCTACCATAGCATTGTCCAGCATAGCAGCTGGTGATTTACTTTTCCCCCAAAGGGTTGTGTTCCTCAAAGACACAGAACATCTATTTTTTTCTTTCATATTTTTTTATCCCATTGGTAAGGGCCATGCCTGTTAGAGGTACTCAATAAATGTCTGATAAATAATAGATGAAGGAACCTAATAAGCAATTTGGGAATAAGTAACTTTCACAAGCTCCTCTTGGTATCAACCATAGACGACACAGATATGCTTCCCAAACAAGAAGCGATGTACATGTGGGGCACCAAGCCATCTCTTTCCCTCTGCTCTAGTTGATCCCTAAAAGTTAGCTCCATAAGAAAGAGACTGGGGATTGCTACCAAATACCCCGGGTAGAGAGGGATGACATTCATCCATAGCATACCCAGTCCAAGGAGAAGGCAGGCATATAATAGTATTTGGGAGCAGGCAACCTCATCCTTTAGTGTTGATAGTGTCAGAGATGAAACTGCTATGAGCATTCCATGATGTTCCTTTGGTAGAAAGCTTCAATTATGCTGAAAATTTTATGTTGTGAGTTCTTTCATTTGGTTGTTGAGATCCTTTTCTGTGTTTTAAACATTTCACTAAGGAAATGCATACACAAAAAAAAGCAATACCAATATCTCATTTTTAATGGGATAAGATGGGGATTTTTTTTAAAGCTTTGTTTCAAATGCTTAAAAACAAAAAAGTCAGGATCAAATAATAAGCAGTCCTGCCTCATACTTATAAGCATCTAGAGGTCTGGACTAACCAGTTACAGGAAATCTAGAAGCAGGAACGAGTTATAGTACAATATGAGTTTACCTCTTTGTCTTTAACTGTTGGCCACCAAGTCCTGTTGATTGTACATTAAAACTATACACCCCTTTTTTTGGCATTTCTAATTGTTTCTTTTCTTTACATTACTATGATTTTCAGGATATTAAACTTATACCACAATCTATGTATATGTCGCACCACATTTACCACCATTGTTCGGTGCGCATTACCACCACCATGTTCACACCTTCATTCCTTTGCTAGTTGCCCCTCCCACTCCTCTGATAACCACAGTCTTGGATCCTGCGAATTTGGTTATGTTTGTCAGTTTGTTTTGTTTCTTTACACTCCATATAAGAGAGAAATCGTCTGGTACTTTTCTATTTCTGACTTATTAGTATTAGTATAATCCCTTCAAGTTCCACCCAGGTTTTTTTAAAAGTCATAATTTCGTTCTTTTAGATAGTTGAGTAAAATCCCACTGAGTATAAATACCACAACTTCGGTGTCCAGTCATCTGTCGATGGGCATTTAGGCTGTCTCCATGTCTTGACTATTGTGAATCGTGCTGTTACGAACATAGGGGTGCAACTGATTTTTCTAATTAATGCCTTTGTATTCACTGGGCATATGCTAGAAGTGGGATTGCTGGGTTCAATGGTAGGTCCATCTTTATTTTTTGAGGACTCGTCATACTGTTTTCCAAATAGGTTTCACTGGCTTGCATTCCTACCAAGATTATTCTTTTTTTTTTTTTTTTTTTTTTTTCCCCCATTTCTGCTACCACTACTGTTTGAGAGCACTAAAGTCTCTTTTGAACTAAAACAGCCACATTCTAAGTCTCCTTGCATCAACCTCTGCACCTCTTTTCTCCAAATTCACATAACAGCAAGAACAATCTCTTCACACAAAAATCAAAATGAAATCATTTCACTTAGAATAAAATCCAAACTCCTTACCATGGATTATAAATCCCTGTATAATTCAGCCCCTGCCACCCTTCCAATTTTGTTTGCTGCAGCACCGTCTCCTGCTCAGGATGAGGCAGCCTCAGGGGCTTCCTTTCTGTCCCCCAAACAAGCCAAGACCTTTCCCAACTCAGCAATTTTGCACATGTGTGTTTTGTCCACTGGTATATTTTCTTTACTTCAAACAGTTCCTAGCTCACAGAAACTGCTGAATAAATATTTGTTGAATGAATGAATAAATTCTGGTCCCTTTGCTTATGATCTACTGTACTCTGTATGACTATCTTCTCATTCTTTAATCCTTGGATTAAGTCGCTTAGTTAAAAAAATTCTTTCCACAACCTATTATTTAAGTAGGTCCCCTTTTTTTCAGTATCTTTCACAACTTCTTGCTCTATCTATTTGCATACTTATTATTTTTAAAAACTGCCTTCCTCTTTCATAAACCTTTAAGCTCCACTAAGGTCATCTTTTATATTTACCAATGTATTAACCAGTGCCTGGCACATACTGCTAGTTCAGAACCAACATCTATTCAAAAGATTAATGAATAAATGAATAAATATGCAAGTGTATTAAACAACACCTGCAATCGCCTTAGTTACCATAGCGGATCATATTTAAGAATACTTCTTATTTGGACATTGATTTCTTGTCATTGGGACAATTCCCACACTTACTCTAAAGAATTCAAATTGAAAATACCACACTTATTGAAAAAAAAAAATTACAAGTTTGAAGTATTTTTGTGATTATTTCAGAACTTATTTCAGAAAATGAGGCCCATTTTCAGGTCAAATTTCACCAGTCTTTGACCTCAGAGAGAGCTGCAAACAGTATTGACGTCAGTGTCCCATTTACATTCCCATCCCTAGGTCTGCAAAATGCTATTACTTAATATTTCAATAACTCTGTATTTAAAAAAAAATTATATTCTCTTGAGAGTGAATAAGTCATTTCTCTCCTTTTTGAGTTAATGGGAGGAGGTGGAAGGAGCAGTAGCATGGTTTGCTATAAACTCAAATAATCATAAAATTGAAAATCATTGCCTCAGCCTCCGGTCTGCAGAGCACTTAATAGTGTTTACGTCACTTAACATCTGGCCTCCAAATGTTATCAGTCTTGAACACTACACCTACAGAGACAGCCTGGCATTTTAGCTTTAAATATGTTCTTTTGGGAAGAAAGGAAGCTGATAGGAGGGGTGGGGAGAAAGATGGAAAAATGATATCCCAGAATCTTTCTCCTTGACTTAGACAGTAAAGAAAAGTTACACATATTATTTTTCCTCACAGATACTGAGCATCTACAATGTGCCAGGCCATGTCTTAAGTATTTGGTATACATGAACTTATTTCATTGTTATAGTTAATCTTTAGGAAAGGTGTTAACTTGATTCTCTGACTGTGAAAACTGAAGTTCAAAGGTTTAAATGGTTTGCTGATGACCACTCAGTTAGTGAATGGTTGATCTTGTATTTAAATTTAATTTGATTGTTTCCATTAGCAAATCAATCTACTCACTCACAGCAGCAAACATCTGCTCAGTTTATACTCTTGTTACCATAGATAAGTCTCCATGAAGATAAGTTCTGAAGCACAGCCTTCTGATCCGGCGACCCTTTCTCCCTGCTCAGGCTTTGCCACTACAATGACAGACTCTCTGCTGCATCATATTTTCCATTGTGCACATCAGCAAACAATCATATTGTAAAGATTTATATCCACAACAAATCAACCTACAAACAAAAGAGAACCACAGAGATTTCCACCAGACATGGGAAAGTTAAAAGAATCCATCACCTGCAGATCTGAAGTACAGGAAATGTTAAAGGAAGTCCTTCAGGCAGAAGGGAAATGATACCAGGTGGAAATCTCTATCTACACAAAAGAATGAAGATATTTTGCTTCCTACTAAAATCTCTCCAAAATATAATTGACTGAAAAGTAAAAATAATAACAATTTTTAAGTTTTTGACACAAGCAGAAGTATACTATTGAAAAAGAGCACAAAAGCAAAAAAGGGAGAAATGGAACTATATTGTGGCAAGCTTCTTATACTATATCTGAAGTGTTAGAAGTGCTTATACTAGAACCCCTAAAGTAACCATTAAAAAATCCAGAGCTAAATCTGAGGAAATAAAATGGAAGTCTATTATAACACTTCACTATCCAAAAGAGAGCAGAAAAAGAGAGGAGCATATATAATCAACAGGTAGGGCACAGAAAACAAATAGCAATGTGCTAGAATTAAACATGATCATGTTAATTTTTTTAAATGTGAATGTCTTTAAATATCTAAACATTTGGCATGCCCTGGTGGTCTAGTGGTTTAGTCTCCTTGGCATAGTGCACTGGCATAGTCCACATACATGCCAAGGTCCCTGGGGCTGGTGAAACACCCAAGATTAACAAAAAAATGTTTCCTCCTCTCTCTTACTGTTTGTCTGACTCTATTCACCTTCACTCCTGCCTGTACATTTAAAAACAATCTAAACATCACAAATAAATTGATGATGTACACCTTAAACTTATATACCATTTCTTCATAAAGGAATAGGTAGACTTGTTAAATAGGGACAAAAGAACATGGCACAACTAAATGCTGCCTCTAAGACACTTTAAATAAAAAAACAAACAGTAAATCAAAGTGAAAGGATGAAAAAAGATGTGCCATAAGAACACTAGTAAAAAGAAACAGAATATCTATAATAATATATGAAGATGAATATTTCAGAGCAAAGACTATCACAGGAAAAAAGAGCTCCAGGTGGCACATTCCAAATAACTCACGGCAAAACCAAAAGGAAAATCAGAAAGTGTTTTGAACTGAGTGGAAATAACAATATTACATATCAAAATATGTGAGATGCTGTTAGAGCAGTATTTTAAGGGAAATCTATAATGCTAAAATGCCTTTTTTTTGAAAAGGAGAAAATAAATGACCTCAGTTTCTAGCTTAAGAAATTACAGCCACAGCAGAAAATTAAATCCAAAATAAGACAAACAGAGAGAGAGAGAGAGAGAGAGAGAGAGAGAGAGAGAGAGAGAGAGAGAACATAACAACGAACAAAATGAACAAAATGAGCTCTTTGTGCAACCAACAAAACTGTCGAACTTACTGGAGGTTTTAACTAGTGTAATAAGGTAATATAATGATATAAAAGAATGAAATTTCCTCTTTTTGTAAATGATATGATTATCCATATGGAATAGTCATTGTAGGTTGGTTATAATAATAAATTGGAGACAATCCAAATAAAACAGGTGAGATGATAAACAAATTGTAATACATTTATGCAATGGAATGCAGTTGGCATTAAAAAGGAACAATCTATTGATACCATGGTGGAGGACAGAATTAGACTACTGGTGGTAAACATAATGTATTGTGTATAGATGTTGATTTATAATGCTGCACTCCTTAAACTTAAAATAAATTTAAAAAATGAATGAATCCTAAACTAATTATTAGTGAAGCAAGATAAAGAGTTCCTATTTTATAAAAATTAATCAATAGTGACAGAAAGCACACCAGTGATTTCTTAGGGGCAAATAGCAGAGTGGGATGGAAGGGAAATGTTTTGGTTGGTGAATTTGTTCATTATCTTAAGTGTAGTGAAAGTTTCATGAGTGTATATGTGTCCAAATTATATACACTAAAAAGTGAATTTGGGGGGCTTTATTTGTACCTAAAATAAAGATTTTTTTAAAAAGTAGAGGTGTGGGCAGGAATAAAGGTGAGTAGAGGTTGCCAGATTGAGAGAGGAGGAAAAAGCACTTCATTTTATTTAGTTGCTCATCATGGTTTTTCTTGCTGGCCTCAGACATGAACACACAATCCTAGGATGTGTGTGGATCATATCCAATCCCTCCACCAACTCCACCAACCAACCAACCAACCAACCAACTCTACCATGGCGCACTAATAGAGACTTTTTTTTAAAGGCTGGTGCTCAGCCCATGCAATTCTCCACTTAATAACTCATAGTTTTTCATTATTGTTTAAGAAAAATTTCAAAAAGTTGTCTTTTCTAGTAATCTCCATTTCTTCAGCATCTGTGTGCTTTCCCAACACGCTATAAATCAGGACTGATCCACAGCTTCACAGAAAATTCCTCTTGTTGAGATCATCAGTGTCCTCCAATGGTCAATTCTCAGGTACCATCTTTCTCAAATTGCCAGGGATAACTGACAGAATTTACCCCTTTTTATTCTGACTTTAAGATATCAACTTTTGGTGCACCCTGGTAAGAGCAGCAATTAGGTCCGATTGCCTCCAAAGGAGTACCCCATGTACCCCTGGGTTCAAGTCCAGGGGGAAATGGCCAGTGTGGACAACTAAATGAATAAAAATAATGAAAAAAGATGCTTCTTCCTCCTCTCTCTTCCTGCCTTCCTGACTACATACTTCCATTCTTAAAAAAAAAAATTTTGCTTTTGGGGGTTTTTCCTTCCTATGTTATTGTCTTTCCTAGCTCTTCTGGACTATCAACATTGGAGAGTCCCTAGGCTGGGCTCTCAGCCCTGTTTTTTTTTTTTCCCTGGGAGATGTTACCATTGCTTTTTATTATGATATAACAAAGTATCTGTACATCAGTGACTCCCTAATGTGTATAAGACTGAGGGCTACAGGTAGAATACATGAGTGGTCACACAAAGGAAACAGACAAAGCTGGAAACCTAACAAAGAGCAAAGACAGTTCAACGGGTAAAGGTTTGAAAGTGGACTACAGATGTCAGGTACTGTCACAGCAGCACCCTGGCAATTCTTTACAGTGTGTTTGAGACACTATCTGCATTGCTTTTGTGCATCACTGTCCTCAGCTCAGGTAATTTTATGTAAAATGCATCCAATTTCCACAAAACTACTTAGCATTGATTTTGCATCTTAAGAGTTTCAGAAACGCCAAGGTTCCAAAAATAAAAGGGCATCATGATTCTATTAGAGCCCGAGCAAAGTCTCCAGGCTTCACTGCTCTCTGACATTATTTTTAGAAATTAAATCTTCCTGTAATCTAAACCCAGTGCCTCTGAGGAGGTCACAGTTCACCCTTTGTCACGTGAAGGAGTCCCCTTTTTCATTCCCTAAGGTCAAGGTAAGGGGGTGGGGTCAGATAGGCTCGAAGGACTGACCTCACCATTACAGTATCTGAACTGAGAGCATCTTTCCCTTCACGTGTGGCCCTCATGTGGAGAATGAAAACCCTAAATCAATTTGACAGACTTCAGCTTTTCCTTTCAGATCAATTCTTTCAAAAGGCTGTAGAACTAGTGTTTTGAAGTGGAGAGGCCTTACTTTTTGAATCAATGTAAATTCATTTTCCTCTTCTGAGATCAATTCTTATTCATGACTCCTTATTAGAAAGATCATTTTTACTCTACAAATACATCTTGTCAATACCTGAAACAAGTATTACCTCCAAATTTGAGTATTTGAGGGAAACACATTTGGAAAGCATTCTCTTTCTTTCAACTGCTTCTGCTATATTCCTGTCCTTTGTCTCCCCTGCAGTTAAACAAGTCACTTGAAGGGCTGATTTATTTGATAGAGATATTCTCTTGAATGTTTTTTTCTCAGCTCTGTCAATAATCCTATTTCCTCATTTTATCATTTCACAACTGATTTTCCCAACATGGATTTCCTCTTTAATACTCGATTATCTTTACTGGTAAATTACCCAGTTAAATCAAAACATCAGCTTCTGTAATCAAAAGGACATAGGGCTCTTGACATGGTGTTTCTGACTCACAGATAGATGGGCTGTATTCTGTGCCACCTCAATAATGTGGCATTACTTAGGCAACTAAAAAACCACCACCTTACGCAATCAAGCTGCGTTTTTGCATGTTTCCTTCTCAATTTTACAAATGACTCACTTAACTTCTTCAATATTCTCCACTTTTTAAAAACATTCTATTCTGAAGTGTGACCGTTCTACTTTTGACAAGGAAGTCATAATACTCATTCCATTTTCAATGCATGTTTTACTAATTAGGAAATATTTTAATAGGATTGAAAGATGCTTAAGGTCATTTAAAAATTTAATAAAAGTAGTAGCAACATTTATTGCTAGAAAAGTTGAGTTTCTGAATAGCTGACTTTTGCTTTCTGTGATTATACTATACATTAACAGTTCTTCTGATGCACAGACTGTAATTCTCATTACCATCCTAGAAAAAAAATGAGATAGAAGAACACAAAACTTTCAAATCTCCATGCAACAGAATGATCATATCTGCTTATTACTCAAACAAATTTTCAAATATTTCTTTTTAAGTTTTAGCAAAAAAAAACAGTTTGATTCTCTCATTTCCAAACCTCTATTACATCACTGCTACAGACAGAAGAAAACTCAAACTCCTTAACTGGTAGTACAGGTCTTAAATGATATGCTATGACCTTGACCTTCTAAGTTTATTGCCAGAACTCTCAAAGACATATTGATTTGGTTTTGCTTATACTTTTCTTACTTCCTAGACAATCTTTCTATCTAGAATATCCTTTCTGACATTTCTACAAATACAAATTCATGTGGATTAGCTAGAAGATGGAAAGCGCAAGAATGAGGGAGAATTCAGCAACTCCAACTGTGAGAGTGACTGCCTAGAGACTGTTTAGCTACCCTGTTTTGTCAGCCCTATTAAGAAATACTCAGAGTGACTCAAGGGGTCCTCTAAATAGTAGAAAATGATTGCCCTGGGAAAGATCTACTTAGAAGCAGTTTAATGTAATGGATCAGGCATAGCTTTGGAAGGATCAGATCCTGGTCTGAACAGAAGAGCTGCCATTTGCTAACTAAAAGGCCTTTAATTTAACATTTCTAAGGCTGAGTTTCCTCATATGTATGTAAAATAGTGATAGAAAATGCTAAAGGCTTGCTATGAGGATTAAATAACGTATAAAGATTCAGATGTTCAGCTCTGCAGTTCACTAGCTTTGTCAGCACAGGACAAATGCAGTAGAGCAGAAATGACAGCATAGATTATTTAGACAGAGCACCTGAGATTTCATTTCTATTTGCCACCACTCTTGAAATGGAATTCCTTAAAACATGTAGATATCACACAACAAACCACAAATTCTCTGGGAAGATGTTGAGGTAGGAAGCAGGAATTCCACAAAGACTTGAAAACTCCTCTGCCTGTGAAGGAGTAGTCACTCTGTAACAGAGGTTTTGGGGAGAAAGACCCAAAGCAAGAGGGCGGAATAGAGTCTTGGAAGATAAATATCTCAGAGCCAAAGCGTACTTGGCAGGCACTGAATTGACTTCCCAAAGGGTTACACAATCTTTATCTCCTACTCTGCTTTGAGGCTGAGTATCCAAGTGACATCGTTTTGTCCAAAGAGATGTAGGATGGAAGTCTTTGGGTAAGGTGTTACTTCCTAAATCTTAGTTCAGACATATGAAATTTTGTCATTTTTTTTTTTTTTGGGAGGGTCACAATTTTAGATGTTTCTACCTAGAGAAGACAAATCTTTCTACCAGGAGAGGTCTTTATCTTTGCCCCCGGCATTTTCCTATTTTTTTTTCCCTTTCCTGGAACAGGAACTCAGTGAAAAGGCAATCCATAGCATTTTTATGGTTTTGAGGATAAGCACCAAGGTGGCAGAAATAGAAGATAAAAAGATCCTAGATTTCAGGACACCACTGAGTCTCCGGGACTACCTATCCTTGAAATCATGTTGCACAAGACAAAATACCGACCTGTTTAGCCACTGTGGAGTGTCTTGTTTGCAATTACAAACAAGACAAATGGATGCTATGGGGCTGAGTCTAGAGGAAGTCAGGGAGTTAGTACCTCTCAGGATAAACATTTGGAGTAGTAATAAACCTTACATTTGCTGCCACCTTTGGAGGCAACAGAGAATGAGTCCTTGCATAGAACAGAAAAAAAAAAAAAAGGAAAGCAAGAAAGGGAAGGTGGGGAGGGGGAGAGAAGGGAACTAGTGCTAGAAGAACTACAGTTTTAAACAGAGTGGTCAGTTAGCAAAGCTATTATCTGAGGTACTAGCTGGGATATTTGAGTGTCAGGCTGAGGAAACAGGAAGTCAAAAGGTCCTAAGGCAGGAACATGCCTGGATACTTGATTAACAGTCAATAGGCCAGTCTAGTTGGAGTAAAGCGAGTGAAGGGGGGAGATGGGAAGGAGTTCATAGGAAACCATTTTATAGAAGGTTTTCATACAGCATGTCTAGAAAGACAGATACCAATGATGATTACAAGGTTTTATACCTGAGTAGAAAGCCCAAGGTATCATCCATATGAGGTGAGGAAGAAAATACAAATGAGTTCTGGGTTTGGAGATGAAAATCAGATCAAGCTAAGTTTGAGATGAAAACCATCAAAGAAGATATGTCAAGAAGGCAACTGGATGTAAGAATTTAGATTTGTGGATAATTTTTCCTTGATTGATAAGTCAGTGTATTTGTGCACACTTTTTTTAAAAGTGAATGATAAAATTTTATTTGTGTTTACATGTTCTTAGTCTTCTGAAGACCAATATTTAGCTGATATGGATTATGTGAGGAGTTTGGGGAGGACTAGGTGAAGTAATGTGTACAGAGGGCATATGTCAGAATAGATATTTGATAAATAATATCTAATAGATACTCATACTTTTCAGGGATTTTGTTAAGCACTATTGATAACTTGATTAATTTAATCTTTACAATCTGGCCAGTAGCAAAACTTGCATTTATACAAAAATCTCTTTATTCCTGAACCAATGTTCTTAATCCACATATAATACCAGAGCTACAAATTCAGAAGCCCTTAAGGGCAATTAAATTTATGCAGTGACTTCTACATCCAACACCTACTCAGCATTTACACGTGGATTGATGAGTATCTTGAACTTTACGTGGCCAAAGAAGAATAATTTATTTCCCAACTAAATCTGTTCCTCCTTCAGTCCTGTATCAATTAATGGCCCTTCATTTGCTCATTTGTTCGAGCCCCAAACCCAGGAATTATTCTTGATCTCTCTTTCATCTGATACACCCAACTCACCAGCAAGAACTTATGGCTCTACTTTCAATATTTAACCCATATTTGTGTATTCCATTCATATTCATGGTTATAACTCTCATTCTGAGCTACCATTATTTATCCATATTTTTCTCAGTGGCCACTGGTTTTCATGTTTCCATTCTAGTCTCCTATAATCTATTATATCCATAGCAACCAAAAGAGAGTTTTAAAAATACAGACAAGCTCATGCTTTGAACTCCCCTATAGTTTTTGATCTCTTTAGAAGACAATCCAATGTCCTTAACTACAATCTAAAAGATTCTTCATGATATGCTCTCTGTAGCCTTTCTGATTTCACTTTATATGAGTTTACCTCTTGTTCATTATATTTTAGTGGCATTGACCTCCCTTTTCCTTGAATAAACCAATGTCTTGTTGCCACAGGGTCTTTGAACTAATAGTTGGTGCTACTTAGCACCCTCTAACCCTCATTCTTTACATAATAACTCTATGTCACTGAGGTCTCAGAGAAAATTTTCTCACCTCAGGTAGGCCTTATTGATCTTCCCAGTTTATATCATTACAAATATTACAAATACTAAACACTTTATCCTCTTATTTTATTTATCATTATTTGAAATTTTCTTGTTAATTTATTTGTTTCCTCATGCTTGCTAGTCTCCCTTTATACAGGGTTTATGAAATTTGGGACCTTGCCCTATCTTGTTCCTTGTCATATACAGGACCTAGTAAATTGCCTGACACAGAAGATATTCAACTAAGATTTGTTTAAAAAGTTGACTGAATATAATGTAATATAATAGGGAGCATTTGTTGGGGTCTCGGCAAATTGGATGTGTGTTCAGGTTAAAGGAATTTAAATTTAAATTTCTTTGAAATTCTTTATTGACTAAATCAAAAGACTTAGAAGGCTTGCACTCTATCGCTTTGCTTCCTGATGCACTGTCAGCGATTCTAGAAGGCTGAAGATCTGAAAATGCTGAACAGAATGACGTTGAATTTCCGTATGCAAATGACAATGGTTCCCAGAAATATTTTTGCCTTAGATCTGTAGATTAGATTATACCAGCAGAAGAAATTACTCAACTAGCTAGACTTTAAGACAAATATGTTACATACAATGAATGTGTTACTTCTCCCTAATGGGGAATTTATTGATGGGAAATGTTACAAATCCATGAGAACAAAATTGATTTCAAATGAAAATAGGAATTGGGAACTTTAATCATCATGGAAACAAAACGAAATTATAGACTCAAGAAACAGTATTAATCTATATAACTTAAACAGAGGATGCTTTTTAAAAGATTTCACAGCTAAGATAAAAGCATCATATATAACTAGATTGCTGGGTCCAAACATTCATTTCATAATTTCAACAGCCCAAGTCTAGATGAATACTGCCTGAGGTTGCACATAAGAAGTCTTGCTTCAAAGCCCAATAGGAAGAATGCCATGGGAGCTGGTATATCTGTACCCAAGGAGGGGCAGACTTTCTTCACTTAATTCAATTCAAATCCACTTGATGAGTGTAAAAGAACTCATATTGTCCAAGGTTAAAATGTAAGGGTAGAAAAAATTTGAACTTACATTAAGAATACAGTAATTCTTAGAAATATGTACTGAATAGGGTACAATGAGGATTGACAAAGGGCTATTGGTTTTGGCAAAAAGAACACTCATGATATGGTTTCCATTGGGGGTGGTGAACAAAGTCTGATTGAAGTGGGTTGAGGAGAGAATGAGAAGTGAGGAAACAGACTGGAAACAAAGTGCAGAAATAAAAGAGTCAGATGCAGAGACTTAAAGAGTTCTGCGAAAGAGAGGGAGGATATAGAAGAGTAATTAGAGATGTGGAGTCTGTTAGGCTCCTTTTATCTCATATTTAAATGCTTGAGAGAAGGAAAATGATGATCAGAGGGAGGGAGAAGAACGATGAAGATGAAAAGTCATGGAGGAGACAAGATGAGATGGGACCTAGTGTCCAGTGGGGAGACTGTACTGGGTTTATGGACTGTGTCCAGAGAAAGGGCAGAGTACTGCTAGAGAGTGTGACAGATGAATTGGCTCTCTTGTGATTTCTTTTATTTTCTCAGTAAACTGAAATAAATGAAAAAAGTTTAGGAGGTTTAAGGAGAGATAAGGTGGTATGAAATTGCTATCTTGGAGACTGACACAGTAAAGTAACCTTCTTTAGACTGAGCTTATGGAGCACGGTTGAATATTTTTCTTCAGTCATATTCAGCGGTTTTTCTGCTGATACTACGTATGCGAAGATTTGGCCTGAACAGTTCTGAAATGGTGCTGGTCAGATAAAGGTGTTTGTAAAATAATAAGACCTGAAATTTAAGCTAGGTAAGGAAAGAAATGGGGGATATATGAGAGAGAGGGGTTAAGGGAAGTGAGGGACAATGAAAAAGGTGAATGAGACAAATAAGTGGAAGTGATAATAGGGTACAAGTCTAAGAGGGGAACAGAGAGGTGAGTCTGAAGATGGGAAGTGTGAGTCAGATACTAGGAATCTTGACACAAGATTCTGGGGATGTTTCGGTTATTGGTAGTTTAAAGGTCTAGGATAAGCTTGGGAGAGAAGATGGCTTAGTTGGTATGGAAGTAAAGATTACTGAAAGTGATGCATGTAGAAGATCATAGTATTTAATGGATCATCTCCAAGGATGTGGAAATGATCACAAATGATGATGTAATTCATTGTAGAGAGAAAGAGTGAGTCAGATGCTGCAATATTTGGTGGATTAGAGGGAGTGACCCAGAGATCAGTGAATGACTACAGTAAGGAGGGGTAGTGGGTGGTATAGTATGACAGCATTCACTTCATAGGAGCCAAGCTTTTGAGAGATAAGGGTAAGAAAGCAGTCCGTAAGCAGCAAATTTTTTTTTTAAAGGATAATAATTCCTCTACCAGTGGGCCCTATAGTAGGCAGAATATGAGAGATAAAAGAGCAAGCTCAGGGGCCTAGGGAGAGCCAGGTGTCCATTTGAGCAAGAAAACAGAATATTTGGTATGAGAATGTAGAAAACCTTGATGATTTCCAACCAGGAGTTCCAGCAGCAGAGTGGAAAGGTTAGAGGAGATTAGTTTATATTTGGGGATGTGTCTGGCCATATGGAGCCAGAGTAATTATGAGAAACTTGGACTTCTGAGGGTAACTGAGGGAAAACAGGAATATAAGAGGATGAGAGAACTGGTGATGGAGGGCGGGAGGGTCAGAGGAAGAAAAGAGAAAAGATTTTGAAACTGAAGTTCTTCTATGATCTTATTTGCTTGAATATCAAAGCACCACAGAATAGGAGAGGAAGGAAGGAGCATAACATATATCATTCGAAAACTTGGGCTACAATACGATTGTCACCTAATTGCTACATGACTTGAGAGGCTTTAAATGACACATTTAATCTTCAGTTGCCTAAAGTATACAAGTTATAATACTGAACACTTCAGAATGTTGCTGTGCAGATTAATTGGATACTATGTTTCACAATTTAAATGAAAAACAAAGTACAACGGATTTATTGTTTAGTTGCCAAGAATGCATTTATCATTTTTAACATTTTCTTGATTTGCTCTTAAGCAATTTTTCCCCATAAGATAAAGTCAGCTAACATAATCAAGCAATCAGAGGGACTGCTTAATCCATACAAGGAGTTCATGTGACCCCAGTGAGGCTCAACAAGATGCTCCATCCTTGGAATCCTAGTTAGAGGGACAAAGAAGCTAAAAAGTGACTAAAGTTCCTTTCCATCAGAGGGTGGTCATTATCAGATGGCCCTGGTTGGGAGGCCTTCCCGGAGGTTCCTACTTTACTTCTCCAGGAGTGACTCTCCAGGTTTTCAGAAACTGTAGGAGCTTCCAATATCTTTTTAATAAATTCCCATTTTTAAATTAAAGTCAATATCTGTCTTAAGAAGCCTAAGAACCCTACCTTCCATATTAATCCATATTATATAAATGTCGTTATTCCTACTGCTACTACTAATAGCAGCAAAAATTATACCACTGTTTACTACTTTAGACAGAAATAGCCAAGGCTTAATTGGGAAAATAAATGAAGATATAAACTTCATGTGAATTCCCTGGAGCCCTGGCAACATAACGTGTTCAATGTAATTCTCCTTCAAGGGCCTATCAATTCCAATCGATTTTATTACCCTTCCCAGAAAGCTCTCAATAACAATTTTAAGACACCTTTCTAAGGCTCTAAATTTGTCAAAACAGTCATGGTAAATCCAAGTCTATGCCATTTAGAAGCAACAGCACAGGGAAAGGCAGTTTAAGAATGTGAGTGCAGAAGGATAAATCACAGATAGAAAGATAAATTAGCAATCTGAAAGAGCAATGACTCAAAAAGGGAGCATCCATTCTAATTTATAATGCAAAAGGCTCCACTGCCATCATCTATCTTAGCCTGAAACAGCACACGAGGCTTCTTTGCAATCAAGAATCAGTTTGATAAGTAAGATCCACATTAAAAAACCCTCAACTTCATACTGCATTAAGAAGATGCTAATGTACTAGGCTCCTCAAAGTCTCCCACTTTATCCCTTAGAACTTATAAAGAGACAGTTTGGAAACTGTAAAGTGTTTTCTCATTCTAATGGAACGGAGGTGAACCTAAGAGAAAAAAATACCTGAACGAAAAAGTACCGAATATTAATCTAGAGTTAAGACACTTTCAAGTAGAAGGGGACCAGTAAACATTCTTGTTACAGATACTCGGCTCTTCTCTCTTCCTCTGGTAAGCAAAACTTCCAATCTTGTGAGCTTTGGAGCACCTCAGCCCTGACTACCTCCAAGGCTCCAGATATTTCCAGCGGCACTCCCCATTTCTTTCCCTTTACTTAGCTTGTCAGGTCACTAAGTTGCTTTTGTCATCCCTTAGGAATTTTCCTACTAAATCTGGCTTGGAATATATCGTTTCCTCAGCTCTCAAATCCGTGTTGCCTTGGAGTATAAGCAGACAGGTCACTGACAAAGAATCAAAAAATAAATAAACGAGAGCTATGATCAAAGTTTTCAGCACTGTACAAAGTATGTAGTCTCTAGTCTTTCATTTCTAACTCCCTTGTACATCAGTGACTGGCAGTCCTATTGCCACTCTTGCTCTCTGACTTGTTACTGAGGATGCGACTCATGTCCATCTCTACTTTTGTCTCATCCTGCTTCTCTGCAAGGTCATGCAGATTCCTTCCTTAACAATAGTCTTGTCAGTGCTTGACCTGACAATTCGACCAAGCAGTCTTATTTGTATAATTTGATCTTTGTATTGCTATGCCAGACAAACTAATACCTCTGCAAATGTCATTGCCCAAACCAGAAATCATGAAAACACTTTTCAGCATAAAAATAGGCTGCAAAATGCAAATGTAGACCAGGGACAAAGGAAGGACCAGCATTGTGCTTTGAGAATTTCTCTGACTTCATTTTTCCTCATGACTTGGTTTCCACAACCATGGGCAGATTAAAGAGAGCACACTTTGTGATTAAGATTGAAACCAAAACTTAAGAAAAAGCTCTTATATGTGAAATGATTTATATTAACTATAAAATCTCTTCTTGATGGTTTACTAATCTACTTCAAACTCTGTGAAACGTCTATGGCACCAAGTAAAAGCAACAGCTTCTGAATAGCAGCCACTAGAGCTGGGTTAGAAACATGCCGCCCTATGTCATCTGTTTCATGCCCACTGCTACCTTTCACCAATCCCTGCCATCATGCTTCCTTGGACTGGCCCAATTCTAGGAGAAACTGTATTAGAAAAGCTATCTTCTAGTGACTTATCTTTTCTGGGCCTATATTTAAGACAGGTAATACATGTAAATTCTCTACTGTGTGGAATCATGTGAGAATAGAATTACATTTCAGCAATCCTAAATGAGGAGTAATTTGACTTTGTTTATTCAAACTTAGAAGATAGGAATACTTATCTTCAAACACTGCTGGCAGAAATAATGAACATTAGTAAATGCAACAAAAGCATGAACTTTTCTAGAGGAAAAACATAATTGAACCCCATAGTTAAAATCTAATGAAACAGATTTTTAAAAAGATGGCTACTATGTCTTTATAACTCTATTTAACTAATCAACCTAAATGTTTAATTCTATGATGTATGCTAGGTGTTAAGAAGAGAGGGGTTAAGGGAAGTGAATGAATAAGAAGAGCTACAGTTTAGAACAATGATCTGGCAGAGATTTCTGCAAAGATCATAGCATTTTGAAGGACAGAGATGTGGTACCATAGGGATCATAGAAAGATTAAAATTAAAAATTAAAATTGGAAGTAGGGTGGTGAGCACTGATATTGAAAAGGATTGCTCATCTAGAAGGATCATAACTTTTTCAGTTAGAAGTGTGGGTAGTGAGTCATCTCCCTAATGAGAGAGAGAGAGAGCAAGAGAGAGAGAGAACTTTTGGATTTGTTTCATAATGAAAGACAGGACTACTCCCCTCTCCTACTCATGGAAGTCAGTAAATTCCTGTCTTAATGACTCTCTCCTTGGATTTCCTGAGGATTTTCTCCCTCATTGCATTTTAGTAGATGCTGGGAGTTTCCTAGTTTCTTCCTTGTCCTCCACCTGATGGTTAGGAGCTACTGTTTTGGGTGGACATAGAAACTTTCTGTATTTATCATGCATTTAATAAAATGATCATTTATTTCACTGTATCAAAAAGCTTTAGAGAGCTGTTAGAGTATTATTATCAGACTATTGTCCCCATTATCTTTAATTTTTTTCCCCAATAATGCATTTGACATAATGTTGTCAGCTTAATTTTCTGTCATCTACTTCTAACTAAATCACTGTCTTCTTCAACATCCTTCAATGTCTTTCCATTGTTAAAACTGTCATGGGCCAACAAAAGTTCTAGCGACAAACTGCTTTTCCATTCATATATTTTTATGTTTTTCTTCTTAAATTTTCATCAACAACTAAAGGGAATTTCTTCAACTGTAGGTGCATAACTCAATTATCTGCTTCTAGATTTTGCCTGTTATTTCCTTTCTTAGAAAGAGCATCTTCTCTCCTAGCCTTCAAATTGCCACCATTTTCCAAGGCTCTTTTCAAATGCTGCCTCCAGAAACTTTTGTCACTAAACTGCAAATATACTCTACAACAATATGCTTGTGAATAAACTCATGAGATGTTCAATAAGCAACTACTATGTATACAGTTGTATTCATGATACTTAGGTTTTAGTTATCATGAAGATATTCACTGCATAACGGGAGGAAAGAATATAAAAGCTTAACATATAAATTTATTGAATAAATATTATTTCCTGTTCCTATTAGATAGTATGAATATGCAAAACTGTATATGTTGTTAAAGTTAAATGCAATTTCCCACTTACTTTTTTTCTTATCTGGGTCACAGTAGAAGAAATATAATCAATTTTCTGTCTACATTTGGAAACACATTCTTCAATTTTATTGTCTCATCACTGGCTGCATTTTGAAAAAAAGATGTGAGTACACTTGGAGAATGTGGGTATACATTGGAACCAAGGAACAGAAGCATGGAGGGTAGTCACTCATGTATCGGATTAGAAAAATCCAGTGATTCACAAATTAGTCAAAATTTGCTTATTTAGCAGTTTTAAACATTCTCTTTTTTTCAGATCATCTGGAAACATCTAGTGCTTTGCCACTAGTTGTTACTGAAAATAGAATCCCTTACCTTGTTCTTGTGTCTACAAAGTGTGAGGACAATAATTACATATTCATACACTTTCTGAGAGTTGGACTGGATCTTTGAAATTAGGAATGACTTCCTGATCGTCTGTGCTCTGTGGTGACCTCTGTGGGTAAACTCAGGTGGGGTCAGGATACAAGAAAATATTTAATAGGACTGCAGAAGTCTCTTCAGGCCTCATCCAGAACTTCAAATTTCATTAATTTTGTTTCTGAGGTGGATCCTATTTTCTATATACTACTTGGTTTAAGCAGTAAGTTTAAAACCATTAAAGTAGTTCATTTCTTTTATTTTCCAATGAAGACCCTGAGGCTCAGATGGGTAATGGTTCCTACTCAACATCACAAAAAGGATGTGACAGAAATATACTCAATAACGTCGTGCCCATTTCTTCATTTCAGAAGACTCCCTTAAAGAGTCTAGAGAAAGAATTAATGGGTAAATGGAGTTGTTCATTTGGGTGTTACCCCCAGCCCTGGGTCTTGAACTCGGGTCTTCATATGGTCTAAGCCAACTGGATGCAGCAAACTTAACCACTAGGCCACCAGGGAGCACCAAGATTAGGGTTATTTGAATTCAAGGCTCTATGCAATCTCAAAACCAAGTGAATTTATAGCTGGAACTAGATGTCAGGTCATGACTTGTTCTCAATTCATCTTGCTGTGCACAAACACTGAGACTGAGTCTGGGAACATACTGTCCAGAGAGTCACATCAAATAGAGAAAGAACTGAGCAAATGAATGATTGCACTACTCCAAGATTGACTTCTCCAAATAATCTCCCCTTCCCTGTGGCTGAAATGCATTATTTCGGCATCTCTTTTTCCTTTCTTCCTTTCTTGTACACCATGAACTAACTAGTTTGGAAATGAATATGTCAAAATCTGTTTCTATCTAATATCTGACTATGTTTCCAAACATTTTCAGGAATGTCTTAAAAAAGCAGACTATCGCCAGATTGTCTTACCTTCTTTAATAATGTGGTGTTTGTTAAAAGTAACATATTGCATTTAAAGACTAATATGCTAGATACACTAAATGGAATCCATGAGAGTAACAAAGGAAATTCTAACATCTAGTACATATTCATTGTTAAATACTGTGGTACCATTTATAACACTAGTGTAAACAGTTCATAGCAAAACATCAACTCTGTTGGGAATAAAGAAAAATGCCTTTTTTCCCCCTAATTATTTTATTCCAATACATATTTTTGAATTTATCTTTCCTGTGACTTTTTAACGACATCCTGATCAGACCCCATAGATTAGCCAAAAGCGTTAGAAGTATAATCCATGCTACTTTAAAACGTGAATCCTAGATCAAATGTCATGTTTTCTTTCCCTTTCCTCATCACTGACTAAGCATTTGGCCTTTGCTCTTTCACTCCCACTCCCAGCCCAGCACCTTATGACATGGGCATCAGAGTCAGAGTTCAATTCTGTGCCAACTCTTCACTTTTCTTTTCAAGGCCTAAATCTTCTGAGGTTAAGAGAGATGCCAGAAAAATAAGTCAGGCAGTTACATATTGGATCAGGGGAACTCTCCCCGATCTCTCTCTGGCTTATGCCAAGTAGCTGGTATCCATGTAAATGGGGTATAGGGCTTTCCTGGGTATGATCAGCTTTGACCCCACCTGACTCCTTTTAATGGCAGTCTTCATATTGGTTTTTGCTGCCACACACACACACAAATCTGTACCTTCATACTACTTTAGGCAGAATATTCTGATTAGCTTATTGCTTTTTCTTACCTCCTCTGCTTCCATGTTATACACATGCATGTGCCACTACAGAGCTAGCTGGAGTGCTGTACTTAAACTTTCCAATAGAGGAGCACTGGAAACTAGGAGTTCCAACACCCAGTACTGGGTTCTTCCAATTGTGTTACTGCTGGTTCTCTCATTACCTTCCTGGCATCCCACAGCCTCAGTATTTTGTCCCATGTACAACACTAGAAAAATCATGTTCTTTACTGTTAAGTTATTTGCTTCTGGAGTGAAAAAACTTGCTGGTACTAACGCAACCATAACCTTTCCATGGTCATGTTTCCTATGACCTTTAATCTGTTGAGAGAGATCTCTGAGGCCTTTTCTCTGCATCTTTAAACACTGTGAAGAATTTCACTTCCTGGACACTGTCTACCTGTCAAAACACCTCATTACCTTTTATGAAACTTCCCTCACTTGTCACAGCAAATTTCTGCTGCCTGTTACCAGAGTATAGACATTTTGTTTTCATCCTTAACTGCAGTTCAATTTTTAACCTGGATCCCACCTCAGTACCAGTTCTGTCCCACTAGATGTGCTGAATTTCTATTCCTGATCTTCCAACTGTTGTTTACTCACTCAAGCTTAGCCATAGTATGACAGAGAATTACTTTTATTTTCATTTAATTTGTATTGCACTGGCAAAACCAGTTGAGATTATTTTAGATCCTGAATTTGTGATAATGAATGTAGACATTCATTCTAAATTTTAAGTCATGTTTTCAATTTATTAATATGTTCTGGAATTATCTGGGCCTGAGCTTGAATTCTGGCTTTGCTACTTATGAAAAATTTCTCCAATTATAGATTATTGATTTGTAAAACATAGTGAAGATAATGTTCCAATTAATAAGCAAGACACATTTCATTGGATCTAAGACACTATTGATTTTAAAGCACATTTATGGAGTATTAAAATTTAAGAGAAAGGCATGTCTCAGAATTGATGCAATAATATATGTGCAGCTCCTCAGCCTGGAACCCATCTAACCATGAGTAAATGTCTAGAAGGTAGGAATTCATTTCCCTTCCTTGTTTCTGAGACTTCCTTTTAATCACTGTTTCCTTCCTCTTTAAAAATCAGTTATGAAAAAACACCAAGGAAAAGCAGAGGATGAATAAAAGATCTGACAACTCTTTTTTCTTTTGGCCTAAACAACGACTTTCAAAATTAAAGTCTAAGAACAGTACTAATTCTAGATGTGCAGTCACCTGAAGAAAGTGGTTGCTCTGCTTTTGGAGCCAGAGAACATTCCATGATCCAAGAATCAAAGAAAGTTTTCACTGAAGAAAGATGGTTTGCCCTGGGGGAGGAGTGGTTGAATCAATTGCTTCCAAAGGACATAGGTCACATACTCTTGTGTTCGAGTCCCAGGTCCTGGAGGAAACAACCAGTGTGAACAACTAAATAAAAATAAAATAAGATGCTTCTTCCTCCTCTCTCTTCCTGATTGCCTATCTGCTCACCATCATTCCTGCCTGTTCCTTTCCTTTTAGAAAAAAGAGATGTTGCTTAGATATCATTGTGTTATGTCCAAGATTATATTATGTCTGCTTCCATAGGCATATTTACGATGATTTTTAATTTTTAATTCAGAAATATTATTTTTGTATAGTAGACATCTGCATGTCTGGCAGAAAGTTCTGTAAAAATAAATAGGATTAGATTATGGATATACTTATAGTCATAATTAGTTCAAACTTTTCTCCTGAAAGTTTTGAGGAAACATGCAAAGAATTGATGTAGATATGAATGAGAAGATCAGATAATCATTTTGCACTTCCAAAGAAACAATTCAGTAGCAACGTGATGAAGAACTGAATGAATGAAAATGAGGTATCTAAAGAGGAGAGAATTCAATGCAGGCTCCATACAAAGGTTTGATTTCCACTTTAAGTGGATTCTATGACAGGAAAGAGGACACATCACCGAGGGGTGACTACAAAGAACAGGAGGGAAGAGCAAGTTTCCCAGTGGATAAAACTCATGTGATAGTCTGCTGTCATTTTTCTTGGTAAAGGAGACTAAGATAAGAATCCAAATTTACTCATAGTCTGTGGATAATAGTTTCTGCTATATCATAGGAGCAGGAGAAAATATTGAGGAAATCCAAGGAACTCTTTGGAGTACTTTCTAATATTCTTTTCCTGGTGCTGGAGGGCAAGAAAAGTTACTGTCAGTGATGCATATTCAGGACCTCCAGAATTAGATCCATCAAGAATAAAGGTTTGAGTTTCTTTATAGTGTAAAAATCTCAAGTGTTTGAGAAACAGGCCAAAGGCTTATCAGATAACTTGGAAAGAGAGACCTGTTGAACAGCAGTGGCATAGACTGCTATATACTAGGCAACATCACTAAGTCGTGATGGAATCTTCTGAAGCCATTTTTCCCATTTAAGGAAATCTAGTCTGCTATCACATACTAGTTGTGGAATCTTGAACAAGTTGCTTAGCTACTCTTAAGTTGCAGTTTATTTCTTTATAGACAAAGTGGCCACTGGAAAAAGTTGCTGAGAGGATTAAATGAGATGGTTCATTCAGAGAACTTAAATTATTTTTTAATTTTAATAAAGAAATACCATTTTCTCCAGCATATAGTATTATTATTTAATCACCCTTAGATAGGAACATGGATAATTAACTTACAGTCAGGAAAACAGAACATTTGCGTGCAGATGCTAGTAACTGGGAGTCTGTGGAAATTCTCTCCTTTTTACTTCACTTGATTTGGTGAATTAGAAGGACTATCTTCTAAGAGTGGGAATGGGAGGAGAGGTATGAGAAGCAGTAAAAATCAGAAATACCATGTAGAACTTTAAGAGAGTAAATGAACTTGAAATGTATAGCTATGACTGTCTGGAGAAAAGCTATGCCTTTTATACAAGGAGGTGAATCTGGCTAGCATCTGAGTCTTAGCAGAGAAAAAATCCATAAATCAGGTGATATGTTTCTACCATATAGAATTCAGGACAGCATGGTCTCAAGTTGGCTGTCATGAGTGGTTTATTTAATCTGCCTAGCCATAAAATCAGGCATTCCCTGCCTTGCTCTGCCCTGTCATCAGGAATAAGTGCTCCAGCAATTCTTGGTGTCTCAATCTGAAGGTAAGAGCTTTTGGCCCACACCTCTCGGGCACCTATTACTGCTTCTCTCCTCCTCCCTAACCCATATCAGTGCTCTTCTTGGTAGTTTTTTATGTGCAGCCTTCTGAAGGCAAAGTGATTTGGAATAATGATTTAAGGTCTTCTGATTAGGAGCAAGAATGGAGACTCTAGTGTCAGCAGCTATAACAAGAGTGTCAACGGACTAGTTTTGTGATGTAACTGTGACTGTGGTCCTGGCAATTACCAAGCTTATCTTTTTCCTGCCTTTCAGACAAGTCCTGTTCTATATATTTTTGGTGACTGCATGAGCTTTTCTATATGTTTTCCATAAATTAATTTTCATTTTAAGGGAGTCAGTATTGATTTCAGAATCTGGGAATTAAGAAGCATGACTGAGAGGTATAGTGACGAATACTACTCACATTGAAGTAAAAAGATCATGGACCCTAAAAGTAGTGTAATCAGTCAGAAGGAGATATTGTAAAGCAAACAGATGATAGTGTAAATGCACAGCCAAATATCCGAAAGAAAAATGGCTACACTACACATGTGTTTCAAAAAATTGACCGGGTTCATGTTAGATTCCATAAGATTGGGTTTATGTGAAGAATAATCACAGCATCCCTTAAGACAAATACAGAGTTCAAGAAATGTTTTTGTGGAAATGAGCTCATAAAGCTGGAATGTCAATCTTCATAGCAGCTTGACTCATTACAGTCCAAACCTAGAAACAAGATATGACGCCGCCCCACTGCCACCTCCAGCAGGTAAATGGGAAAACACACATGGTAAAACAATGTAATGGAATATTATTCAGTAATAAAAAATAAATTACTGATATAGCAACCATATGTGAATACCACAATCCATTAGGTTGAGTGAAAAAAGCAGATACAAAAGAGTATATGTTGTGCAATTCCTTTTATATTAAGGTCTAAAACTGGCCAAACTAATCAGTACTGATAGCAATCGCATTAATGGTAGCCTGAGGCAAGGAGAAGGAGAATGGAGGAGACAGCAAAAGGCTGCAAAGCAATTGACTGGGTAATAGGAACATTGTAGCTTGAGAGGGATGGTTATTACAAAGGTACATAACTTTTTAGAATCCTATCAAATGCACCACACTTGAAAGTGTGCATTTCATTGTAAATTATGACTCAACAAAATTGATTAAAAAAACTACATGCCAGTGAGACACAAAAGTATGATAAAGATAAGCTCTGACTTAACAATCAGTGTAGTTTGGTGTAGACTTTGGAATCAAACAGCTCTGAGCATGAATCCAAGATACTCCATTCACTTAGCAAGTGAGCAATTTTGACTAAATTGCTGCAGACTTTAGAAAATTAGCTTTCTGATCTATTTTACAATGAAGATTAAAGGAGATAACATGAAGCTAGCACATAGCAGAAACTCATCAACTAATAATTTCAATAAACAACAAAATTGGATTTATGTTGCTATGAATAGTACTACACACAAGGCTTTTTTCCTGAGAAAAACAGATGTTAGCATCTCCTTCTATGTATATTGTTGTGGGACAAGAAATCATAATTAGACTGAACTATCGCAATCCACAATGCACACATGACATGAAGAGGGTCTAAAGTTTGCAAGGTGGTTTGACATAAGACTGAGGACTCAAAAACGGCACCATTTATGAGTATCTACACCATTGAATAGAACAGAATTCTGATGAAAAGTCTGAAGTTGTACCAAATTGGAGCACAGTCTTTGGAGTCAATAAAAACCTGATCAACTATTAACTGATCAACATTTACTTGCTAACAAGAACTTTGGGTATACACATTCTTTCCCCAAGCTTCAGATTTTCAACCATGAATAGGGGTCTGCATAATGCCTACCTCAAAAGGTTGATGTGAGACAAGTGATGCCTTTAGGACAATATTATATTGTCAATAAAATCAAAAGCTTTTCTACATGTGTTGTTATTGACCTATTTACTGTGGTCTACTTTTTATTTGTGATAATGTTCCTTTAAACAACAGATAAAATAAATCTAGTGTTGCTATACTTGAATGCCTTTGGAGGATTAAGAAAGTATATTGTCAGAAATTAATGATTTTATTACATGGCTCTGGCTATAACAAAAAGCTTACTATGTTAAAGTATACTTTAGGCTCCCCATACCTCCAACTATAAAGAAATTAGAATCTCCTGAAGAGGAAGATTATTAGAGCTGCTCTTGACAATTACTTTGGGAATCATTCCAGAAGAATTTCCAAAGAGTTAAGCGCTTATTAACAACCTGCTCCTCTATGGCTGGAACTGGAAAGTGTTAGAAAAGATCTCTGCTATCTAGATCATGAGTTCTTTGAGTGTCCATTCAGCTTTCTATCCCACTGCCTGGCACACAGCCTGCACTCACAACTGGCAGGTGTCAGAGGGGCAGAGGAGCAGTAAGAGAAAAGCCATCAGTGCCCATAAGAACTTACACAAGAAAACCTCAAAACTCCTTTCAAAAAAAATTAGGGAAAAGACTAACAACCATTTATGAACAGTGGCCTGAAATGACAGGAACTATTGATGAAGACACACCTAGAGAGTACAGAACATTAACAACACAGGTAATTTATACAGGAAGCAGTTATAATTAGTGGGAAAATATACCATGGTATTGTGAAAATAAGAGGCTTCCCTGGGAATTTACTTAAAATTAGTCTAAGTAATTGAGCCCCACAAAAGATAAAGGAGTCACATTTGAATGCCTAGGAAGCTATTAAAAGATAAAATCAAATATAAAGAGGATAAACAAGCTGCCTTCAAATCTCCTGTTCTTTATGTATTGTGAAGACTTAATTTGAGAATATAAAAGTACTCCAGGAGTATTTTGTAATTACAAACCAATAAGAAAACCCATCCAGGAGGAATAATTACATAATTTCTACATGGCTTCATTGTGTGAGGCTTGGAGAAGGGGAATAAATAGATTCCTCTATCATTATGACTGCTGCAGGCAATGACTCACTATTACAACTGGGACTGTATCCTAGAATAGTTTTTGCTCCCTTTGTGTAGCATATAAGAAATTAAGCAGACTATCTTTCCCAGTAACTTAAAAAAAAAATCAGAAACCCCCAAATCTCATGCAGTTTCTGAGATTATTGTCAGTAAAAAATTTATTAGTAGGGTTATACTATTATTACTATTATTAAAATACAAGAAATTTCTGTTTCGAAAACAGTTTTTTGCTTGCATTAATTTATTGGTCTTAATTGATGGGAAGTTAACTTCTATTTTCAGTGATCTGTGATTTCATAAATATTTATGATAGCAAAATGCCATCTGTGTATAATTGGGATTTAGTTTCTAAATTCTTGAGACTAACACTATAAATCACATTAAGAATATTTAATTTAATCCTGCCACTGAGTTCTAATCAATGAATATTATAACACTTTCTGCGTATTGCTAACAATAACTATGGCATTAAAAGATTAGTAATTTAATAGATAACAAAGGGACTATGGGACTATAAAAATATTGATACACAAATAACAAAAACACGAATCTTTTAACCCTCCATTTATTTCACTGTGAACTGATAATTTGTAAGTTTTCATCCAGTAAGTTGTGCTGATTTAATCAATTCCATTGCTATTTCCAGTACAGCTTGTGGCTGGAGGGAAATAAAATGTAGGATTTCCTTTCAGTTTAAGCCTTGGAAATCCTTTACCAAAAAGTGTGTTCAGTCTTTGAAGTTTTACCTGAGGAAGACAGGTAAGAGAGCACTAAAGGGCAGTAGAGTAAGTCGCGATAATAAGGTGTCCAACTTAAGTCATGCTGTAATGCAGAATCTTTCTTGTATTTTCCCCTATAACCCATAAACCTGTTTTAAACTCACATGCTAGGTATTCAAATATAAATCAAGCCATGCTTTGAGCTGGAAGATCATACAGTCTTTGACATTTCACACATTATTATATGCGTTCCATACTCTCTGCTCTATGGGACAATGACTGACCATATCGATACCAGACACCCTTGGACTGCCTGGGTCATATCCTAGCTACGTCACTTACCAGGTTCTTTATCTGTGACAGGTTCCTAATAAGTATCTTTCTGAACCAAGCCATCTCTTGGTAAATGAATGAAAGTCATTTAAAATAGTGATCCATATCTTGAAGTATCATTTATTATTGTCCCACCCAATTGATCTGTTTTATAAAGCTAAGAAATGATTCTAGAATGCTTGGTACATCCACCATGGCCAAGACTTCTATTTCTTGCTGCTTCCTCTATCTCCCCTTTCAGGAATACTAGAAGACCTCTAGACTATGACTTAGCGACAAAGTCAGGGATGAGATGCTGAAGTGTGAACCTGGATCTCACTGCTCCCTAGGGGCTTTGTCTGTGCTCCTGGACAAACAGTCTCCTGTGCTAAAAGTTCAGGGAAAATGAATCAGAAGCCTCATGGGATCATTTGAACTGACTCTACAATTGGATTCACTCCTGTAGGGTATCTTGTGAGTCTCCTTAAATGAAACTGGACTGGAAAGAGAAACAGAAAGGCCCCTAAGAAAATACCCAGGCATGAGTGTGCCTGACATTGCAGGCCTCAGTGGAGCAGTAGAGATTCTGAGGAAGACGTGAGACTATGGCTGAACATTGAAAGTTATACATCTACCACCTGTTTCTCCGCCTGAGAGATAATAGTTTATGAACCTCTGTTTCCTGGCAGGTTGCTTCAATTGCCTTCTTCACTTTTCGCCTTTGCATCTGTAAGCACTGTCAAAGTCTAGAAAGGCCTCAGGAGGAAGACAGAATCTACTGTGGGAATAACTACCTCGAAGAACAACTGAATAGAGTCACTCTAACTGAATGTAGAAAAATACCAGAGAAGGCAACAAGACATGGACTCAAGGGAACAGGAATGAAATCTGACGAGAATGAATCATTGACTAGTTCCATGATTTTCTGTTTCCTTTTTTAATTGGTAAAATAGAGAAACTAATAATAATAGCAGTGGTTGAGATGATCAAATGGAATGATACCCATGGAAGTATGTTGTAACCTGTAGCAAACTGCAAGCAAGTTAATAAATATTATTTCATTGTGAGAGTGAATAAAATCATGCAAGTTATGTAACGTTCAACCATAATATAGCAGCAGATACACACTACCTATTGTTGCTGGTTTGTCTTTATTATTGATCAAAATAAATTTAGTGAATGCCAATGACAAGATATTAATTGGAAAGATAAAAAAATGTTACAACCAGAAAGATCTTAACAAAATTAAAAATACGTACCCTTAGGGAAAAATAGAAGGCTATATATCAAAATAATATGTCATTGTCACTGGGTGAAGGAATTAGAGGTTTATGAGAGATCTTTTAGAATATTCAATATTCTCTTTATTATTGTTTTCTTTTTAGGAAGTCTACCTCCCTGCCCCCACCATCCCCTGTCCAGTTGGGTGCAATGGAAATAACTATGTTCTATCATCATACTTCTCCCATCCTGGGATTTTTATGATTATGGACTATGTACCTAATAGGGCCCAGGAGTTTCTTTCCATAGAGTCTAGATATGAAATGGAGAGAGAGTAGCATAAGTGATTTATAGCTGAGCCACAAATTTTAAAACTTGGGAGCTGTGTGGCCATGTTCTCTGTCACATGGGCTGGAAAAGACTAACAGCACGTGGGGTAGTGTTAGGTCAGCCACCTCTGAAGGAGAGTAGTTCACATACATCCCAAGGACCTGGGTTCACATCCTGGATCCTGGATAGGGGAAACAGTCAACATGAACAACTAAATAAAAATGAAATAATGTACTTCTTCCTCTCTTCCTGCTTGTCTGCCTACTTGCCTTTACACCTGCCTGCACTTTAAAAAAACAACTAACAGAGAAGTGCAGAGAGGAGCAGCTAGAGACCTCATTTAGTCCCTAATAGTCTTTGAAGCTTTGAAGACACCTACATTCCTATCACACTTTCTCTAAGATGCCTAATATATTTCCCCTTTTGCTTTATGTAGTTTGGTTATGGTTTCTAAGTGTTTTTATCAAATACAACCAGATTTTTTTGGTTTATATTTTTGTTATTTTTATAAATTCTCCATGGAGGGTATATAATTCTATTATAACCAGAAAAAAACATTAAAAATTAGTGTGCACACAGAAAGTGAATATAAAGGTAGAACTTTAACATCAGTTATTTTGCAAGTACTCCAAAGAGTGAATTTCTTTTTGAAGAAAAGGTGGAGGTAGGAATAAAGGAGAGCAGAAGCAGGTAGGAAGAGAGAGGAGAAACACACTATTTATTTTATTTAGTTGTTCATCTTGGTTGTTCCTGCCAGCCCTGGGACAGGATTCCAATGCATGTGGACTATGTCAACCAAGGCATGCCAAGAGCAATTTTTTTTTTAATATTAGGTTTAATAAATGACTTTCACAGCCAGAACTCACCAGGAACAGGAACAGGGCTCACTGCAGAATATCAACCACCAGTTTGCTTGACAGTCTCCAAATTCAAATTAACATTAGTAACATTAATGGAGTAGTAATACAAAGCCATAGCCTACTTGATTTCTACTCACTCTCTTCTTACAATCGAGTACTTACCTGTAGCCATTGTGAACTTGATCCAAAAAAGCTTTTTGCAAAGAAAATACTAAGAGCAGTATGATTTCCTTGGCCTGTTCTCTTGATTCCATTCAAACACACTAATTAGCCATCTCAACAGAAACTGGCTCCTTCCTATTCCTTCAAAACAGCCTGTAAATTTTGAAAATCAGTATGTAGCAGGCAGGGTCTTCTTCTTTCTCAAATTAAATGTTAGTGCATTTTTGAAAGTTTTTGGATAAATTATAGATTATTAGAACATCTAAATTTTTCCTAGGTATTTCTTGTTTGCTTTACCCAAAAGTTTAAAAATCAAGTTTATTTTTAATATTGATTTTTTGGGGGAGAAAACAATGCATGCATACAAAATGTGGACTTCAGTAAGGGGTTTGAAAGTAGCCAATGCTCTTGGAGTTTTGTATTCTCCCTCATCAGCACATAAGAAAAGAACAAAGATACAGAGTTTAGGTGGCATATCGGTAGGATATTTTAACTCAACTTTAACTATAAGAAATACCATTTTTGAATATTTTACTAAAAGAAAGAAATAAATGTGTGTGTCTGGCTGATTTTTACTTACTTTAACAATAGAAAACACTGCTGTGAGCTATGTGATTTTACCACCTATACATTATTTTGACTTATTGGTTAAGCAAAGTAGAAATATGACCCTAGCGACACAAATTATTAGACATGGTCTCTCTTTAAGTGTAGAAAACATAAAGCATAAAAGCACAAGCTTTTCAAATATATTTTTTATTCTAAATAAAGAGATCACTCTCAGGTCTTTAGCAGGAGAGTCACAAATATTTGTGCCCTTCCAACTCCATGACAAAGAAATGATGGAGAGTGATATTCCTGTTTGGTAAATTCGAGAGGGACCGCATCAACACAGACTCACCCGGACAGACTTCAATCTCTGAAATTTGATTTAGCCAAGTAAATTACTTTCATCATTTTAGATTTCTGTATTTTTCACTTTATTTTTGTTATTTTATTTATTCTTAACACCTGCTTTAATGTTCTTTTTTTATTGTTCTTTCTACTTTTCTATTTAGTAATTAACTTTCTCATCAATCAAGACAGCACAATCTTCATCTAAAAAGGAAATGTGAGGGGATAAAGCGCCTCCAGAGTCTTTTTTTTGTTGTTGTTCACTATGGAAAAATTGATATTTTCTTACAGAGATATGCTGGTCTAAGGGTCATATCACTTAAGATGAGTCCTCAGTGCCTGAAGTTTTGAAGGCAAAACAAGTTGGGGCCTCAACCCTCTGGTTTCAGGCAGTATCTCTTGGGGCATGACAGTGTCTGAATTTCAGCTCTGTGGATTGTTGATACATAAAGAGCTTGGAGATCATTCTTTCATTTAAAGATGAAGCAATTCAGGGCCTGAAAAGAAAACTGATTTGTTGGCAGAGCAAGTTCCAAAGCCAGACCCCCTGATACCTAGTCAAAAATTCTTTCTCATGCTATTTGGCCTTGGCAGACTATGATCAACTTTCACTTTTAAAGATGAATTCTTTCTTTTCTCTTCTTAGCTCCTCAAAAAGGAACACATTCTCAGAGGTTATAACTTGGTGTTATTATCAGGCAATCAATATCACTCTTGGAAATAAATTCAATAAGATATTTTATCAGAGGGTGTTAGTCACTTCTTGCAGGGGTCTCTTAGGTCCACCAAACAGAATAGCAAATTATATTAACTAACCAATTCTTATAAACAATCTAGACAAAGGAGAAGGAGAACAGAAGTGGAGAAAGTAATGAAGTTACCAAGAACCCAGCGGTGCCAGGAGTCTCAGGACTTAGGTAACGTCTTTCCTATTTTATAGGAAAAAACAAACCGAGGTTAGAGAAGCTGTCGTTTTCCTAAGAACACACCTGTATGGTAGAGCTATGAGAGCACCTTGAACTACTTTAACTCCAAAGCTTATGTTTCTTGAGTTAAATATTTGTAAATCAAGTACAAAGACAGAGAAGCATATACTTTAGAAAGATCAGAATGTTATTTACAAACATTCATGTTTAAGTCCCTGGCATAAAACATGTCTCCATATTACTCCTCCGGCCCTTTGGCAATGTTCCTCATGGAAGAAGTTCAAGTCTTAAAAGATTCTTTTTAGTGATGTTGTTAATAAATAAAGCAAGGTTATTTAAACCTTTGAGTGCTTTTGTAGGTCAAAGATATCACTGATTTTTCCCTCCCACACAGGGAAGTGGAAGGTCATGAAGACCCGGAAAAAAATATAAATTTTTCATAGGGGTTGTTCTCCTGATACCAGGGTGACTTTTCCTGGGCTCTGGGAAGTCACATTTGAACTCATTACCATTCTCAAATTGCTCATCAGGGGAGAACAAGCATTAAACTCCAAACAGGAAGTTGTCTACCATTACCTCATTGTTAGACAACTTTTACAAGATACGTAACAAATGAATAACAGAAGCTGTCTTGATATCCGTGCAAATCAAAATTTGGTTTAAAAATATTTTAAAATCCACTGCTAATAATGACTTTAAAATTAATAATAATGATATAGTTAAATAGTTGATCAAATATTAATATATTGTATGATCAACTATTTTCATTTAAGTATACACACATATATAATTTAATTCTCACAAACACCCCATTAATAGATCTCAAACATTATGTGAGTATTAGTCTATGATATAAATTGGACTATACCCTGGAGACAGAAAGTAAATAAGAAATGGTTCTTGTCTTTAAAGAATTCACTATTTTAATGATTTTCATCTTATGTAACATATTAGGTAAGTAAATCTCCAAAATAGAATACATTCTATTTCATTGAGTCCACAACAAGCTTCTGCTCAACATGGATGTAGAAGTTGAGAAGAAAGTGGCCATCTTTCTTTTGCTTAAATAATAATTGATCTATTAATTTTAATTTGTCATCTTTGTAAATTTGGGATTTGTAAGGCAATGCATACTCTTGTAATCTCTGTTGCTGTTACACAGGCTTTGCATATCTATTGTTAAAAGGAAAATTTTTCATCATTTCTTAGATAGAAATGGAATCTATGTTACAATGCTTGCATAAGATATTCAACTAAGCATTTCATAGGGTATAACAGTGAAGTTTGCTATTCTGTATTTTCCTGGGACTTACAATTGAGGAGATGAAGAATTGGAGTGAGTTCATGTATGTAGAAGGAAGGTGATTAAAGGGTTAGCCCAAAATAAATTAAGAGGAAAAAAAGGTTCAAGGGATTTAGCTTTAGGATGAGAGTTGAATAACATCTTGACACCAATATTCATGAACATGAAGAGTTAATATACCAGATGTTTTTACCTCTAAGAATGGAAGAAAATGAATTCAATCTGCAGCCCTAGGGATTTAGGTTAGCTATGAAAAATGATTTGCTGACAGGTGAAACTGTCAGTTACTAGAATAAGGATACTAGGAAAAGTTGTGGGATCTCCCTTAAAAAACAAAGATTTCTCATTTTTTTTTTTATAATTCAAATGTGACATGGCCTCAGGGAGAAAGGTGGACTAGATGGCTTCTCAAGGTTCCTTTCAGCTGAACAATTTCATCATTATGATGATGTCAGTCACTAAAAGCATCTTTCCATGGTGAAAGTCAGCTTGATGCTAAAGTTCATTATACCTGAATTCTCCATGTGTCTTTGCTAATAGTTCCACATAAGCATTCCACATAGAAAACAACCTCAATTCCTGGTTTTCCTCCAAATGTCAGCTAGAATCAATTTAAAACCACCTTAATCAATATTTCTAAAGGTTAAAAGCCCAGGTGCAGGAAATTGCTAATATTTTGAAAACTGTTGTCCCTCTCACTCATTAAGTTTCATTTTCAACTACAAACCATAGAGAACCCAGTTGAGATTATCATTATAAAGCTCTGAAATGATAATATCCTCCTACAATTACTGCTCCGAACTTTCTCTCACCAAAAGAAGCTGATACTGAACTTCAGATTGCTCAGAAGTCAAACACAGCAGAGGAACAGAAAGTTATAGGATGTGTTAAATCTAAGATAACACTCTAACCAATTTATCTATTTGACAACCAAGAAAGACACTCAGGATATTTAAGGAATTATGCAAGATCATAGAGCTTAGTCAAATACTAATTTAAGATTAGAATTTAAGTCTTTTGGCTCTGGCTACGGTGATTGCTTCAGAAAACTTAGTTTTCATATTAAAAAATCATAACCAAAGGAAGATTTTGAAATTCATGCTTTGAACTATATCCAGACGCCAAAAAACTAGATACACAACTTGAAATTCCTTCCTTGTGGAAACACGTGACTCTACTCTCCCTGCAGTGATAATAAAATCAGGTATCTTTATGCATTGACATATATGTGCAAAAGTCATTCCATTTTTATGTAACTACCATCTCACAGTACTGTGTGCAGATGAAATCTGTATATTCTTTTTTTTTTTATGGGTTTGTTAGATGCTAGCATGCCAATTTTCCATAACTGCTAAAGGTAGGACTTAAAGGCAGAAAGAAAACTTGATTAGCCTTTAATTTACCAATACTTAATATCTATGGTACTTTGGGAAGGTTACTTAACCTTCCGTTTTCCTATCAGAAAAATAATCATATTTATCGAGATTAACTGCGATATTATATGTAAAATGCTTAGCACAGGATTGGCAAACACTAAATACTCGGTAAATTGTTAAGTGTTGCTACTATTATATTTTTATACTCATATACGTCAAGACTCAGAAATTTATGCTAAGAGATGATGACAGATGCAGCTTGTATATTAGGGAGAATGGATATAAGAGTTTTTTCTTAGGAAAATAAAGCTTTCCCTATAAAAGTCATGAAATCCTTGTCTCCACTGTCAAAAAGGAAAGATCAGTTGAATTGATATTTTCTGCATTTCCTGAGGGCCTATATGTCAGGCTCTATAAAGTGTATGGGAATAAAGATTAAGGAAAGAGTCATGCTCCTCTAGGGTTTCATGATCCAGAGTTTGAATAAACAAGCAGGAGAAAGTATAGTACATGATGAGAGGATTGAGGAGAATGGGGAAGGGTGATGGATGGAATTTGGAAAAGCTTGTCAGAAAATTCAGTTCCTCTGTTTGAGTCTAAATTCTAGGCAATAAGATGATGAAAGTTCATGCTAGCCAAAGAATTAAAAAATTTTTTAAACTAAAATTTTTTAAGTAAAGGGAGGTAACTGATGAAATTATCCACTTGTTTTATTTTCATTTAGTTAAGCAGAAAGGATCACAAAATACAGAAGTCTTCAATTTGTACAGAGAAAGAAAAAATAAAACATTTCTGATACCATGCCTGATGTATAGACATACATACATACACAGATCAATAAATTATTTGCTAAGTAATACTTTTTTATGTAAAATCTGTGATTTTTTGGGGGGAGGGGGGTAATTTTCATTGTAAGAAGGTGATTTTACTGTCACAATTTTACTAAGATAGCTCCTCAAAGATAATTATCCAGGTGATATTCTCAATTCTCTACTTTAGTATTCATAGATTATCATTCTTAATTTGACAAAAGGCAGACACATAAAGAGGTCATTATCAATATCCTCAGGGCTTCTAGTGACTGGACAATAATCTAATTATGTGGCTTTACATTTATTTGAATGTGAAGTAATAGTCTTAATGTCTGCTAAATTTTAAATATCCAAGCCAAAAAGAAATCTTCCTTATAGTATGACTCAGAAATAAACATTATAAATAGGATTTGAGATTTGTGGATTTATAGGAAAAAGCATTCATATTCTACGTAATAAATCAGTCATATAAATAAGTGCAGAGATGATGATTTGATGCTTAAGATAACGACTCACAAAACGTATCAATGCATAAGGGAGAATTTAATCCACTCACTTAAAGCTCTGACTCCCTGGTCACCAGGTTTAGTAGCTCTCCACACAATATATAATACAATATTTCATAATGCATACTACGCTATCATGTAAGTACAATTCACAAAAAGATCAAATGGCAATATAAATTACAAGCAACATTCCTTTGAAATACCTGAGATTATTTGGAAACACAGAAGGGATAGAAAAATATTTTGACTTTTTGCTTTAAAATAATAGGTAAAATGGGAAACAACTTACTAGATTAAACATTTTGAAGTATTCAAATTTTGTTAGAATCAAAATTACTATGATGTATACCCTAAACCTGTATGTTATAATGTGCTACCCTTCAAAAATTAGTAAAAAAAAAAATCCATTCACAACTAATAATGGCATTATTTATAAAGCATTTGGTGCTTTGCCAAACACGTTTCTATATTCCTCGATATTTGAGTTATATGATTTCTTTGTGAAGTCTGATTATAGTGCTCAAAAAAGGCTAACTTTAGCTAACAATCTAATGAAGGGGCATGCTCTCTCGAGCAGAGAAATTTCCCAAGTTAGCATTGACTTATATTCAGTACTACCTGCTACTAAGTGCTGTTAGTTCTAGGCCCACAGTATTTGGTGAATGTGTTCCCTTCTCTCTCTTTCCCTGTTTATAGAATGAAAGCCATATGAAGGCAGGCAGTGTGTCAGTCTGTGATTGCAATATTCTTTTACTTAAAATGGTGCCTGAAAGATAGTAGGTGCTCAATAAATACTTTTAAACAAATGAATGAATTCCTATAGCCCACCATTATTCGATTTCCACACACTTCATCCTGGTTGAAACTCCCAGTTGTCATCATGAGTCAGACTTTTATTTCCTTTCATGTAACTTACATATGTCTGCTTAAATGATGTTACAAAAGCACAGATTTAGTTGTTTTACTCCCTAGTGTAAAGCATTTAAAAGTCTCATTGGTAATTACAAACTCTTCATCTTGGCATTTAAAGTCCACCATTCATGTCCCTAACCTACCTTTCACCAGATCATAGCCCTAAGATTCAAAATGAGATTTGATTTGAATTTTTCACCTTTCCTGTCATCCTCCATAGGCGTGACCTCCCTGCCTATTTGACTCGTTCACGCAGGTTCCTTGGCCCACAGCAACCTCACCCACCATCTCTACTTTTTGAAATGAAAGCTCCCTGGTAACTGTGGGCCCTTTCCTGTCATACCTAGTGGGTAAGAGGTCTGAATAAGAAGGGAAACATTAAAGTTCATCCAAGCCACTAAATTACTACGTAACAGCCTTTAGAAATGGTTTTGTGAAAAATTATTTTGAGATTTAGAGTTTTTCATATATTCAATGTATTAATTGAACTAAGAACTTAAAAAATACAATTATTACCAAAGGTTTGGGTTTTTTTTTTTTTCCTTCTCTGCTTCCTCCTGTGTATTTTCTCTTTGCTAAATTCATTAAAAATAATGCAATCCAGACAGCATGTCATCTTCCCTGGAAAACCTATACTCTGTGATCATATCATTGTCTACGGGTGCCCCTCATTGAGAATGCAGCACAAAAGGCAGAAATGGTCTGGAGACCTGGGTGCAGTAGTCTTGTTTCCAGGGAAAGCTGTTTCCCAGCCCACTCTCTGCATTAGATAGCCACTGAGTTTAGAGACAAGCTGGATACAGGTTATGACATCTGAGAATCCTGGACAAATGTGGTTCATTGTGATAGAATCTGATTGTAGAAGGGCTTACGCAATTCACATTCCTTGTCGGAGGCTTTCCCACATTTCTGGATAGCTAATAACATTTTAATAAATTTTTTTTAAGTGCAGGGAATGGGAAAACATCTGCCCATTAGTTAAGAAAAAACCCAGCTACCTCTGTGGAAAGAGGGCTGGGCTATGAATCAGTGTTTTCTGCTTCTTCATTTCACTTCTGAGCAGGTTTACTAGACACTCTGGCCTGCTTTGAAGCCTCCCAATGACGTCAATGGGGCAGGGAAACTGGAGCAGCGGAGACAGCTGCAATGCACCAAGTCTACTGAGGTTTTATTCTTTTCTCCCAGGGTGACATCTGAGACAGATATTATCAATCAAGCCCTCCTGGCTCAGCACCAAATCAAAGGCACTTTATCATTCAAAGCAGTAAAAGCTGCAATTAGATGATCTGCTCAGCTTTTTCCCAAGGAATATCTTGCTCATGACAATTAATAATGCAACTGAAACTAAATTAAACAAGGGGAGGATTATTAAAATATTTAATTTAAATAGGGGAGCTATTGCTTTAACTATCAAATTATTGAATATATCTCTATACGTATTTTATATAGAAATTGAAAATGACGACCTCCTGTAAAAGCAATGATAGCCTTTAACTGATTTCCAGAAATGCCCAAAAGTCCAGGAAAAAAAAATACTCTACATTTATATAATATTTATATACTATAGTTAAAGCATGAACTTACATTGCTCTCTATGCACCTGCATGCACCTGCATGACAAAGCTTTACGATCACTGAGAAAACTACTAAAGATAACTAAGACTAATGATTGTAAATCTAATGAATAAAAATCCTGAAAATGAATTTTTTTTTTTAACACTACCTAAAAGAGCCAGGTTGAGAACACTCTGACCAGAATAAAAAATTTGGAACTGACTAATGTCTTTCCTCTCTTTGCCTTTTGGACTATCTATTGACAAATAATGCTGGTGATAGAATAAGTGAAAAGTGGAATAGAGAGAAAATTAGAAGTAAAAATAAGGGAGAAAATATCTGTCGACTCAAGGCTATGTAGTCAAGAATAAAATCCCAAAGCCATTGAATAGAAAGTCACACTGACCAAGGAAAAGAAATAGAGAAAACAGAACTCTTCAGAAATTGTCTATGGTTCATGAAGCATGACCATTTACTCACATCAGGTAATACTGTATAAATATATATTTCTTTAACTTAATAACAGACTCCAAAAATAGGAAAGATCATGATGCAGGAGACTTACTTTTCTAACAAGGAATAAACAAAGGAACATGTGTTTAGACATCAGTACTAAAAGTTTAGGTTAGCTAGAATAACAAATGTCTTGCCAGTGAATCATGTGAGTTGAAGGGAGGTTATTGAAAATGCTTTTTATCATTTGGATTTAAAAAACAGGTTTCTTTTTTCCCTCTCTTCCATTCATATTTGGTCTATGAAAATGGGAAAAATAAAATCATCTAAGTCTGTTTATAATCTGTAATATAGGGATTGCTGTACCTATGTAGCAGATTGTTATGAAGAATAAAGGAATGTGTATACAGTGGACTAAACTGGCAGAGACAGATATGCAAACTTTTAAAACAATGTATTTTCATCTCTTTTGAGTTTTTTGGGGGGAAGAAAAAAGACTCTCATGTATTTTCAGAATGCTATCTATGATGAACTTTCTCCTTTATTCTCAAGGAAATAAGAGGATCAAAAACTGAGGCTTGTCCTATGTCATCTTTCCAAAATTATTTTAACTCATGGAGATACCCAAGTCCCAGTTTACAGAATAATCTTTCTCTCTCTCTCTCTCTCTCTCTCTCTCTCTCTCTCTCTCTCTCTCTCTCTCTCTCTCTCACAAACACACACACACATGCACACTTTTAACAAGCATTTATTGAGCATTTACTGTGTGCTAGACATAGTTCTAAGCATTTATGATCGATCTATTAATCAAACAGGCAAAATTGCCTGCTGTAGTGGAGTTCATATCCCAGCTTGGGGTAGACAGTGATGTGGGAGGAGTGGAGGCAAAAAATAAACAAGAATAAACAAGACATATAAGTCATAGGGTAGACTATCTTTTTCTGGACCAGTTGTGTCCATTTTTGTCGCCATCTCTTTGTATTGCTTTTATCTCTCTATGAAATGCTTTCTTTCTCATCTTACTAGACCAAAGTCAAGCATCCCTTCTTCAGTGAAGCCTGAACCAAGTCTCCTTCAGGTCTCATGGAGCTTTGTGCATAGTTCCCATATGGCGTTTCTCAGATTATCTTTTAAATGACATGTGTCTGTCCCTCACTGGAGGACAAGCTCCTCCTAGGCAGGAACTTGGCAATGACTAATTCTTAGTAAGCATGGTATCACCAGGGACACAGAGCACAAAGCATAATTGAGTAGCACCATCAATGAATATTCAGCTGAAGAATGAATGCAGTTTTATTCTGTCATAGAAAAAAAGATTAATTGTGCTATTAGCTATGATTAGAGTATTTCTTTGCACATCTTTCACATCAAAGCTTGGATAATACATACTTTTAAGAAAAATTCTACTTAAAATCAAACTATTTGATGTGAAATACAGGAGCACTATTTTACCAAAATCTGATTCAGCAGGCATGATAATGCAAAAGATAACTTTCAATTAGTTAACCCAAATAGCCTTGATAAAAATGACCTGATTAGCTTCTGGAATACTTAATTTAATCTGTGTTATAATCATTTGGAAAAGTTCAGGAATATAGTTAAGATGTTTATTTTTTTCAATTTTTTAATTATCACAAAATAATTAAATCACTATGTTACTTTAAGAAGAAAGTCATAGTCATTTGTCTAACTTACTGTGATTGGCCTAACAGAGCTTACCTAGGAGAGCTGCGATTTAGAGGGAATATTCAAGAATGGAAGTCACTATAGCCTTCAGAGAGTGCCTACACCCCGCTGCAATATTTGATCTGTGGTTTTGTACCAGAGCTCTCACAACACACTCTCAGATTAACTGTTCTTTTGCCAGTAACCTCTAGCGTTGGAACTTTTCTCCAGCCTATCTTCAAGTTGAAGAACTTTGTCTTTGTGAATTCAACTACATAATAAAAGAGGAAGCTGCATTTCTAACAGGGAGGAACATCGTAAGAGCAAGCAAACATCATTTCTTGCAATCAGCTGTCAGAAAATTTTAGGTATTCTATTAAATAGACAGCTTGACCATCTGTCTTCAACTAGCCTATAATAAAGGTATTTCTTAGCTTTTGATAGTAAGTAATATATTTAATACTAAGAATGTGTTCCTTCTTGATCTCTTCTACACAAAAGGAAAAGCAAAACAAAACAAAATTTTATCTGACTTTTCAAGCAAATAATCTAAATGGAAAAAGGTTTTTCTGCCCCCAAATTTGAAACAAATGTGTTCACACTTCTTCTATACCCTCTGACACCCAGTTTCATGCTGAGTATAGCCAATATATGGAGATTAAGAGAGTATCTGGATTCAGACGTGTGCTCTACTTTAGCAGGCTCTACACATTTCCTTTAAATAGCATAAGGACAAAGTAAGGTGATCCTTCAATATTCCATACAATTTTCCTCATCAAAGCAGGTATTTCACTTAAACTGTTTGTGCTATGGCTGAAGTCTCAAGAGAAGGGCACTGCACAAAAGAAAACATCTATCTTGAGAGGAGATGTGAGAGAGAGAGAGAGAGGAATCATTTGTTGATTAGAATGAGTTTTGATACTGTCTCTACCTATTAGGGACTATCAGTAAAAGATAATATATTAAAAATTTTGTGAGTATTCAACTTTTAAATGTTTTTATCTTCATCACAGGAAGGAATATAGGCATATTTCTTTTATATTGACTTGGGTAGTTAAAGCAAAGGGCCTTCTTTGAACAAATATATATATATGAACACATACATACATATATGTACACACATACATATATTAATATTTATATTGATATAATAATTATATGTATAAATATTGATATAATATATAATAATTAATTACATGTATAAATATTAGTTCAAAGAAGGCCCTTTGTTTTAACTACTCAAGTCAACATGAAAAAAAAATCCTGTAGAGCTACACATAGAATTTTGTAACTATATGGTTGTCAAAATTCTTGCACAGCTCTAGCACAATGATAAATACACTGTCAGACTCCATAGCTATTTTATTTATTATTTCATATAAATAAGTATCTATTCATTTCTGGGAATGTTTACAAATCTACAACTTATTTTTCAAATGTGATTTCCATTGTAGCCAACATGGTGTTAGGTTAAGTCTGCAATCCCATTTATTAAACATACCCAATGTAGGTGAGCTCTGCTTTAGGGAATCATGTAGTATAAACTAGATATATATAAAACAAATAAATTGGGAATTGAGTATACATAAAGATAATTCTCATTATTAAAGGAAGCCCCATAGAGTTCCTTTAGAGTTTTGTTCCTCTAGTACATTTAAGTGATTGTTTATATATAATTAATTGATGTGGGTGTACAATTGAAAATATAGAGCTCAATTTAATTTTCTCACCTAAATTAACTGTAAGCTTTAGTTTGATAGAAAGGAAATGCAAATAAAGTAACTTAAAAATATCTAAGTCCAATGAGATACTACCTCACACCAATGAGAATGGCCTATATCCAAAAGAATGGAAATAGTAGGTGTTAGAGGGAGTGTGGAGAAAAAGGAACCCTCCTACACTGTTGTTGGGAATATAAATCGAGGGAAGCTCTCTGCAAAACAGTAGGAAGATTACTCAAACAAAATGAAAATGGATCTACCATTTGATTCAGCAATCCTACCCTTGGACATATACCCAGAGGATATAAAGTCCATAATCAGAAAAAAATATCTGCACCCCTTTGTTCATAGCCACACAGTTCACAGTAGACAAGACATGGAAAAAACCTAAATACCATTGCCAGACAACTGGATAAACAAGATGTAGTATACATAGTCAATGGAATTCTATACTGCTATTAAAAAAGATGAAATTGTGCCCATTGCAACAATCTGGATGGATTGTTGATGAGGGTCATGTTAAGTGAAATAATTTAGAAAGAAAAAGAGTGATACAGGATGATTTCAGTCATGAATATAATAATATAATATAATAATATAATAAAATGAAACAAACAAATAAACTCCAGAAAAAACTCAAAGGACACAAGATGATAACTTGTGTCAGAGTGGTGAGAGGGGGGAAGAAAGGAAAGAAGGGAAAATGTAATGAAAAAGAACACCGGAACTCTGGTGGTTGGTGTGGTGTAAAACATAGACTGAGTTGCAATTTCAATATCCTACAATGATTACAGCATTGTGAAGAAAAGAAACAACAAATATTGCTATTACCAAAAATGGAAGTCACAGTGTGCCCTGGTGGTATAGCAGTTAGGTGTAGTCCACATATATTCCAAGGTTCTGGATTTGAGTTCTGGTGGAAAACAACCAAGATGAACAACTGAATAAGAAATAAAATGCTTCTTTCTCCTGTCTCTTCCTGACTGCTTGCCTACTCACCTTCATTCCCATCTGCACCTTTCCTTAAAAAAGGTGTTTGTGTGTGTGTGTGTGTGTGTGTGTGTGTGTGTGTGTGTGAGAGAGAGAGAGAGAGAGAGAGAGAGAGAGAGAGAGAGAGAGAGAGAGAGAGAGAAATGAGCTCACATGGGAAAAAGAAATTTTCACTTAACTCCTAAAGAGTTATATAAAAAGAGATAACCATTGACTAGAGCAATTATAAGAATAGGCAGGTTTTTAAGCCTTTAACTATTGATCCTTTAAAACATTTTACTACTTCCAATTCAACAGTTTCAATGATGCTCCATTTCGATGCTGTAAATTGTCAGATAAGAGCTTACAGAGCCATTGGGTCATCTCATAGATGATAGATAAACACAAACAGACTTGTGTGGATTTAGCAGTTGTTTGAATTTTTTGTACAAAATTAGAATATAACTCTGCTTTTATGGAAGCCCCTCTACTTCCTTAGAAAATATTCTAACAAGTCTGTCTCCAGGCTGTACCCACACATTGGTCTATGTCTTTCAATGTTGAAAGACCCTTTTTTGTCTCTCTGCTTTCAGGATTAAATTGAAGCTATTATGAGGTTTTATCCACTTCTGCCTGCCTTCTCAGCATTGTCTCAAGCAATTACTTCTCCTCTTATGATTCTGAATAACAACAATCTTTCCCCCGCAAAATAAATCATGCTGAACAGTATTATGCCTGCAAGATCTTTCGTCTGATTCTTTGTCTTGTTATGGCCCACTGATCCATCAAGGTTCTAGAATGGTCAACTACTTTATGACCAATCAGATAGAGGTATATCCAAAGCCGACTGTGTACATACCTATTATTGTTTAAATACACCATTTATAAGTATTGGTTTATTTGTGGGTTTACTCTATTGGGTAGTTACATCACTTGGATTAAAAAAATCCTCACACAATACCTATTACACAGCAAGTGCCCAATAAATGTATGTCGGAAAGATGGATGAATCCTACATTTCAACGGTTAAGTGGAATTTTTTTAAGTTGATTTGACCAAAATATCATTAATAAAAAGTCTGACTTTTCAATAAAAATACTAATGAACTTATAATGTGAAGGTCATGAGTTAAGGAATAAAGAGGTCAATATTTGTTGAATTAATTCTTTGGACCAATTACTGTGGTAGACATTTTTATATTTCATTTAAATATAATAAAAATAATACCTATACTATTTTTCATATTTCATTCTTAATATCAATTCATTATTTACTGTGTCAGTAAATATTTTAGGTAGTCCACATCACCTTGCTTAATTTTCACAACATTTAGTGAAACCATTATAATTCCATTTACAAATAAAATGAGTAGGCAGACCTGCCTAAGATTACAATGAAGTCAAAACTTTCCACCATGTTAATCTGATTCTCTAGGCAGTGTTTGTTTCATTGAAATAGCAGCACATTGACCAAAAACTATTTTCCATAGGTCCATTAACATATTAATAGGCATTTCACTCCCTCCCCCCAAAGGTTTTATGGTCATATAAGTTTAAGATCCTTTTTCAATTTTAAGTATATCATCTTTTTAGAGATTCACAATGACTTAAAAATATGTAAGCCAAGTAAGCTCAACTGGGAAAAAGATATATTTAGGCATTCCCGGAAAACTATCAAGAAACCCTTTTAACCATCTAACCAAGTGCTTTCTAGTTTTAAGAAACCACCTCTTTTTTATATCTATACACACCACTAAAGTTTTACCCCCAAAATTCATGATTATCTTCAAATGAAGTTATATTAAAATGAGGGAAAACAATTTTCTTGGTCCAATTACTCAAAATTCTCTTCTGAATTCCATTTTTGATGGGAAGAATAAATATTCTAAAATCCTTTCTTTTCATGTCATTTACATTTTCAACTGACCCTAGGGAAAAATGTGTTTAGGAAAAATTGTGGCCTTATTTAGGAAAATTAATTATGCTCAAAATTAAAAGTATTTTGCTTTTCTGCTTTACTCATTAACATCACTGAAAATATTTATTAAATGAACTGCCTGAAGCCTGTACTAGATGCTGTGCAAAAAAAAAAATTATGCCAGCCATCATTTTTGTCCTCTAGAAGTTGGGGCATTCAGAGCAGTTGGGAAGTTAAGTAAGCAATGTCCATGATTAAAATGTATGCTCATATTCCATTGTTTTGATATATATCTACACTGGAACTATGAGATGGCACAAGGGTAAAATCACACAAATCAATGCTTGGTTCTAGTTTGCAACAACCATTGTCTCCCACCTACCCATAATTCCATGTTCCTTACTCTCAGCTCCTCAAAAAGAAACAGAGTTCAGGATAACAGAAATATTTAGAATAATGCAAAGCACTTTGCATCTCTCCATAGATCTAAAAGATGAGATTTTTAAAAAGTCACATTACTAGCCACATAAAAATATATATTTGAGAGTGATTAAAAATATGTACATATATTTGTGACTAAAAAAAAAATCTTTCCAATTTGCAGTATGCTCATTCATTCTCTTGTCTTTCTTTTTGTAAGAATATGACAAAGTTTTCCAAAAGTCTTATTTTAAACTTCAGCTAAGAAAAATGAGTATCATTCACAAATATTATCTTGACCTGAGGAAACAGACAAATGATTCTTACAAAAATACTCTAAACCTAAAAAAAAGATAATGTAAGGAACTTTCCCTATATAAATGTGTTTAAAGTATTTTCCCAAGAAAGTCACATAATTTTTCAGGCATAGCCTTTTCCCCTAGACTTCTTGCTTACTTTGGATTTCTTTTTATTCTGTAATTTAAAATATGACGCTGTGTCCCAGCCCTCATCCTAAAACCGTCAGATGAAGTTCGGTGTTCACAGCACTATCAGCACCTACCATATCCACGAATGTCGCCGAGCAGGAGGCAGCTCACTAACATGCAGCATCCTGAAGACCTGGTGCTCTATCAATATCCACTCAGGAATTCAGTTTCATTGATTTCCCTATGCTCTTGCTGCCACATAGTTGTTGCTTAGCTCTTTGTCCTTTTATTTCTCTTTCCAATGGCATGTCACTTCCCATGGCAAAGCAGATATTTTCGATATGAATACAAATGACTTAGCAATCAACATGTAAGCATTCAACTGGAACATCATCAGTAGTTTCTTTTAGATATCCAATGAGAAAATCAATCTGCAGTCAAATCTGAATGATAGCTTCCCATGGTGTAGGTACCATTTCTTCCAATTTGCTTCAGAACAGCAAAGCATTTGAGTTCAAAACTGTTGAAAAATCTCCCTGTCAAAGTATTCTCTGTTTCCTTTCTCATTTGGCATTTTTCCCTCTATGTCTGGTGAGAAGTCAGCATGTTTTCAGGTTTTCTTTTAACCCAAGTAGTGATCAGATTAATCATATATCGTCCTTTCTCCTACTTTTGCATCGTGTTTGGAGATTTTGAACCTCCTGTCTGACTCATTCTGCATTGTTTAGACCATTCAGTGCACGATGAAAGAATACCTAATACACGGGGTCAGATTGCCTAAATGACATATGTTAGACCACAACAAAGGGGAAAACCCTGGAGAGATTATAAATCCTTTTCATCGCAGGAGATTACAGAGCAAAGAAAATCTCTGTTACATGAAGCAATAACAGTGTGACTAGAATAACAAATTCAACTTTGTCCAGGTTTGGGACCAACACCCTTAACTGCTTTAAGGATGCTGCTGTGAATTTAAATTTCCACCTCTGGTCCAGGAAGACTGGCCTCTAAGCAGCGACAATAGCTCTTGAAGGGCACTATTAACACAGAGCAGCAGTAACAGGTTAAAAACCCTCAGATTCCTGAAGCACTAAAGACATCTCCAGGAGTTATAAATTATACCCCAAAGACCTTCAACAGAGAGAGTAAGGATTTGAGCATTCTGGATGTCAGCGTAGAATATGATCATTGTGGTGGGTCACACTGAGAAACACCGGTTTGCAATCAGTTGAGAAGGCATGTCTGAAAGCGTCTCCTTTGGCACTTGTTTATCTTATTTCTAGAGTCTGTAATTCTGCAATACAGATTTGTGCTCATAGAAGGAGGATTTGGCTTCTTTATTTAAGACTTGCTTCTGTTTCGATTTCCCAAACTTCAAAAGGTCTAAGGTCAGAGAAGCTGCTTTGTTTCCACTGCTTTATTGGCAGCACCTTCTTTAGCTCCTGACACAAGTAGTGTTTAGCATATACTTCTTGAAGAATCAATTAATAAATGAAGGAAAACAGATGCCATTCGGCAGATGTACAGCTAACAGGAAAGAAGACAGTTGCCTTAGTTCAGAGCTGAATCGAAGCAGTTTTCATGAATTTTATATTTTGAGTCAGGTAACTCTCCTATAGGAAAAAGGCTTTGTTTTGCTCTGTTGCTTTAGGGAGCAATATAATTGCTGAGATGGATTAAACAGAGAAGAGAGAGGCATTTGTAAACATGACTCATTAATCCAATCGGGCAAAATGATGACTTTTGAGAATGTTAATAAAGGATTGTTTTTAGATTATGATGAAAATGTAAAATTAGCAAAGGTTATCTGGGAAGACACAATAAGGGGAATTTTAAAAATGACCTGTAGCTAATTTACCACCATAACCACAACAACAGATTTTGCTTTTACTCTTGAAAAGAGGAAAAAAGGGTATCTTATTTTCTTTTCCAATTCCATAGGATCATTGAAAAGCTTATATTTCCTTTTTTTAAAAAAGTGAAGGCTTTATTGAGATACAATTCACATGACATGAAATGCAACTTTATACAGTATCCAAATAAACAGATTTAAGTATAATCACAATTGTGCAAGTATCACTGCTATCCAAGTTTAGAACATTTGTATCACCCCACAAAAGCAAACCTATCTCCATTCACTTCTCACATAACCCCTGGTAACCAGCAGTTCATTTTACTATGAATTTGCCTATTCTGAACATTTTAAGATGAATGGAATCATACAGTAAGTGGCTTCTCTAGTTTAACATAATGTTTTCAAGTTTCATTCCTGTTGCAATATGCATCAGTATTTCAATCCTTTTTTATTGTCAATATTTCATCTTACGGCTATGTCACAATTTATTTATTTCAATTGTCATTTGAATTGTTTCCACTTTTTGGCAATTATGTAAGAATAATGCTTCTATGTACACCCAAGTACAAATTTTTGTGTGGACATATTTTTTTCATTTTTCCTTGACATATACCTAAGAGAAAAATTGCTGGATTATATCATAGCCTAGCTTGATGTTTCTAACATTTTAGGTTTTGAGGAACCATCAAACTGTTTCCAAAGTGGCTTCACAATTTTACTATGTAATCAACCACTCATGAAGTTCCTATTTGTCTACATCCCTTCCAACATTTGTGACTGTCTGTCTTTATTATAACCATTCTAGTGGGTCAGAATGACGTCTCTTGCTGTTTTGATTTACATTTCCCTAAAGATAATGATGTCGAGAATATTTTCACGTGGCTATTATTAATTTGTGTATTTTCTTTGTAGAAATGTCTATTCAAATCCTTTGCCCATTTTTAATTGGGTTACTTTATGTTGTACGAGTGTTTTTTGTTTGTTGTTTGCTTGTCTGTTTCACTCTAGATGAAATCCAAGGACACAGTGAATAAGGTATATTAGCAGTACAAGGATTCAAAGGTAAGTTAAAGAAACACGAAATTCATTCAGAAGGACCTAGAGTCAGGGCCCAACCCTAAGTCCTCTGATTCCATATTTCATATGCAGTATGCCCTAGAGCCTATCACATAATTTGCTGATGTTTTCATCAGAATCAAACTACTCATAGTAGAGATTTCTCAGGATAGGAAAATAGACTATACATATGAAATACATTACTTTAGGATCATATCTTCAAAAGGGCTCTTTTGATTTTTACTAAAGCATTCGTTGCTAATGGTAGTGGATCTTGGCATCCAGCGAGAGAAAGGGGCAACATTAGGAAATAAATGGAAGAAAAATGATAGCAGACTTGCATGCTTAGAGACAAACACAACTCAAGATTAGTGCTTAAAGCTCATGAAGAACAAAAGCACAGGGAATAAATGTTATCAAAGAACACAAAGACATATAGGTCATCTATCAATAGCTAACAGCATGAAAGACACTAAAACAACAAAGCCAGATCAGGCAGTTTAATTTAGCAGTAACTCCAGCACCAGTGTTGGGTGGAAATCTTCCACAGGCGGGCACTGAAAATCTGCACTGCAATGGGCAGCAAGACAGCCTTTAAGTAATGAAACAGGGCAGCAATTATTTTGTTTCAGTATTTTTTAACCTCAGTTTTAAGTGGCATTTAAAATTATTTCACTCAGGAAAATTTTACATGCTAAAATGTGACTTAATCAGTCAATGTATAATAAAAGTGTCTCTGAACAAAATCTTATGGGCTGAAGAATTTGAAAAGTTATTTCCAAGCCATCTCCTGACAGGAGTACTTCTTTGATATGAAAACTTAGGATTTACACCATATAATTTAGAGATAATAAGATCAGTAATAGTGATTAAAGGTAATAATCATCAATGATTTAATTTAATTAGTATGAACAACAATAGCATTATTTTTTAAAATAGCAGTGATAAGAGATTAACAATAGTACTGATAATTAACTCCTTTACAAATACTTTGGAGTTTCAAAATGCTATCAAATATATCGCTACACTTAAGTATCATCATGATCTTCTGGGGAAAGTATTCTTATCTCCATTCTACAGGTAAGGAAACTGAGGTTCACATTCAGAGTCAACAGACATCACTGTATTGGGTATTACGTCAAGTACTGACGTGCATGCAATCTTCTCTACCACTGACAGCACCGTGTGAGGCAAGTATGTTTATTTCCATTTTGTAGATAAGTTTCAGACACAAATAAAAGTTGCCCAATACAATAGAGAGCAGGAGCCAGAAGTTGAACACAATTTTTGGAGTCTAGGATGTGACTTTTCTGGTAAGAAACCATAGTTCCTGTGATAATGCTTATAAATTAAAGTGTATTTGGCAAAATTTTTTATGATGTTTGTGAAGACAGGAAATGGTATTTTTGCATTAGAGCCTCAAATAAGAATAACAGCAATGACAATGAAATAGCTCACATTCATTGAACATTCACTCTATGTCAAACAAGGCTTTGTACAAACACTTTGAATGTATTGCTATTTCATCCTATGACAACCATATAAGGATGATAGCATTAGTATCTCAATTTCAGATATTGGAAATAGAAAGTATGAGAAGTTTGTAACCTACCCATGACTTCAATAGGGCTGAATTCATGCCATGTTGAATCGGTTCTTCTGTTTCTTATAGACAAAATTACATTGGGTAATTTATCAATCCCTTATTATAAAACTGATAATCCTTATTTTATTCCTTGGTTTATGTAAGGACTGACACCACTGCACCCATACACAATGACCAGAAGCCAGTATAGATTAGACAGCAAGACTGAGATCTGCAGTCATCGAACATAGATAAGCTTGCTGGATTTCCTGATACCTGATGCATGCTCTAAAAAAAAGTTAGCTGTTAGATACTAATCTCCAATGATGGCATCAAGAAAGTATGGTGATTGAACAGCCTCCTTCCCTTACCTGAAAGCTACAGACTGCTAGATATTGTGTGTGTAGAAGGAGTTAAAAGAGTAGCCAGAATGGCAGAAAGCCAAGTAAATAAGTTCATGAAACTTACCACCAAAGAAAATTTGAAAATAACTTGTCCCTGTGTATTCATTTTCCTTTAGTGGTAAAGTTAGGAGGCAGACAATTCCTGGAGCCTCAAGGCAATTAGCACTGACCCCTTTGTACTATAAAAGTTTGGAATTTCCAAAGACCCTCACATAAAAACATCTTGAATAGAGCGGCTATTTTTTTTTCAATAATCAAGGATTTTGAATAGAGACTAGAGTTCTTTTGATGAATACCTACTTGCCATTGATAAGAACCCACATTGGCAGTAAATGAATGTCAAAGACTTTATATAGCTTCTCTTTTAATACTTCAATGACACAAATTGATAACATTAAGTATTTAAAGATAATGGGACCAAAGTTCCAAGATATTAAGTCACGGTCGCACAACTTATATGTGAATTTGGAATTCCAGTCCAGATACGTTGGGCTCTAAAGCCCATATTCTTTGCACTATCTAACATCTGTGTGGAATATCAGTTTCAGCACTAATTAGGTGTGAGTCCCAGGAATAAGTCATTTATGCCACCACCATGCCTCAGTATCTTTATTTTTAAAAGTAAACAAAATAGCTGTAAAATATAAAAAATAACACTACTGGTCTCATAGGCTTGATAAATAATTTGCATGAAAACACATGGTAAACACTGAAATTCCATTTAAATATGAATTAAAGACAATTGGTGCTTTTTTGGAAAAGAGATTCTAAAAAGTGAATTGATTCTCTTATTCAAATAATTGAGTGTTAAAGCAGAAATGCATCCAGAGAAGATTATCCTGATACTTTAGAGTTGAGAGATTAGCAAAAGACTTCCACAGAGGGCTATTTCCCAGCACCCAGCCTAAGAACACATTCCCCAAAAAAGCAAAACAAAACAAAACAAAGGCCGCTGTGTGTGTGTCTGTGTGTGTGTGTGTGTGTGTGTGTGTGTGTGTGTGTTTCTGTTCAAGTTTGCATGTCTGTGCCTGTTGGTGCTGAAATGAGCATCACTGCACTGACGTTACCTCTCAGTGTGGTCATCTATAGCACTCCACATGTTCTGTAGGAGGGCTGAGCACCCAATCTGAATGCCAAAGAGGAGTTTTCATAGCAGCCATTCCAAAATAATGAGCTTCCAAGAGTTGAGAGTATTTAGCATAATTCTTAAGGGGGAAAAAGAACTACCTTTTCACCTTTCATAGGATTAGCTGTTTCCGGATATTTTCTAATTCCTTCCTGACAGTGTATGTATGTCCTTTAGGACTGGACTCTGATTGGGAAATGGTAGCCTTCTGATGGTCTGATAGCTTCCTGCTGCGGAACGCTGGAGGACTGGAAGTCAACTGGGCTTGTGATCATGAAGTTTGGTAGCAGCACCTCCTCTTGATGAAAATTTGTTGCCTATTTAAATAAATCTTAGGGGCACCAGTTGTATAATTTGATCTTCAGAGTCACAAAGAATCAATCTGACTTCAGAAAATTTTCCATGGGAAAAAAATCTTGGAGGGTATTGAGTTCAACTTGGTCATTTTACAAATAAAGAAACTTATGTAGAGAGATGTGTGGGGCCACTAGAATACTTTTTTTTTTTTTTCCTACAATGGCATTATACACTTGTCTCCTTTAAAACACAAACCAAAATAAAACCCTAAGCAGATTGGGTCACATGTTTAACTGCTTGCTGAGTGTTAAGTTTTTTAGAGGGGTAGAAAAGAGGGCAATATAGTGTGGTGGACACAACAAGGGGTGCTGGTTAGAAGCCCACAGACCTAAATTAAAATCTCATTGCATTAATTTCTCTGTACCTCAGGATGTGTGTATCAATGCAGTGGAGAGAATAAACTGTACTGTTTAGGGCTCCTGCAATCATGAGTGTCAAATATCCAATTAAAACGGATGCAAGTCAAAAAAGGAGGAAATTACTGGTACATATAATGAAGCTGCTGAGAAGACAAAGAGTAGAGATAGTGTCAGCAAGAAGACTGAGTATAAGGTTTAAACAACTTTGGGGCTCTGTCTCTGGAGTCTCTATTCTCTATGTGGCAAGCAAATTCTCTCAGTCTAGCTCCTAATGGAGAAGGTCATGGGTCATAACTTTTAGCCTTATTAGTGAGAAAACATTTTTTCCCTTTACAACCACTTTGGCACTCACTGTAAAAAATGCTGAGTGAGGACTCTAATTGGCTCATCTTTGGTCACATGATAGCACCTCTGGCCAGCAGTGGGGAACTATACGCAAAGTCCTTATTTAAACATCTAGTGTTTAGACGAGGAAGAGACATTCCTAGAAGAAGGAGGAGACAAAACTATAAAGTCTATAACAAATGCTACCCTGAGGAATACGAAAATCACATAAGATAACAGATTTAAAATGCTAGGCACGAAGAGCATGAACACTACATGGCTGCTGCCCTACTGTACTGTAATCCTTCTTGAAGCAATTTTAAATGTCTTCCAACCAATTGTGGGGATCAAATATTCATGGGTGATAAACAGAGAGACTGTGAAAGTTTTTAAAGTAATATCTACGGGGTGGAGAAAGAGGATTCTGTTCCAGTGTGTCAGTAGCTGAGACACCAGGGAGGACACTCCACTCAACTCAAATCTGTGTCTAAGATTTTATTATCTATGACACTTTACATGGAGATTACCTGAAATGTTTTTAGTAAACTGTGTTTCTTCTGTTTTTGTTGGTTTGTTACCAGATCCAGGTCTGTCGAACTAGAGAGAATGAATGTTTGGTAGAAGGAAAAGTAGGTTTATTATGGAGCAATATCAATCAAGGAGGTGGAAAACCTGCTCTATCTCAGATTCACTTCCACAACTGAAGTGGGTACAGAAGTTACATAGACAAAGTATAATGCAGGGAGCAAGATGGAGGAACGTGAGCTGTTCAGAAAATTCTGCAGCTGTTGTTGCTGGTGCCAATTGAGGGTGTGCTACCTTATCAGACTGATCACAAGTCTTCCTGGGAGAAAACCAGTTTTCATTATATATGCCCATTATCTATGTCCCTCCAGCTAAATGTATCTGTAACTAGACTATATGTTAATTAAATGTCATAGATTCCTCAGAAGTCTAGGTTCACTGGGTCCTCATTTATTGCCCAGCTATAGTTTCACTGGGTCAAAAATTTGACATCTATGAATCCTTATTTTTTTAGGGTGAACACAGACAATTCCCAAGTCTTTCTGTAAAAAAGGAAGCCACGAAGGATTTGTTTTGGATGAGGAATATTAGGTCTAGAAAGGGAACATTAAGGATAGAGATATTACAGAATACTTGTATAGTAAGATAGTGATCCAATGGAGATTGATAAATTGAAGTTTAAAGAGGATAATAAATCAAGTATAGTTTTCTAATCAGAAGATGTCATGTAAGCTTCAGGTGTTTAATAATTTGACCTAAGAAAGTATCTACAGTCTAATCTTTTTTAAGTCTCATCTAAAATAACATTGCATCATGTCCCTTTAATAAATATTTATGACATCATAAACACTCTCTACTTCTTGTTTGTGTTCAACTCATAGGAGGTTCTTTGTTAGCCACAATAATGGCCATTGAGTTTGAAAAAGGATGAAACTGTTCATGTACAATAAACTCACCCTTTTAGGTTCCTTTCATTCAGCCAGTCCTACTGAATATGAAGCCAGATAAAAATACAAATGCCATTTTAAAAATCCACTGTAACAAAAATTTATCAAATGTTTATTATATAGAGAGCAGTAATAGGTTCTTGTGAGATTTACAAATTAGTTATATTAATATAATTTAAACATTAAATTATATCACTTGGACTATTTAATTCATCTTTACTCCATCTCATATTTTGCATTTCTACCAACTCTTTCAGGTGCAAAGGACAATAGAAGAGCATAATACATTTCATAAATGACACTGACTCTGTGGAAACAGAGTACAAGAAACTGAGCAGAGGCAAGAAATAAAGCTGCATAAATAGGCAATAAATATCCATACATTAATTTGAATTATAAATGTCAGTGATCTTAAGCAGGGAATATCATGACTTGATGTATTTTGGAAAGATTATGCTTTTTAAGATAGATTAGAAGAGAGTGAGTAAGGAGGGTCTCTAGAATTTTAGTCATTAATTCACTTTTTTAAAGTACCTACAGGATTCTAGGAATTGTTCTGGATTCTGAGGATACCAACAGAAGATGACATAACTCTGCCCTAATGGTAATAAATATATTACATATATATTATAATACAAGTGTATAAATAGAATATATCATAACATATACTAATATAATTATGCTAAATAATCTAGTGCTAAAAACTGACATGGTTATGCTAGGGAATATAAAGTAATTTGTGGAGCAATCCTGCTAAGATTTAATTTAAAGATGTATTTGTGGAAAAATTTAAATGAGTAAGAATCAAAGGTTATCTGTTTGGAAGTATTTGCTTTTGAAACTGAAAATTCATGACATAGTAGGCCTCTCAGGCAGCCATAATGAGTTGTGAAGAAGCAGAATTTATAGGCAAGTGGAAGATAGGAGAAAAGAGAGGCAAGAGGAGCAAGAGGAGGATGGAGCAATTCTGGAAAGAAGTAGATATCACAGGAGAGAGTCCATTCAGCTAATGATAGAGAAACATATGATAGTAAAATAAGGTTATCTTTGTTTACAATGCTTATTTCAACTCCAAATTAGATGTATCTTGAAAACTTCAGCCCTGTAACTTGAGAACACTTTGATAGGTCTGTGTTCCTTGAAACCACAAATGATCTGGAATAAAAACTTTGTTGGCTGTCTTTACTAGCTTATTTTTTGAATAAAGGCAAAGGCTGGTAAATGGGAAAGACAGGCATGAAGAGAGGTTGCTGTGCTCAGTGCATGCAGAAATAAAAGGTATTTTGGAAGCAAATTTTGCTTTTGTAAATGTAGCATGTGTAGACATTTTTATACTCTATAAAGTACTTCCAGAAAAACCTCTGCCAGCTAACAGTGCTTCAGATTGTATTGTAGAACAAAAGAAGAGGGCATGTTTAATTCACAAGATATTTTATCCAAGAATGAAACCAAAAAGTAGACAACATCAAACAGCAAGGGGATGACCCAAGGCACCAAATGGTTTCCCTAAGGCTCCTTTCTTTCATCTCCCCTCTCTCAACCTTTAATTTCCTTTTATCAAGCTAGTCCTCAAGATCTGCTCAAGGTTAATTCTTTCAAAGTACCACCTAGTCATTCTAGAGACTATTACAGAGTAACACACTTTTGCTGTTTGTTACTATGCTAGATGTTGGGCTCTGAGATTAAAAAAATACACATTTTTCCCATTATGAGCTCAGTCTGCTGGTCAATTATAAACAAGTAAACAAAGAGGATGAAGCATTTTCGTTGTAACAGGCATAGACTGCTGTGGGGACCTTGAGGGAAACTCCAGATAATGGGGGTCTTCCTGGGAAAGAAATTTAGCTGTCTTGAAAGGAGATGATATAGAAGTGAAGAAGGAAGGCAAAGGAATTAGTAAGAGATACTAGCATATGTATTCAGCAATTTCTCTGGTATATTTAGAGATATGATAATTTTGGGTCAAGATTAAATAATTCCCAGTGCCGGCTTATCAGGCAACATAGAATTTCAACAATAGATATTTTTCAATTAGTTGATATATTTGATGCCCCTCACATTACCCACCTTTACTTGTTTTAAGAGGAAGGAGCTTTCCAGTCCATTGCTGGAAGGCTGATCTCTACAGACTTCCTATAAATTGAGCTCCTGACAAATTGAAGTTTTGTGGAAAAACTGCCTTGAACACTTCTATATCAGTACAATCTTTCCAATTATCATGATGGCTACATTTTTTAAATCAAAAAGTATTTTTAAATTAAGGCATATATTCCCATCAAAATTCCAGGGACATTTTCCATGGAAATAGAGCATATAATACTGAAGTTTGCATGGAATTACAAAAGCTCTTGAATAGTCAAAGCTCTTTTAAGAGACAAAACGAAAACAAAATCTGTAGAGAAATCACATTCCCTGACTTCAAACTATACTACAGAGTGATCATCATCAAAACAGTATGGTCTGGAACAAAAACAGACACCGATAAGTGGAATCAAATTGAGAGCCCAGAAATAAAGCCACACCTATATGGACAGTTAATCTATGATAAAGGTACCAAAAGATAAAATGAATGAAGGAAAGTTATTCAACAGATGATTTTAAAAATACTGGGAAAAAAGCTGCAAAATAAGTTAGATTACTCATTAGTGCCATACACAAAACTTAACTCAAAATGGATCAAAGATCTGGACATAAGACCAAAACCATAAAATACTTGGAAGAAAATGTGGGAAGAACACTCCATGATTTTAACCTCAAAGAAGACTTTGTAGAAGGAATAGCAATCTCAAAATAAAGCAAGCAACTGGGATTGCTTCAAACTGAAAAGCTTCTGCACAGCAAAAGAAACCACCACTAAAACAAAGACAGTCCATGGAATTAGAGAAGATAGTTGCACAATATAATCAGATAAGAGCTTAATGTGCAAAAGATATAAAGAGCTCACACATTTTGACAATGAAAAGGCAAATGACCTATCCAAAAAACAGGCACAAGAAATGAATAGATATCTATCTAAAGACACACAGATGACCTATAGACACCTGAAAAAATGTATTGCATCATTCATCATCAGAAAAATGCAAATAAAAATTATAAGGTGACACCAGTTCACACCAGTGAGAATGGCTTCTTTCAAAAAGACTGGAAAAAGCAGATGTTAGAGGGGTTGTGGAGATAAAGGACCCTCCTACACTGTTGGTGGGAATGTAAATTGGTGCAAGCTTGCAAGCTCTCTGGAAAACAGTTTGGAGATTCCTCAAACAAAAAAAGATGCATCTATCATTTGATCCAGCAATCACACTCCTGGGCATATATTCAGAAGATACAAAATATCTAATCAGAAAAATATCTGCACCCTCTCTGTTAATAGCAGCACAGTTCTTAATAGCAAAGACATGGAGACAACCTAAATTCCCATCAACAGATGACTAGATAAAGAGCTTTGGTAGATATACTCGATGGAATTCTCTGAAATTGTGCCCTTTGCAACAATCTAGACAGAAATTGTACCCTTTGGAACAATCTAGACAGAAATGGAGGGGATCATCTTAACTGAAATAAGTCAAAAAGAAAAAGAAATATAGGATGGTATCACTCATGTGAAATATAATGTAATGGAACAAGTGCAAAGATAAACCCCAGGAAAAACTCACAGGACACAAAATGATGACTGCCAGCAGGGTGGGAGTGGGGAGGGGAGGAGAGAAGGGAACAGGTGGGGGTAAAGTACACTGGAACTCTGATGGACAATGCAGTATGAATCACAGACTGAGACACAATTTCAATACCTTAAAATGAATATAGCATTGTGAACAAAAGATATAATAAATATTACTATTAAAAAATAAGGTATGCACTTTCTTTTTAGGCATAATGCCATTATATATTCAATAAAATACACTGAAGTGTAAATATAACTTTCATATGAACCGAGAAACAGAACAATCATGTGACTTGCATTATTGTGATGTTTACTTTATTGTAATGTTCTGGAAACAAAACTGTAATGTCTCTGAATTGCCCCATTAAGTATTAAGATGAGAAGACGCTGAGGGCAAAGTGACCACACTTTTACAGCAGGAAATTCAGCCCCACCAATATTTTCAGACACCCCCAGTTTACTTCTTTGCCTCCTTGAGTGAATTCTGAACTTTTGGAATGCTGAAATCTTGTCTAATTGCTTTTTTATATTCCACAGCAACTAGCATAGGACCTGGCACAGACTAAGTCTAAAGACTGGTGCATGGATAAAAGCTCTATATCTTATGGGGAAATTAGAAATTAAGACAAAACTAAGACAACAAACCAGGGATGGGAAGGTGGGGGGTGTGTGTGGGCGCGGGCTGGGCATGCATCTAGGGGAATGTTTCCCCATGAATCATTTCAATAATTCAAATCAGTGCTAAGTGACTGTGTTGCCAGGAAATCTGTTGGGGGCTAAGAGACAGTGAGATGATATCTAAACAGGAAAGCAACCAAGATTTGGAAAGGCAAATGACATTTGCATGGGGCCTAAAGGAAAACAGAAGGAATTTGGCAGTCAAAAACAGAGGAGAGTCACTCTAGAACAGGTACAGTGAAAGGAGCAATGGTATCGACAGGCAGGAAAGTACAGGACTCCTTCAGAATATGATTAGCACCTGGTGTGGGGAATGAGAAAGTGTGAAAATTTTGTAAACAGGTCCTATGTAACAAAGGGCTTGTGTAAATTACTTTTACACATCACCTTGGCTAGGTTATAGCACTCAATGATTTAAGCAAACACTAATCTATGTGACCCTGAGAAGGTGTTATACAGATGTGGTCAACTGCAATCAACTGCTTTTAAATAAAGATTACACACAATAATGTGTGTAATCTTCAGTCAGTTGAAAGCCTTAAGAGCAAAAGCAGATTTCCCTGAGAAGATGAATTCTGCCTTAAGATTACATCACTGGAACCTACCTGAGTTTTCAGCTTGATATTTCAGACTCAAGACTGCAAGATCAATAGCAGCCTGAGTTTTCAGACTGCAGGCCTACCCTACAAAATTGGGACTTGATACCCACCACAATTGTGAGCCAATTCTTTAAAATGAATACTGTAAGATATATCTATAGATACGTATATGGATATACAGATATAAAAGTAGATATTTGAACAGAAAACCTTGCTTGTGTGCCATTGACATACTTCTACTCACCTTTGTCTTCTAACAGGAAGACTATATGAAATATTAAATGTGATTCTCCCTTTGAGGACCCCACAATGCTACTGAGTTTCCCATTTTACAAGTCATTTAAGTAAACAGCATTGGGAATTGCTTCTAGGCACAGAAAACAAAGCTTGTCATTGAAAAGCTTCTAAAATGGATTTCCTCTTCTTAGTAAGAAGCAATGTTGTTATTATGATCACCAGAATCCCCAAACACAGCTCTGCTACACTGAAATTCTTGAAGTGTAATTATGTTTCAAAACACAACAGAATTGTTTTCATATTTTCAAAAAGAAATGTCATCCAAATAGATTTTTATCATTTCTAATTTTTACAGCTACTTTGAGGCTTCTGTGGTGTCTTTTTACTGATGGGTTCAAAATGTGCTGCTGACATTATAATATAGTTTGCAGTCATCAAAGTTAACTTCAATGAACATGTATCAGTGTTGTACTGGGTGATGTAAGAAGCACAAAAAAATGGAAAAACATCACAAGCCTCCAAATGCTGGGGGAACACACCTTCTGGACTTCTGTGCTTACTGACAAATTACAACAAAAATTATTGAGTATCTATTATGTGACAGATATTGTGGTGTGATGTGGGATAAAGTGATGAATCAAACATGATTTCTGTAATCACAAAATTTATAGTAATTAGAGTAACAGATAACATGAAGTATGCAGATTTGGTAGACATTCTTCACTCACTGCCACTTTATTTAAGAACCAAAAAGTTTTGTTTTTGTTTTTTTTTTGTGAAGGTAAAGAGTTTTTGTTAAGTTATGAATAGGTGTTTGTCAGTTGCATAAGCCGAAGCAAGGCTGGAGGGAAGCAGAGATGAATAAAGACATAGTTCATTGTTGGGAATGGGCGCTTTGCAAACAAAATCATGAAGTGAGAAGGGTTCTATTCATAGGAAATTTAATACAATGGTTAATTGAGACTGTGTATCGTAGACTGAATCTAGTGTCTGGAAGAATATTACTATTGTTAATATTAGTTCAGCATAGGTTATGCTCATAGCATGAAAAAAGTAGGACAAGAGATGAATAATGATGGAGAGGTTAAACAAATTCCACATTAGGAAGAGTCATGAATCAGACCACTGAGATTAAATTTTAAGATGTAAGCAATAGAGACTCACTTCAGCTCCAACTAACCTGATTTTCAGTTTTTAAAAAATAAGCCACATCTATTGCAACTTATTGTTCTCTCTGACTATAAATCCTGTAACTCAGAAAACACTCAACCAAGTCCAGGACAAGATGGCATCACTGGACAACTCTACCAAACATTTAAAGAACTAACATGGATAAGAGTCAAGAGAGCAACCTAGTAGAACATTTTGGATCTCCTCCCCACAAAACAGCTTATAAATCACCTATATTTCAGACATACATGCTGTGGAAAAGCAGGCCTGGAGACTACTGACAGGAGCAGCAATCACCACCAAAAGGATAGGTGAAGGCATTGGAATTCTGAGTTACATCATGGATTCAGGACTCCCAGCCTTGGGGACAAAAGCAGCATAGGGGTTGGGCTCTTGGAAAAAACAGACCTCCCTGAGTGTTGCTCCGATATAAGAGAGCATACAGAGCAGGAATAGGACACAGAATTGGGCAAGGGGATCTTGGCATAGGGTAGAAGGTGGTCTAGCACCCCAGCAGTCTAAGTGAGAGTCCCTTAAGGAAAGTTACATTGGGTACTGTCATAACCAGAAGGCAGCTAGGGGAATTAACTCCCACACATTCTCCAACTATATTGCTCCTGAGCCACAGGACCCGCCCACTGGAAATCCTGCCCGTAGCCTTGAAAGAAGAGCGTCTTCCAGAAGGGAGGGGTTTCAACAGCCACCCACAGTGCCACCTGTGGGTGGAGGCAGACCTTCAGCCTGACTGCTGACTGTGGACCAACAACAAAGTAATCATTACTGTTTAGAACAGGGACATTGACAAAAAGTTTGGCCTCCCACACAAACTCCAACCCGATAGGCTGAACTCTTGGTCCCCAATGTAGGGTCCACCTAAGAACTTCAACAAAACAAAGTGGTGACACCACAAAACTCAAGAAATCACAGTGTTCAAACCAAGATCCAGGCTTACTCAGTGCAAGTTGATACCCTACACAAGACCATCACTGCAGGGAAAACTAAGGCACAGAAATATAAGCAGAATGCCAAACAGAAAAATGACACAGGGAAATAAATATATGTGAAACAATGTATCAAATTAAAAGTCTAGGGGAAACTCTGAATACAATAGGTTTTTGCAAACAACCTGAGGATGATGGAAGAAAAGAGAGAGCAACAAAAAAAGAGAGTGAAGAAGTGGAGAAGATGGCGAAGAGATGAAGAGCATGATTGCTGAACTAATGATCTCAATAAAGGAACTCAAAATAGGATGGATGAAGTCTCCAAAAGAATCTGTGAGCTAGAAGGTAGGGCAGAGGAATGCACTGGAGGATATCAGGAAAGAAAAAAAGAATTAAAATAAATGAAGAAAGCATTCACAACCTATGGGATAACATCAAAAGGAACAACATTCACATCATAGGGATCACAGAAGACGAAGATAGAGAAAAGGAGGCAGAAACTGTATTTGAATAAATAACAGCTGATAACTTTCCTAAAAGGAATGAAGTAAGCCTCACCTCCAGACTCAGGAAGCTCAGAGTTCCAAACAAAAGAAACTCAATCAGAAACATTCTCATCAAAATTTGTCAAAAAATACAAGATAAAGAGAGAACCTAAAAAAGCAACTAGAGAAAAACTATTCACATACAAAGGAGTAAAATAAGATTGTTATCAACTTTCTCAACCAAAATTCTACAGCTCAGAAGGGAATAACATGATGCATTCAAAGTGCTGATAGAAAAGGATTTTCAACCTAGGATACTATACTCCGTGATAATATCATTTAAATCTGAAGGAATAATAAAAAGCTGTTCAGACAAGCAAAATTAAAGGAATCCATCAATACAACCAGCTATTCAAAAAATACTAAAGAGTGTTCTATAAAATTTAAAGAAATCTCACTTTAAAAGAGTAAGACAGCAAATACAAAAAGTGAGGAGGAGGAGAAGAGGATTAAAACGTGATGGTTAGAATGAGTGCAAGGCTAATTTGCTATCAAATACAAATATGAAATAAACATAAGATCCTTAAACCAAAGCATAACTACATCCAACCCACCTAAGAAAAGAAATAGAAGAACAGAGGAATTGTCTGTATTAACAACCAAAAGATACATTATAAAATGGCAATAAAAAATTACACATCAATTTTCAGCTTAAATGTTAATGGATTGAACTCACCAATCAGATGATTCAGAGTGACCGAATGTGAAAAAAATACATAACCCAGCCTTCTGCTGCATTCAGGAAATTTACCTTCTTTCAAAAGTTAAACATAGGCTCAAAGTCAATGGTGGGTAGACAAATGGCAAACAAAAAGCAGAAACAGCTATACTTGTGTTGGATAAAACCTACTTCAAACTAAAAGGCATAGCAAAAGACAGAGATGGACATTATGTAATGTCTAAGGGATCAATCCAGCAAGAAGACATAACACATATTAACATATATGCAATAAACGAAAGAGCATCAAAATATATTAAGCAAGTATTTTTAGAACTGATGAGAGACACTGACAACACCACAGTAACAGTAGGATATTTGAACACCCCACTTACAACAATGGACGATCAACCAGTAGAAAATTAACTGGGAAAAGCTTTAAATGATCATTTGGAACAGTTAGGTGTAATAGACATACTGAACACTTCGTCCAACAACTACAGATTTTACTTTCGTCTCAAGTGCGCATGGAACATTCTCAAGAATAGATTGTATGTTGGAATACAAAACATGTCCCGATGTATTTAAAAGGACTGAAATCACACCAAGCATCCTCTCTGACCACAGTGACTTAAAACTAGAAATCAATCACAAAAAAAGCTGGAAGACCCCAAATTAGTTGGAGACTAAAAAATATTCTTCTGAATGACTCTTGGGTACAAGAGGTACTTGAAAAATACTTAGATACAAGTAAACATGAAGACATGGGCTAACAGAATCTAGAGGAGGCAGCAAAGGCAGTACTAAGTTCATTGTAAACTAAGCCTACTTCAAGAAACAAAAGAAAATTAGAAATAATCTGACCCTACATTTAAATCAACTAAAGAAAAAAGAACAATTGAAATAAAAATCAGTAGAAGAAAGGAAATAATACAAATTTGAGCAGAAATAAAGAAAACAGAGAACAAAGACAATCCAGAAGATCAATGATCTAAAACTTGGCTCTTTGAAAAAAATAGAAAAAATTGACAAACCATTAGCTAGACTCACAAAGAAAAAGAAAAACATCTCTCATAACTAGAATTAGAAATGAAAGGGGAGAAGTTACAACAGATATCACAGAAATATAAGACATCATGAGAGACTACTATGAACAGCTCTATGCTAATAAATTGGACAAGCTCAAGGACATGGAAGCTATTTAGAAAAATAGTCTATGAAGACTGATCCTGGAAGAACTAGAACACCTGAACAGAACAATCACAAGCAAGGAAATTGAAGAGGTAATCAAAAGTCTCCCTAAAACTAAAAGCCCAGGAACAAATGTCTTTACTAATGAGTTTTACCAAGCAATCAGAGAAGAATTCATACCTATTCTTCTAAAAATCTTCCAAAATAATGAAGATCAGGGAACATTTCCAAATACTTTTTATGAGGCTAATATCACACTGATACCAAAAGTAATAGAGATGTCACCAAGAAAAAGAATTACAGAGCAATATCTCTATTACAGATACAAAAAAATCTCAATAAAATATTAGCAAACTGAATCCAAAAATACATCAAAAGGATCATCCATCATGACCAAGTGGGATTATCCCAGGGATGCAAGGATATAAATCTATTAATGTAATATACTATATAACAAGAGCAGGAGAAAGACCAAAAGATCATATCAATAGATCAAGAGAAATTTTTTGATAAGATCCAACACACATTTATGATAAAAGCAAAACCTGCATAAAATGGGGATAGAAGGCACATAACTCAGCATCAATAAAGGCTATGTATCTTAAACCTATAGTCTACATCATAGTCAAAGATGAATAACAGCATTTCCTCTAAGGTTAGGAACTGGGCAAGACTGTCCACTCTCACCACTGCTATTACAATCAGTTAATCTTGACAAAGGACCCAAATGCATACAATGGAGAAAGGAAAGTCTCTTCAATAAATGGTGTTTGGAAACTGGACAGTCACATGCAAACCATGAAGCTAGACTACTGTCTAACACCATTAACCAAAATCAACTCAAAATGAACTAGAGACTTGAATGTAAGACCGAAAACCATAAAATTCTTAGAAGACAACATAGGAATGACATTCCATGACATTAAAGAAGTCTTTGGAGACTCGACTCTAGCATCAAGGGAAACAAAAAGAAAAATAAACAACTGGAACCACATCAAACTAAGAAGCTTCTTCAGAGCAAAATAAAACATCACTAAAACAAAAAGATAAACTAGCATTTCATCTTTCTAACAAGGGTTTAATATCCAAAATATACAAAGAACTCAAATAACTCAGTAACAGAAAAATAGGCAATGCAATTAAAAAGGGGGAAAAGGAATAGAAAGACCTCTTTTTTTTTCTCTAATGGATATACAGATGGCTAATAGGCACCTGAAGTTTTTCCTATTTGCTGGCTCTCAGGGAATCAAATCAAAACACTGAGATACCACCCTACACCTGAGATATAGGTTATAAAGTCTGGAAACAACAAATGTTGGCAAGGATGTGGAGAAAACAGAACACTTTTACACTGTTGGTGGGTGTGTAAAATGATGCAATCCCTATGGAATACAATATGGAGATTCCTCAAAAGGTTGAATATGGAAATACATCTGATCCTGCCATCCCACTTCTGCATATTTACCTGAAAGATACAAAACACTAGCTCACAATCCATTATGCAGTCCCATCTTTACTGCAACCCTATTCAAAATAGCTAGAAATGGAAACTACCTAAGTGCCCAACATCAGAAGAATGGAGAAGGATGTAGTATACACATACACACACACACACACACACACACACACACACACACACACACACACACTATGGACTACTACCCAGCCCTTAGAAGAGAGATGAAATACTGTCATTTGAATCAACATGGATGGATCTAGAGGGGATTATAAATAAGTCAAAAGGAGAAAAATAAGTACCATATTACCAGATGATCTCACTCATAGGTGGAATGTGAACAGACAAAACAAATGAACTGATGAAACAAAAACAATACTAGGACACTTGAAATAGAACTGAGATTACCACTAGGGAATGGGAAGGTTGGGGGAACAAGTGCAGTGGAGTCCACTGGATGGGGAAACTGCACATATGGGGAACCTGCATATTTTGTTTAATTTGTAAAACAAAGTTACTGCAATAAAATGCTAATGAAAAAAAGAATTAATACAAAATTTTATCAAAGTTTTCCAAAAAACAGAACTCACTTCCATTCTCTACTACCCTGATTCCAAAATTACAAAAAGACATCAGTTGAAAAGAAAAATAAAGCCAGCATTCCTGTTGGATATAGATGAAGAAATCCTCAACAAAATACTAGGAAATTAAATTCGGCAACATACAAAAAAGAATTAGTTAGCATCATAACCAAGTGGAATTTAACCCAGCAATCGAAGATTGGTTTAAGATGCAAAAAATCAATGAATACAATGGAGAATCTTAATAATAATATGGATAAAATCACATGATCACCTGAGGGAGTTAGGAAAAGCATATGACAAATTCCAACACTCTTTCATGATACAACCATTCAACAAACTAGGAATAGAAGAAAACTTCCTCAATTTATGAAAACCCCACACCCACAACCATATTTAATAGTGCAAGACTGAGTGATTTCCCCCATGACCTGAAAAAAGGCAAGGATGTCTGCTTATTGTCACCAGTTTTTTCAGCATTGTAAAGAGGCACTTGCCAGTACATTGGTCAAGAAAAAGACATAAATGGCACCTGACTGGAAATGAAGAAGTAGAACTACTTTTATTTGGTGATAACATGATTTCATAAGCAGGAAATCTTAAAAAGTCCCCTAGAAAACTACTAGAACAAATAAATGAGTTTAGCAAGGTGTCTAGTTACTAGGTCAATATACAAAAATCAACTAAACTTCTAAACACTAGCAATGAAGAATCTGATAATGAATTAAGAAGATAACTTCACTTATAATAGTACCATAAAAAATGCTTAGGAATAAATTTGATCAAGTACTACGGTCTAATGTTTGCTTCCTCCCAAAATTCATATATTGAAATCCTAATCTTTAAAGGGATAGTATTAGTCCTTCAGAAGGTGCTTAAGTTTTGAAGGTAGCATCTTCATAAATGCAATTGGTGCATTATAAAGGAGGCTTGGGAGTTCCCTAGTCCCTTCCACCAGGTCAGAACAAAGTGATAAGGTGGTGCTAGCTATGAACCAGGAAGTAGGCCCTCACCAGTAGGTACCATACTAGCACCTTGATCTTGGACTTCCCATTCTCAGAAGTGTGAGCAATGAATTTTTGTTGTTTATGAGCTATCCAGTTGATGGTATTTTGTTATAGTAGTCTGAATGGTCTAATACCAAAGAAATATAAGACATACTTCAAAAGCGATAAAATTTTGCTGAAAAAATAATAAAGAATTAAAAAACTGAGAGATATTCTATGTTTTTTGATTGGAAAACTTAATATTGTTAAGATGACAATACTCCCTAAAGTGATTTATAAAAATAATCCCTATCAAAATCCCAATGGCTTTTTTTTAACAGTAATAAAACGTCTGATGCTGAAGCTCATGTAAAATTACAAGGAGTTCCATATAGAAAAAAATCAACCTTGAAAAAAGAGTAAATTTAGAGAATTCACAATTTATGATTTCAAAACATACAATCAGGAGTGTGGTACAGAAGTAAGGACAGACAAATGGATTAATGGAATAGAACTGAAAGCTGAGAAATAAACTCAGGCACTTATAGTCAATTGATTTCTACAAGGGTACCAACAATTAAATGGGAAAAGAAGTGCTCTCAACAAATGGTTCTGAGTAAAATGGATATCCACATGCAAAAGAATGAAGTTGATTCCAACTTGAAACCCTACTAAAAAGTTAATACAAACTGTATCATAGACTCAAATATAAGAGCCAAAGCTTTAAATTTCTAGATAAACAACATGGGACTAAATCTTCATGACCTGTAGTAAGACTTCTTAGATGTGACACCAAAAACACAAGCAATAAAATATTAAAAAAATAGAAATTTGACTATTAATCAAAATTAATGTCCTACAAATAACATCATCAAAAAGGCAAACTACAGAATGGGAGAAAATATTTTCAAATCTTATAACTGATAACCAGACATATTTGTGTCCAGAATATACAAAGAACTCAGTAATTTAAAGACAACCTATGTAAACACAGGCATTTAAAAGATTATCTGCCTACTTATCTATGTATGTATTTATCTATGTATCATATATCTATGGAGATACAGACAAAATTATATACAAGTAATCAATATGAAGCTGAAAAAGATAACATCATTATTAAAGAGAGATGCACATGAAAATTAAAATTAGATAGTAACTACACCCACTGGGATGACTAAAATAATATAGACAATGACAAGTATCAATAAGGTTGAAAATTAATTTATTTCTAGGAAGACTATAAAATGGTGCAGTCACTTTGATAAAGTTTGGAAATGTTACCATATGATCTAGCAATTTTCCTCAGTTACCTACAAAAACTTGTATATGAATGATCAAAACAGCATTATTCATGATAGCCAAAAAGCATAAACAACCCAAGTGTCCATCAACTGATGAATGGATAAACAGAATATGGCATATCTTTAAAATGAAGTATTACTTGGTAATAAAAAGGAATGAAGTGTCAATACACACAACAACATGAATCTAAAAACATACGGTAAGTGAAAGGTGTCAGTCACAAAAAATGTATGTCATATATTTCTATTCACATGAAATTTTCAGAATACGCAAATCTTTAAAGGCAGAGAGTAAATTACTGATTGCTTAGGACTGAGGATGGTGGGACTGGAAAGTGATTGGTAATGAAGAGTACAAGCTAAGATAGGGTATCTTCTGTAGGGAGGGGGTTAGAAATATTTTAAACTTAGGTATTGGTAGTTGATTGCATAATTCTGTGAATCTACTACAATGATAATTGTATGATTTATAAAGATATATTTATGGAACATGAGTTACTTAAAACAAACAATAATGATGCTGAGTGGGATCAGATATATCATGAAAGATAGCATCACCATAGAAAACTTCATGAAAAAGCTTATGCAGAATAGATTGGATTTGAACAGAAAGGAGAAAATCATAGAAAATTACATGGGGAAGCTAGTGCAAATTCTTACACTTGTGTGAATGCATTTCTTCTATGATACAGAATGGTTAGCCATCCCAGAAAAAAATTGTTTATTGTCATTTCTATTGTCTTTCTGAAAGACTTGGTAGGATGATGTTGGTAATGCAAATAATTGTAGATCAAATGATAGAGTAACACTAAATCATTAGACACCTGTAAGAACAGAGCTCCTACTAAAAGTCAAGCTTTCTCATTCTAGTTTCTCTTCTTGAGTGAGTTTAAATATTTCCACGTGGAACTCCAAGAAGCAAACTAAACTAGGTAAAAATTGTCCCCCTGGAAACACTCTATTACTGCCGTTTATAATTTGCTCATTCCATTCTTAAGTTTGACTGAATCCAAGCTGTCAAAAAGATTTACCAGATTTTGAAAATAGCTTTTGCTCTGAACCAGGCATTTGAACTAGAAAAGGCGAAGTGATATGTGTGAACTGTTTTTCCTCTCCCTTGAAATTGTGTGGTTATTGAGAGGACAGTGTGAATGTGGACATGTGGATGGCGTCTGGTGTCATGGACAGTACACTGTTGCTTCACCAGTGGGCTTAGGTTCTAGCTCCTTCTAATTCTGAACTATGTTATCTAGGGTAAGTAAATACTCAACCTCAGTACACACTCCACAAAGTGGCAATATTTTCCAGTTCATGCAGCTGTTGGGAGAGTCAAATGCATAAATGATAAGTAACAAATATTTATTGAAGATCTACTTTGGACTTCAGCAATGGGAACACGTAGAATTTTAAAGCTGGTCTTTTACTTGAAGAAACTCACAGTCTAGTGTGAAAGCACTTTTTGATATATTATATACTGATTAAACATAAAATGTTTTTGCTTTCCTTCCACATGAATTCTTCCTTTCCGTACAAATGGACCCACTTGGACTTCACAGGCTGTTGGCTATTTCATTAATGCAGACTTGGGAGTATAGACTCCCAAGGTGAAACAGCTTCATACAGCTCCTCACTCGGTATGTCATCCTTTGTGTTTTTCCATCATTTTCAGTGTGCATAATAAATCCAAGAAAGTACAGGATTTTAAAACATGGTGAAATTTTCTATAGCATTCACTTTCCTCTATAGTATTTAAAAATATGATTTCTCTATTAAAGCCAGCATATGTTAGAATACAAACAAAATTTACATGAAATTTTTTAATGTATAAACTTGAATCTTTAGTGTTAGCAAGCAGACTCCTGAAGCGTATGATGCTGGTGTGGGTATATTTCAAGTAGCTTAGCTCAGAGTTGTGAGGTTTGACTGTGAATTGTTTATTGCACAATATCAGGGCTACCATAGATTCTGACTTGAACAGTGCCCTCAGGAGTTGTGCTACATGGCTAACTCACTTTAGTTGTTTATTTAGGAAAAAGTTTTGAAGACCAAGTCTATAAAAATCGTGCTGCCTAGAATATGGCCTTCTCCTAAGTCTTGTTCAGGATGAGTGGCTTTGACTTATTCTTGCTATTATAGTGTAAGCAAAAAAGGATAAGGATGTCTAACAGCAGGTGTTGTAAGTTACTTCCAGGAATGTGAGGGGGACAGGAAGTAGACTGGTTAACCTGTCAGATGTTTTTCTATCTTGACTGTTTTGAAACACAGCAAAATATTGCAGTCATACATACAGCAGTCATATAATTTTCAACACACACACAAATCTTAATAACAGCAAGCAGCATTACTCAACGTCAGAGAACTGATACTATCACTCTGTGGAAATAATTAGGAGAAAAACAATATTCGGTATCTGTCCAGAAAAACAACAATCCACTGTGGGAAGCAAAGCAATAATAAAATGACTGGAAAGTCACCTTCTTTTATTTTATCTCATCACACATTTCTTAAAGGACAAGCAATAATAACTCATAGAAACTTTTGTGGAAATAATTTGTCATCATCCAAAGACCACAGGATTGTTACTTAAATAAAAGCCTTGGAAATGACTTCCAAAGGTCCTTAATACTAAAGACCTTAAAACACACAGAATGCATCATACAAAGATGGATGAGATGCTCTTCCTCTCATTGAAGGTCCCAGTTTTGACTTTTACATGAGAGCTACCAACACCTCATGTACTATGTATAGTTATACATGCATATGATTATGCAAATGGATGTGCTTATCTACCTATTTGTAGTAGTCTAGAAATAAAAAATGAATAAATAATAGCCTTGTCTCTTGTTGCAATATGCTCACCAGCACTGCTTGAGTTAACTACTATCTAGAAGATTGTCTTAGACCCTAAAATCATCAATCTGTTTGGTTTCCTACTAATTAACCATCCATATACCATCTGCAGATCACTTAGTGTCTGCACTGGAAACAGTTGCCTGTCCCATATGAGCAGGCTCCCCGGAGCTTGAGGGGAAGCAACAGGCAATTCTACTTTGTTTTCACATCACCTGCCGCAGTGTCTGGCACATAATAGGTGATCAAAAAGTTTCTAGATGTCTGGAAAGCAATGCATCAATATTCAAGTTATTTGTATATTTTAGGAGATTGCTAGTCATGGCCACCAGAACTTTATCAAATCAGAAAGAGTTTATATTTCATACACAAGTTCATCCTACTATCTTAAGAAGTTAGATGCTTGATGGGGGTGGTTTGGAAAGTAGAGAAGGCAGCCTCTGGAAGTCTATCAAAGCAAAATAGTCATCCATAACTGGCCACTGGCAGTCTTTGTATCTCCCAAGATGTTTTTGCCTTTGGCTACTTAATTCATATTTATTTAGAAAGATACTAATTTTGAATTTTCTGAATCATGATCTCCGTGACAAAACACCATGACTTCTTTATGCCTATAGCACTAAAGTATCAGTAACCAATTCAAAATGCAAATTGTTGGTGCAGCTGAAAGAGAATAATTAATTCTGTTTGAATTTCAGAAGGTTTTTCAAACCATACTTTTCAAATCCAAACAAAGTGACTGTTTGTGATTAATTTGTGATTAATGTTGACAACTTTGCTTTCATTGGAACATGTACATCCTGAGAGGTCACCACATACATTTTTTATACCCTGAAAATCAGCACAGTGTCTGACATACAGCAGGTGCACAGTAAATATTTACTTGATTGATGAATGAATGGATGTTCTAAGAGTGCAAAATGGTTCAATTTTTCAAAAAGCATGGCAGGGTGTGGGGGCAGGGGAGATTGGAACTCTTGGCCAAGTACTTATTGGGAAGACTGGGAAGGAAAGCTTCTTTTTCTCTTTTTTTGTTTTTCATGACTTGTAACTTCCAGTGAGAATTACTCTTGCTTTTTAAGTCGGTCATTTTTTTCTTTTCCCCAAAAGTCATATATACATATGTATATATATGTTAAACTGAATTTAGCTCCACTAAAGAAAACTGGCCCACAGGTTTAACAAGTAAGAACTTTATTTTTCTGCCATTATAAGGAGTCCAAAGCAGGCAGCCCTGAGTCCAAAGTTTTTCCAGTCTGCTTACAAGCTGGCTGCCCATCTCTGCAAATGGACTAGAAAGAAGAGTGCAGGGCAATATGAAAAAAGACCTATGTCCATTATATTGGTCCCTTTATAAAGAAATGTCCAGAAAACCATCTGAGCAACCTCTACCTATATCTCAATGACTCAAATTAATATACATAGCCATCCCTGCCTACAAGGGAGTTCTGAGGAGTAAGTAGTTTTATGGGGGTGCTTTGTCACCCTGAGAATGAAAGCCCTGTTCCTAAGGAGACAAGGGAGGATAATGCAAGTGAAACCTCTAGCCGAGACTGCCACACCAGCACCATCCAGCACTTCTGTAGCCCTGGAGGCACCCTGGACGGCATAATGTCAAGGGTCTCTGACTGCACTGCCCTGCTCCCCACCTGTCCTGTCAGTCTCATCTTCCTACCTCACTCCTTCATGTTTTAATCATGCTCAGAATATTGTCCTGGAATCCAGATCTAATGCCTGATCTTGACCTATATTCCAACTGTAGATAAGCTTCCACTTTACCAAAGCTCTGCCCAAATGTTATCTACTCAGCAGAGCCTTTCTATTCACCTGATCCAAGTGAGTCAGCATTTTGGGGGTACAAATGGCTCATAGCAGTTTGTTGTATATGAACTGCTCCCCTTATTAGAAGGCCAACTCAAAGGTAAGGACTAAATCTTATTTTTTTTCTATTATACTTCAGTATTTGGCAATAAATGAAGGTTTTCACTAAGTATCTTTAGTACTAATGTGATGTTCTTCTTGATTCTTCAGGCATTTTCTGGCTTCTTATTCCAATTCACTGTATGGCTCCTTTGTCAAGGTTCTCACACACTATCTATAATGTGTTATAAATACCTGTTATGCACAGATGTAAAACATAGATGTGAAATGAACTATTTTCTCTGCTTTAGTTTATTCTCCATCTTAGCCACCCATGTCTTGATGCTGGGAGAAAAGCTTCCTTTAAAGATATTTTCAGGTGGCCAATATGAGTGCTGTAGGCAACCCTCAATGTGCTTTCCTCTTATCCCCTCTCTGATGGCTATGTAAACAGAAAAATGACCAGGTGTTGACAGATGTCAATGAAAAAGGGGAACAGGCATTACAATGCCATTAAATCAGAATACGGCTCTGGCACTTCACATGGAACATAAGACTTTGCCCATGATGCCAACGCTGTGCATGTCACTAACGCCACTTGCCTAGATTCCCTGTCTGTTTGTGAATTTTTGTGCACACACAGAAACAAATCCAAAAATGGATGCTTCCTAGCTTTAGGGTTACTTTTAAATGAGGTGTTTTTGTCAATGAGCTCTGCTGTGCTTACTTTCTAATGTTTGTGTATGTGTGTGTGTGTGTGTGTGTGCACGTGTAAACGACAACAACCTATTGTCAGTGTGTTAGCATACTGCATTGAAACTCAACTTTCTCTTATGGCTTCCTTTGTTAGAAAATATTTGCATGCTGAATCCTTGGCAAAGAATTACAGCTTTTCTAATTTTGGAGAGAAACAAATGAAGCAACACGCATGCTGGCAGAGGTACTTCACACCTTTAAGCACTGCACCGTTTGCTGACTTTTTTAGAGGTAACATAGAAAATGTTCTATTCCTTTGTGGTTTTTATGAAACCTCAGGGGCATAACACCGGCTCTTCTTTCTTAGTTTGAGCAATGACCAACCCGAAAGGGAAGTCCATGTGGCAGAATATAGCACCATCCAAGATGGGTTGGGGAAGTGTTTACTTAAAGGCAACTTTTCCAAAATGTCCCCCAAGTCCTGCCTCTTACAGACTCTGACACAATCATACTGTGTTGTGACTTATTTCTAATAGAAGCAAGGAGATGATGCCTGTTCCTTTTCCTCAGATGCCAGATCTGGAAACAATCACTTGTAATGGAAGTGATAGCCCAGCACAAATTGCACAGGCATCCTAAGATGATTCGTGACTTCCCCCCTAATGCACACTTTTTACCTTATATCTCATCTTCCACTAAGCTGGGGAATTCATTCGATCTGGAAAGATATAAAAAATATCAGAAACCTGAATAAGCAAAGTACTTTTAAAGATGTGTTCACTAAAAAGTAATCACCAGGAATGCTTGCTCAATTCTTCCTGCCCTAGTTTAGAGTAAATTTTTCCCCTGTGCATTCCCCAAACTCATGTGCACTGCTGGCTGTTAGTACAGCATTTAACATGATACACTCTTCCAAGTTTCTCTCCATCAGAATTCTGAGAAGTCTTGAGACCCAGGTCCTGTGTCTTAATAATCTTAGTACCCTCACTCTTAAGGTCACTGGAGAGAAGCTCAATAAATATTTGATGAATGAAGAGCAAATCTTTCAAGCTAAAGCTTATACACATACACATATAATGCACACGTACAAACATACAGCACACACATGTGTATGTTATCTATATACATATCTAGCATTGATTAGATCGATATCTTTGAGAACCAAAAATTAGTAAATTCTTCATCTAGAACAAACCACAGTCACCCAGCCATAGCATCCAGACAGACCCCTAACATGTTAATATGATGTTTTTAAATATATCTCATAAGCTTCAAAACAGAGATCTACAATATAAGTAGGTGGCAGAGTAGGGAAAACGACTGCCACAAAGTTAATTTTTAAGAGAGCAAAATGTATGTGAAATCATATTCCAAGTAGTAGAGCAAGAACAATCTGTATCATGCCTACTTCTCCCAGTGAAAATGTATCCTTCACAGATAAGACTTAACTGTAACTTTAACAGGTAGACTTAACAGTGTAAGCACTGTTATAAGTACTTACAATCTTCTACAATCTTCTACTCAAATGTATCCACAGTTCCTTAAAAATCACGAGAACTTTTAAAAGACAGTTGTTTTGAATGGTGGGCAAAATAAAGATAGGACATCCTATAAACAGTGCAAATACATGACTGGTTTCTATATTTTGCATCATAAAACAATGCCATTTTTGCTGTTCACTTTTTCGGTATAGTACAAATTGAGACATTTAACACGTTTTGCAATTTTTTTCCTTATGCGATTAAAGAACCTTCAGCTCTTTGACATTTAAATTATATTTTATGCTGCTTATGTAATGATGTGTCATTCTTTGCATTTAATTTCTAGTTGTAAAAGTTGCATCAAGTTCTTTGTTTCTTGCTTCTCTATTTTTAAATCTGAGCGGTTCTGTTGACCTTTCCCCACTCCTGGCCCTCTTTGAGGCAATTTCATCAGGTGGCTGGTCTTCCTGGGTTTGCAAGATTGGCATTGCATAGAGAATGAGTGCTGGCTGGGCCAAACAGCCTGCTGACAAATTGTTCTCCACCCCTTGAATCACTTTTATCTGGGTGAGGACAGTTTAAAATGAGCACCCAGAACAGCCACCAAGATGAAAAAAATAGCACCTTTTTTCAAGGTTTTTACCACTCCATCTGTTCCATATATTTATCTTGCCCTGTCCTTTTGAGGGGGCAGAGTCTGTTTTATATGCCTGAATTCTCTTTAGTTACTAGCATTATGTCTTATGTCAATTGTAGAAGAATTGGTACTATCGTCATCACAACTGGTTCTATCTATGAAGCACCTCATTGAGGTCTAGAATGGTCTTATGCCAAGTATACATTCAATAGGACACCTGATAATAATTTTCCACCAAAACGTGTCTACCTCTTTTCTAACTAGAGCTGGAGAGACAGCAGGTAGCTGGCCTTGAAGCAGATATATATTCTTACAGAATGAATCACTTTACTGTTCTTAGTAAAGCCTCACTGTCACAGGAAGCAAGGTGTAGACAGCAGAACCTACAAAGACGTCCAGATTCTAATCCTGCAGGATTTGTGGGTATTTTACATTAAATAGTAAAAAAGGAAATTTGTAGACACAATTAAAGTTACAGATCTTAAGATGGGAATATGATCTTAGATTGTGTTGGTAGACCCAAACTATTCACATGAGTCTTTAAAATGAGAATCTTCTTCTACTGGAAGAAGAAGAGAGATGGAATATAAGGGAAAGTCAGGGAAATATGAAGCATAAGGATGAGCCTTTGCTATATGAGGATGGAGGGGACATCAGGCAGCCTTAAGTAGATGAGAGTTGCTTTTGGCTGACTTTCAGCAAAAAAGCAAGACCACAGTCCCAAAGTCACAAGAAAACTGAACTCTGCCAAGAATCTACATGAACTTGGAAGCAGTTCCATGCCCAGAGCCTCCAGGAAAGAAGGAAGTCATGCTGACACATTGATTTTAGCTTATGAGACCAGCGAACTCAGTTTAGTCAGGCTATTCTTGGACTTGTGATTTACAGAACTTTGAGATAATAAATAGGAGTTGTTCTTCATTTGTGATCATTTGTCACATCAGCTATAGAAAACTATAGAGAGGCTGCACTCAGACTTTCTAGGTTCCAATACAAGCTATCCCTCTCACTAGAGCTTATATATGTAATTAATTGGGGGAAAAGTCCCCAGAATTTTAATTAAAGGAGCTTCCTTAGAAGGAAATATGATCAAAGCCCTCACAATTTACTGTTTTTGTTTTAGTTCAATAGTATCACAATGGAATGGGAAGATCTAACTTAGGTTTCCTGGCAGTACAGGGAGTCTGGCCTGGTCATTGGGGATTGATATCAAAGCATAAGGGATTATACAAATGTATATAAGTGACAAACATACTTGAATGAACTGGATATATATCTTTGATCAATTACATCAAAAACAAATACCTGTTAGCTCTGAATATTAGTAAAATACATATACCAGTACTGTGACCATATGAAGAAGGTGTGGTCTCCCAAGAATCCTGAAAAATCTAGTATGGGATGTATCATGATGCAATGGTTCAGAAAAAAATTTTTGAATCCATGGATGCATGATCAAGCTTTGCTTGAAACTTAGCTCTTGGTTTGTTCATTTCTTCATGATAGTGTAACTGGATATATTTTTGATAGAACCTCAGACAGTAGCCCTGTCAGTTCTCACCTCTCTCAGATTTATGTGTCAAAACAATTGCCAGGCAATTGAGTCTACACTGAGCTCTCCGTCCTTCAATCTCTAATCACCTGAACTAGTCATTTTTAATTTCATCATGCCCTGTATTATTACTCTTCTTATATTAAATTATCCTGCTATTGAATCCTTTCTTTGTTAAAGCCAGCCTGTTTCCACTTTACTTACCTCAAAGAAAAGAAACACTTTTAAGAGAAAGAACTGTGTATATTGTAACGGATAAAACTGAGTGTGCTGGAGCAAGACTAGTTCGGATTTATCACTAAACATCTGTGTGACCCTGTGCACATTACTTAACCTCACTGGACTTTGGTTTCCTTATCTGTAATGTGGAAGTAACAAGAGTACTTTACTCTCTTTGGATTGTTGTGAAGATTATATTCATTTATATGTGTCAAGTACATAGACTAGGTCCAGGTAGAGTGGCCTAGATATTGACTACAAATTTGATTTCACAGCATAACACCTATTGTAAGTGAGTAGAATATACATGATACTCAGTAAATGATAATACAATTTTAGCTACTAAAAGAAGAGGATAAAGGTGATAAAGTATATGCAAATTTAGAGCATTTAAACAAATTCTCCTCTTTACCCTTTGTCTTTGATCAACTGATAAAGATGAAAAATAAAGTCCTTTATGACGTGCCAGTGGCAGTAGCATAACAAACTGGAGAGTCCTGACATAGGCCAGACTCAATTAGCCACCTGGGTGACCTCAGGTAAGTCACCGAAGTGTTCTGAATCACTGTTTCCCATCTCTATGTTTAAGCATAATACCACTTTACTCGACTGAGTCTAATTTCTAAATTAGTAGATCAGAATAAGTGACTCAGATCTTGATTCATCACATTCAGTAGAATAACCTCAACCCCACCTTCAGTGAGAAAAATAAAATCGTCAGATGTGATCTTCAACTTTCTGTCACCATGAACAAACACCTCCAAATGTTTATGTAACTAACTCCCTCCTTTTACAGAGTCACAGATATCCCTCTTCCTAAACTGCCCTAATTTCTTAGCTATGCTGTTTACCTCTGTGTTTCCTACACCCCATGAAGTCATGAACATGCCCACAAAGGAGATAATCAGCTTTAAACATCTGTCATTTACTATCCTCCCTCTTTCCTGTATCTTGAACATCCCTCACTAGTATCTGCTTTCCCTTATCCTGTGAACATGCTTAAGTTTCTCCATTCTAAAATATTTTCCTTGACACTGTGTCCTCTCTGCCTGACATACATATCCTCTCTTTCATCCAGACTTCCCAAAAACCATTACCATATTCAGTTCTTTAACTAGATTTGATTGCTGAAGTAATGACTGATCTCCTCAAGACTAACATTTTCTTGCCCTAGTATTTATCTAATTATATCTCTTCACAGACTCTGATATGTTGATTTTATGGCCTCCTTCTTGTGATGTCTTGTTTCTCCAATTTTGACTTTCTCCTGTCTCACTTCCTTTGCCTCTTCTTACCATCTGAATGATGGCTTCCCTCAGTAATCTGTTCCTATTCCAGCTATCTTCCCTGGTGAGCATTCTTGAGGAGGGCAGGTACTAGTCTCATCATTTTAACGATAACATCTAATCAAATATCCATATGCATTTGAAAGACGACCCAACCATGATGTTCATTCTACCTCAGTTTTTGTTGAGACCTAAAGACAACAGATGTCAACTAGTTCTATACTCCAGAATAAAGGGCTGAGCACCTGAGCAGTATTGGAAGTGAAAAGCACATCTTAGATTAGAGCTGTCCTAACATATCATCACAAAGCAGAACTGGAGAAGGCAACACAAGAGATGATAAGTAATCAGTTAAAGGAAACGCATTGTGGACAGGATGGGAGCTATCATCAGCACAATCCAGTACATAATTCTTCAATGAACCCATGAAAGTGCCCACAAGAGAAAGAATGAAACATATGGAATAACCAGAACTTAATATCAAATTACATTGGTGACCATTAAGAGAGAACTTTCCAGGTCTTTACTGTCTATCTCACAGGCTACTGCCCAAAGAATAGAAGGCAAAAAATTTAACTTAAAAATGTCAACATGAAATTTCAACTACTCTGTGAACTTATATATCTTAATTACTTTAATGAAACTGTTTGGAAAAATGACCAATTGTGCTCTGTGATTGCTGTCTCTTAAGCTGCATTCATCTGGATGCCCCAAGTCACAAATGTTCCAAACTAAACTGACCCTAGTCTAAACTTGTCTTTATCTCTCTTTCTTCAAACACTGTCATCAGCAGCCTGGATTCTCATATTTAAGTCAATATCCCCCAATAGCTAAATCAGCTTCTAAACATTGCTCTATTCATTACATTCTATTCCATGCCATTGTACTAATTCAAATCTTTGTAATTATCCCTTGTATGAAATGGACTAACGTGTCTCTCTGATGGTGATCTTGATGTCTCTTATCTACTACTTACTCAGTAAAACCTTTCATTGGAGTTATTTATTTAAAATTAAAATCTGATGGCATAAAATCATTCAACGATTTCTTATTACCTGAAAAATTAATTCTGAAATCCTTTATCAGAGCAATTTGGTCTTAAATTACTTCTCCATTTTCATCTCTAGCTATGTATGACTTCAAATTATATGCTTCAGCTATATTGATATGCCTGGATCTCCTGCTTCTATCCCCACACACCAACGACTGCGTGTTTGCTGCTCTACTGTCTTTGATCATTCTGTATTGATAACTGAGAAAATCTTTATTTATCCCGAAGCCACCAATTCCTCGATTTAGGGATTTCCATGAGGAAGCCAATTCAATTACTACCCAACTATATACTATATAATACATACATGCATATATTATACATGGTATGTTAGTAGCAAACTAGGCAGTCACCTCTCTTGCACATAGTATGGCACAGTTCTCTACAGACACTGTTCTGCATTGCACCTTCCTGTTTATTTCTCTATCTCCTTCACTAGATTATATTGTTAGAGGAAGGCGATTATATGTTATTCCTATGACTACAAAGAAAAGTGCTTGACACTACGCAAAAACATTTGTGTTTGGTACACATGTACTATTTTTGGGAAAACAAAAATAGTCATGTAAAACTTTATATTTTATAAAACTTTCATCGTATCAGATCATTTGATCCTCAGAACAAAATTATGAGGTATTTTTTATTTCTATTTACATTAGGGATACTGGCCACAGGTAACATAAGCAACCTAACAACTATGACATGAATTAAATATTGCAAGGGTTTTGTACGTGTTTTCCAGGTCTAAGAACCATGCTCAGCCACAGAAGCATATCTTCACCCTTTGTATGCTGAATCTAAATGTCAATGTGAAATAAGGCATGAGGTATCTGATTGTGTTAACAAGAGTTTCCTTTTTCTCTAAAACACCAGGAAAAGAAGAATCAAGATGCATCAATAAAAGGCCAGAGCATTTTGAGTCTGGAAAGAGGAAGCTGAAGATTCATGATGCCTTTGAGAGCACCTTTGAGAGTCATGCTGTTTTATCCATGTACTTCCATCTTAGCACATGCTACTATTAAAGAGAGATATTTGCAAACTACCATATAACTGCATTGCCTGACCCAAAGCAGCTCCACAGTGCCAACTTTGCAACTCTCTGTTTAAGACATGATTGTTTCTCAGACTGAATCAGAGTATGTTTTCCCTATGAAGTCAGCATGGTTCTGGCACAAAAAGAAAACTGTTCTTTTTGTTTCAACATACTCATCGGGTTCTCTACCTCATCTTAGAAATTATTTCCACTTTATAATGGCAGCCTTAAGAGTATTTCCCCGCCCCAGTTTTGTCTATACGTATATTTGAGACAGCAATCTACATTTTTCTCTCCATGACTTCTCCATGTTCCTTTACCTCCCCTTGGAGTAAGAGACAGGCACTGAGCTGACTGACCCAAGAGGAATAGGGAAGGGCAGGAAATCTTTTAGGAGAATAAATAATAACCCCACATACTAACTCTCCTCACTCTCAGACCAGGTTCTTGAAAACAGAGAGATCCTAAGCTCTGCTCCCCAATAATACCATCAGCAAGGTGGAAAAGCACTAGGAGAGAGATGGCTTCTGGGCTTTCCAGGCAGATAGGATCAAGGAAGCTTTGCTTAATATTTCCAGTCCCTAAGCATGGCAAGAAGAAACAGAAAGTTTCATCAGACTTAAGAAGATATGAGAACAGTAGCAACAGGCTTCTTCTCATGGTCATGTCAGCCTATACGTCCAATGACTAGTCAAGTTTATTTTCTGATCATACTGAGTAGTGAGACCCAGGAAGTGATTAACTCTTGAAGGTGAGACCCACGGGAGATCTGAGTTTAAGTTTTGTGCCAGATAAGTAAAAAAGGAACGAAAGTCAGAAATAAAGATGTTTGTTAGTGAAAATAAGGGCAGCACTATGTATTGTATTCCGATGTTTGTGGGATACAAAATAAGTCACAATAATACGAATAATATATCATGAGATTTCTTCAGATATTTGACATATAGTGATATCCAAAGCTGCCTATATTTATGAGCTATTGAACCTTACAATTTTGTGGGACATTATATACATATATATACATAGATAGTGGGAAAATGTGAATAACACTGCAGGAAAACGGGTAATCTCTCCACTTCTTAACTGTGTCTTTATCTCTAGGTCTTTCGTTTTTCCCATGTTCTTGTTATTTAGTTTAAACAAAATCAGAAAAATGCAAAACCAGAGGAGATTTGTGGGACTCCTGTCCTTGATGCATAGCCTTTAAATAAGGAGGCTTGATGTACCAACATTTGCATCCAGAAACCACCTCAGAGGAACAAATTTTCTGTGATATTCCACTGTTGCCTCTGAGTTGTATTGGAATCTCCCTAGTCTTACAAATCCAGTTAGACAAGCTAGATGAATGTGGCCTTCAGTGCTCCTTTCTGAATTCGTGCTTAGAGGAAGGAAGAGGAGCATTAACGGCAAAGGTACACTGCATACAAGCACTCCTATAGGCCCAGGCTGCTCTCTACGGTTGTCCTGTGTAACCTGGAAATAGCAAGAGCCTTTCTGAAGAGTCAGATTTTAAGGCAATGAGAAAAATAGAAGAAGAAACAAGAAGGGAACATTCCAGACTCTCAGGCTGAGCAGCCTTTCACTTGTAATTCCCTTTGAAGCAAGAAGGCCCATGAACCAGGTTTTTTCCTCTTTAAAAGAGGTCGTACTTTATTTCTAGATCTTCCTAGGACCCATAGAAAGAAATATCAGAGAAAAGCTGGTATATTTGCATCATTATGGTTCCATTCTCATACTCCACATTTGTTTCTATCACAAAATATGTAATCTCAGCCCTGTGTCACGTTCTGCATCTGAATTATCATGTCCCCATGACAGTCCTGCAAGCTAAGTCCTGTTCTCTTTGACAAATAGGGACACTGACTTTCAGAGCATAACTCCCAGACAGAAACAGAGCTGTAATCTGCACTGAGAACTATCAAGTACTACATGGCTCTCTCACTATCTTCTCTTCAGCACACAACACATGCATGCTCGAGCAGCTATTGATTGCACCTTCTTCTTCCAGGGTCACTCGTGTCAGAATGAAATGATAAAAATCCAGATTAGGTGACATGGTTCCAGAGTTTAACCAGACTACTAAATTCTCATCACGCTTCAAATAAAATGCAAATTCTTTTTCATGACTTAGAGTGATGTTGCTTGTCTAACTCCAGAGTCCCATTTCACTCCCTATCACTTGCTCTGCTCTAGTCATCCCACCCTTCTTTCTGTTTTTCAAAGTTCCCTCATTTCCTTAGAGAGTTCTGCCTTGGTCTTTTGTCCAAAGGTGATTCTCATGGATCCTAAAGTGACTGATACCTCCTGTTCAGATATCAAGTCAAGGAGCCGTATTGTTCACGTATGTTTATTTACTTGTTGGCTACACACAAAATAAGGGATGCTAGTGTGAGAGGGTCCGTGTGTCTCATTTATTATTCTACCTTCATTATTTATAGCAGTGTTTGGTACACAGAGTTGCTCAACAAATAATTAGTGAGAATTTGCTATTAAAGAAAAGATTCAAATTGTTAAGTCATTTCACTGGTTATTAATATATACATGGCATTCAAGGTTACTATTGACATGAAACCTAATTTCGCCATTTTATAGGCAACATATAAATATTTTTAATAGAAATGACAAATTTTATCTCATATTCACAGCTATTCTAGATTCAGAATCTGTTTTATATGCTATGAATAAATTTTTTAAAACCACATAATTTGCTCTGTTTCATGTTGTTTGTAGTTTCTTATTTTGATCATCCAAATTTTGGTTATATAATGAATGCAATAAGGTTAAATAAGTATCTGCTAAGTGAAACGGACTTATTAACAAGGTCCCAGTAAACCAAATAATGCAAGTGACTGTTTCCAGCTGGCAATACTTACTTACACAAATACTTATTTGTTCACTAGTTCCTGCCCTCTTCCTGCTAATGATGACATTGAGACATATTCGTCCTACCTTTAGAATCAGCTCTGCACAACCATTTAAACAATTCTGAGAGGGTCAGACTGCCAGTCTAGGATAGAGAAATTAAACTGACCTGAAGGTCTTATTTTCAACCCTGAACCCCATTTCTAATTGCTGGTCATTTATAATATTAATGACATTTAGATACAGCATCCTGACCCTCAACATATATTGTCTGTGTAGGCTTGGGTGAAATTTTAAAAAGCAAAAACCAGACTAATGAAAAAAAGCAGTCTCCTCTAACCTCAACTTTTGTTTGTCAAACGGATCTTTAAGAAACAGACTCACTTTTAAAGATTTGTGTGCAGGAGGTTTGTTGGCCAGCGCTTTTGAGAGCATCATGCCTGTGACGGGCAAAGAAAGCAGGACTGAGCAGAGGAGATGGGGTGCTGCTGCTGAATGGAGGTCTCAGCAGAAAATTTTGAGGCTCTGAAGCTGAGATGGTCCTTCAATGGAGTCCCAGACTGAGACTAGGTATTGAGTCATTATAATCCCCATCCTTCAGTCATGTGATGCAGGTTCCCTATCCTCCCAACCCCCAGGAGGAAACAAGATCCTGGGCGAAGTGACAGTCCTTGGTTGATTACAATTTCTAATAGTAAAAATGGCGAGAATCTTCAACTGTCAACACTTAGCGGCAACTGGGGGAGTAAGTGGCTCAGTTCTTCAGGGGAGGGGTCTAGGTGGTACCTGACATCTGCTACATGGTCTTAATCATATTTATTTGCCAAATTTTATGTGCTATCAAATGAGATCCTGTGTTTTGAAAGCACATAGCCTAGTCCCTGGCACTTAAATGGAACTCAATAAGGAATTCCCATATGAGTAAATGAAAGAAAAATGAATGTTTTACTGATTGTCACATCTTGTCAGGATTTGTTTTTCCTATGTGCTGCTGTCTGTCATGTGTCTCTTTTCCTCCAGAAAGTATCTGACTACAGAGATTATATCTTAGAAGAGTTCTACACAGTCTACCAGGAGGGGCCTGACTCTATTTTGCTAACGAATCCAGTTTCCCACCTGCTTTGACCTGTTATACTTCTAAATCATGTATGGGACTGGACTAAGTGGGGTGAGTTTGACAGCTTATGTCAAACCTTGGAAGACAGAATTTTGGAGATTTATAATATTAGGGTTAGGTTGACTGGAATCTAAGTTTTCTTAGAATTAAAAAAAAAAATCACTTCTATCTTTTAGGCTCTAGGACTAGTCTAGAAAGTGAATATTTTCTAATTATTTTATATTAACTGGCCCACACTTGAGATTTGCAGCAGACTCAAGGCAAACACATCACACTGCATAAATCAAGAGAGAATCGTAATATGTGGTTGTTCTTTTTACAAAGTAAGAACTCACACTCTTTTAAATGGAATAGTCTTCATATTTTAACTAAATTCCTCCAATAAATAAGCATTGTGCACATACTAGTAAGCAACTACTACTCGTTAAGAACAGTTGTTATAACAAGAGATTTATCAGAACAAAGCCTGAGATCTTTGTGAGTTGAGTCTACTTCCTTCACTTTCCTTGCTATTTAATAACTATGTATGCAAATCCAATCTACTGATATGGTTTTCAAATTTTTCTAAGAGGCAGTCGCTTCCAACTTCAAATAAACACTGGTAATAAGTGAAGTTCTTTTTCAACCCTTAGGGTGACAATATCATCCTTAGAACAGGCTGCTACTTCTCAAATGAACATCCTGAATACATGCTATTTAGACTCCAATATAAATGTAACCTAATGGTCAAAGGAAAATCCTTTTCTCCCAGAATTGCACATTCTATTACTTGAATAAGGTGATGACAATGGCTCTGTTAATCTTCCTGAAATTAATGGAATCATGATTATACTAACACAGGTTGATTTTTCAGGGAACAAAAAACAAAAAAAAAGTCTTCTTCCAGAAAGATCTCCAATGAGAGCTATCTTATGACACGTCATCTCCCTGGAGACTGGTTATGGAATTTTCTCCCGGAAAACATTTTATGTGATGAAAATGGAGTGCATTTGTTTCCTTGGAAACAAACCCTTTCACCTTCATTGCACAGAATTTTGAGCAGTGGAAATTTAGTAATTAAGCCCCAAATCTACCTGTTTTAAACTAGTGGGATTTTCAAATACATGATATTATTAGAAATAATGTGCAATGAAACTCACTTAGCTCAGTTCAGGTCAAACAAATAAACCTTTACATGACTTCGAAGTAAAGACATCTGGCATGCTAAACCTGCAAGAGAATTATCTAAGAACTTCTGTATATAAAGAGCTTTGAAAATCCTTCAATTAACATAATTAGCTATCTAAAATAATCAAAGTCACAAAGAAAATGCTAAAAAGGCATATATTAAGTAATTAAAGTTAACTATTAAAAGATTTCATAATGAGAAAGTCAATACTGTAACTACTGGCCAGTAGTCTCAAGCCAATCATAACTCTGGAAACACAAAAATGTTTTCCATAGGAAAACAAATTTTGGTTCTTTGTTAAGAAGGGTTCAACACCCCTACACTTTTTGTTTTATTTTATTTACAGCCCAGCATGAATCTTCTGGATATATTTGAGAAGACACATGCTTTTTTCTTTGGTGCTGTAAACTATCTGTAGCATAAAAAATAGAACAAAGGTGAGGCACCAGACAGATTAAGACTATTTCTGACATTTCTCAAATGCAAAATGGCTACTTCAGTAAAAGTAACATATATTTTCTTTCATCTCTATACTTTATATAAACTCCAGAATAAAAATGCTACAGACGCCCTCTAGTCTCAGGTGGCTAAGACACAGGCTATGAAAGAGTGAGGGTGGTGTGGGTAGAGGGTAGGGGGTGGAAAAAGTTACAGAAATATATCTATTATTATTTTTGCTTCAAATTTCCTTTTAATGAAATGCTTTGGAGAAGCTCTGAACATTTTACCCTATCTCCAAAGTTCAATAGCCTAAAATATCCCTAATATATAAGGACAATTTTTTTTAATTCTTTTTATCTTGAAAATATTTTAACTTATAGGAAACCTGCAAAAATAGAGTTTCTGTGTAAACTTAATCTTTCATCCAGTTTAGTTAATGTTAACATATTACCTAACCACAGTACAATTATCAAAAATTTATCTCTTCTCATCCTATGAAAAACTGAAATACAAAACAAAAACAGAAACCTAAGACAATAACAGGGTACAATATTATTCTCAAAACTGCAGTTGCTATTCATGTTTTTACCAATTTTTCTTCTTACTTTTTATTCTATGATTCAATCCAGTATCTCACATTAAATTCAATTTTCAAAATGCTTTATGCATCTCTGCCTTGTTATGGTCCCTCTTTATTTCTTTGTCTTTCTTGGTGAACTTGATACTTCTGAATAATACCAATTTATCTATTATTTTTTAGACTGTCCCTCAGAAATGATGCAGACTTTAAGTGTATCCTGTGAGAAGGTACATGATTTCAATACATCTTATTAACATTGACATTAAGTTTAATCAATGGTTAAAGGTGAATCTTCTGAATTTTTCTATTATAAAACAGCTGCATTTTGCCCTTGCAATTAATAACCACCTTTGAGTAGATACCCCTGGGTTTGAAAAAGAACCCTCATTTATACATTTCAGTTTTCCCATCAAATTAACTGATTAGATGTTTCCCAAAGTAGCTTTCAACAAAAATTCATTCTGTCATTCTACATCTACCTGAATATTGCCAAAATATGGGTACTGTACACTTTTTTCAAAGTGTCCAATTGAATAAAATTTAACTTTCATATTAAATTATATCAGTGTAAAATTAGATTCTTTTTCATATTACTGTCAATCTGTTGGCTCTACAGAACTAACCAAGGGGAATCAACATTTTCTATTTCAAGCTGTGGCAAAAGCAAGCACAATTTCTGGTGCCTTACCAATTTCCCTGCAAATACATTAATGCATTATTCTAGTCCTGCTTCACACATCCTGATGTTGTTAAGCACATCATCTCTCATGAGATGAATCCAAAATTTGAGAAACAGAATCCAATGCTTAATAGCAACACATAGACTTCTTACAGTGTAAGTGAAAATAATACCTTGCCTTTGCTTAGCACGTCGTTTAAAAGTGCTTTCACTGTCATCATCTTACATAGGAGAACATTTAAAAAACTTTCATGAATTGAACAAAAGTCAAATATTGTTATTATAATTGACAGGACAACCTGTCCTGTGAGGACGAGAGGGCAAGAATAGTATCCTAGGACACATGTCTGGTAACAAAGCCATAGAGAGGCTAAAGGATTTCACCTGATCATATGTATTATGATCTGTGGGTATTTGGAAGGGCATTTTGTTCTTGGCCTAAAGGCACTATTTAATAAGTGGTATATAAACACAATCAGTTTGTTTTTGTCTGATGAATGAGAAGAGGACAAAAGTATCTGCAAAGATCATTTATTGCATCATTTGCCAGTTTAAATGATGCAGAATGATATTAAAGACTTGGGAGAAAAAGAAAAAGTAAGAAGGGAGGGAGGGAATGAAACGTGGAAAATAGACTCCATTCCCCTTTGAAAAACCAATTTGAAATTTTAATTCAGATATCTGAAAATTCTGATGAACATAAATGTCTTTAAAAAGCAAGGTAGACAGATAAATCAAGGCACTGTGAAGGAATAGGCTTCAAAATGATGCCAAGAATGTTACCTTTGTACTTTTTTTGTCAAACCTACTAGGATCTCAGTTATCAGACCTGCTGAACTCATGGTTATGAAGACAGACTTAAGTCATGCTATTTTCTCTTGTTAAAATCACTGTCCTAACCAAAAAAAAAAAATCATAAATTTGTCATTTCACCTATTTCAAGTATAATCTTCTTACTAGTTTGTGGAAAAATACTGACCTTTTTAAATGTCAAAGTATGAAGGCCAGATGTTCCCAGTAAAGGGAAAAGAAAAAAAGAAAAAGAACTGGTCAAAACATAGAGCTTTTGAAAAATCCCAAAGAAACCCAAGACCCCATCACCAATTACTTATGCAATATTTCATATCACACACAAATTTATATATCTCAATTAGAGAAGAGAAGTCTTCAATATGACCAATTTCTTTCAAAATTCATCTCAGGGTTATATTTGCAAAATTAACCCTATTAGTTAGCCTCTAATAATTCATTGTCTTCATTATATAACTCTGGGTTATGGGTTCTACATGCTATTTAATAATATTCTTTTCAATTCAAAATACTTTCTTGGGTCTAAAATGTAAAAAAAGCAGTATAATTTCCCATATTTTTAAGAGGGTACAGTTATAATGAGGATATTAACAGCAGCAATAGTGAACATTTACTGAGTACTTAACAGGTGTCAGGCACTGTTCTAAGAATTTTGCATGCATTAGTATTCAAATTTTCTCAAGAACTTTAAGGTGACTATTATTATTATCCCATTTTTCAGGGGCTCACAGAAGTAAAACAGCTATTTCAGTGTTCCATGGTCAGAGGATAGTAACTCTAGAATTACAAGACAGGCTTGTAACACCAAGGTCATTGCTCTTAACCTCTGTTTTCTTATCAATATAGGACATAAGTAGGGAAGGCAAAAGGAGAAAAAGAGGTGAGGAGAAAGGGAGAAAGGAAGGAGGAAGGAAAATGGAGGGAGGAAGAGGGCAGGAGATAGAAAGAGATGGGATGGAGAGAGGAGAGAAAGTAGAAAAGGTAAAAGAGAGAAATAATGTTAAACTCAAGTATCAAAATGACAAATTAGCTTTCCCAATGGACAGTTGGGGGATTCCACTGATAAAACACTGAAAATGATTTGTGAAAGTGAAGAAAGTGAACATGCTTATGTTAGAAAGTTGGGGTGGGAAGGAATTGTAGCAAAAATAAGAAAATGGTATTCCTTTACTACTGCCAACTAAGAACTGTGTTGGACCGCTTTCACTGAAAACTGCTACTAATGAGGGAATAAAAAAACATGAAATTTACCAGTATGAAAATGGAGTGGCCATTTTTCTTTTCTGAGCAACAGAGATAAAGGCATATCCTTCTTCTCTCATTCTTAGTCATGGACAAAAAATAAACATGACTCCTTTAAAATATTCGTAACTCTGCCGTCTAAACCCAAACTCATTAGGCTTGACATTCATATCATTATTAGAAGGTTTCAAATCATCCTTTCTAGTTTATTCCGCATAATTTTCCTCAACTCAGTCAAACCAAACTATTTGTTTTCTCTCAAAATTACCTTATGGTTGATCACTCAAATGCTCAGTTTTTTTATGTTTGACCAAAACCTACATTTTTTCCAAGTCTCAGGTAAAATGCCCATCACCACCACTGGTCAGAACTACTCTTTTCTTCCTCTGAAATCTTATCTAATTTGTCTTCATTTCTCTTTATACTTTTTACTTTCTTCTTGAAGCTCCTACAAGCATATTTTACCTCCTCAGGGTAAACAGTGAGCTCCCTGAGGCAGCAAAACTAGCTGGCCTATCTTCAGATACCATGAGGTATTTAAAAGAGTGATTTTTATTTTTAATGATATTTAAATTAAAAATTATTGAAGTAGTATGGCGTGGTAACATTGTATAGGTTTAAGATATGTATCACTGCAAATCGATATCTGCTATACTACACTAAGTTCACCGCCAGCAGTTCTAGTCTATCATTCATCTGATAACTGACCCCCTCTGATTTTTCCACTCTCCTCCTCTTTTCCCTTTAAAACAAATTGAAGAAAAGAAGACTTTTAGTCTATTGGATAAAAATTGGTAGTTGTGAGATAGGAAGATTTATTTTTTAGGTAGTAGACTAAATATTTTAAATCAATATTTATTTCCCCAATATACATAGCAAATTGATCTTGTGGAGCCTATGCATCATTACAGGACACACACAATGTAGATATATAATGTATACTTGTATAACATGTGGGGGCCTATAACATGATTTAAACTGAGTTTCACACTCTGAGATATTAGTAAAGAAATATTCCCCATAATGTCTGAACAGGACCAAATTCAAATATCTATAGAGATTGTGAGAAGCCAGAATAGGGAGGAATGGAAACAATGGCAATGGGAAAAAAAGCAATTGAATTGAATTGAAATGAAATGGAAATAGTTCATTATTGCTTGGTCTGGACAGTCAGATTTTGATGTGAAATCTTGAGATTGTAATATCTCTACAAACAATTGTCATTATTATCTTTGTTTAAAATTTTTAATAAAGATTGTGCAGGCAAATCAAATCCCTTTTGTGCAACAGTCCAGATTGTGATCAGCAGCTAGTGCTATTAGACGTGGTAATGATGGAATGACAGGGTGTCAAGAGATCTATGGCATTTTTATGAGACATGGTGAATGTAGGCAGTCTTTTCCCTAATTCTTCCAACTACTCCAAGAAACTGGAGAAGGATGAGATTCTACTAGCCACCGCAGGTGGTTGGCTTAAGCACCAGAGTTTATTGTCCCAGAGTCTTGATTTAAAAATCCAGTTGTTTTCAGGGTTGGTTCCTTCTAAAGGCTGTGCAGGAGAATCTGTTCCATGCTCTTTCCTAGCTTCTGGTAGCCCAGGTGTTCCTTGGCTTATAGGTGATTTTCTCATTGTGTCTTCATGTTATCTTTCCTCTGTTTATCTGTCTCAATGTCCAAATTTGCCATTTTTTATATGGACACAGTCATGTTGGATCATGACTCATCCTAATGACTTACATTATCTACAAAGACCCTAGTTCTAAATAAGGTGAGTTTATAGGTCCTGGGGTTAGGACTTCAGTGTCTTATGAGGCAGCACAATTCAACTCACAATAGTGATATTATTTATAATCTAGCACTTCTTACAGTATGCTTTCTGCTCTGTGGAAATTTCAGCAGAAGTCTATGGCAGGAAGAGACAACAGGGAATTGTGGCGTAGCATCCTGGGACACAGAGCTGCCTTTCTACTCTGATTTATAGAAAATGTTGAAGACAATATTATTTCTCCTGAGAAATAAGTATATTTCCTTTCTTCTTGTAATCTGAGGACATACTCAGCTCCCTGTTCATGTTGCCAGAGGCAGAGGCAGCTAGTTTATGTCTTTTACTCTGGACAAATGATGCTGAAGATCAGGTCCTACCTGATTCTACAAGACTGAATGTACAAACTGCCTCTACAAAGAGTGGTATATTGCTCAAAATCACAGTGGAAAACACACTACTGAGCTTCCACAAACATGCAGTTACATGATAAAGTTACATGATAAAGAGGTGTTCTGAAAGCATTTCCCACAATGAACTCCTGACTCCCTAATGCTCTATTTCTTTCTCAAACACCTTTGAAATTCAACCAAAATAGAAATGATCTTAAACCCAGCTGGGCCACCCAGATGGATACATGGAGATACCATGGCTTTTAAATGCGACTCCTCTATCTCTCTCAGGTCCTTCTGATATGTGACCTTGAAAACAGCAATTCATCTCTCTGGGTGAATGTTGATACTTACAAAATGAAGAGGTAAAGATGGCTGTACATAAAGTTAAAGACTAAACATAAAGCATTTGCTATTCCTGTGAGAATCCAAGAAGGCTTTACTAAAGAGGTAACTTTGAATTGTTTGTGAAAAAAATCAGTGAGGAATTCACCAAGAAACAAAGAAACAGGGGATGAGCATTCTAGTCAAATAAAAGAAGTATGTGTAAAAGCAGAGAGGAAAGAAATGGTACATCAGAGTAAGTGAGGAATGCATCTACTCAATTTTTAAATGCAACGAACTCTTAGATAATCATCAATGTAATAAATACAGCAATTTGGAGTGTAGGACTTTTTTACTTTAGAAAGAGAAGCATCAGCACAAGTATCACCTGCAAGCATCAATCTTCATCACCTCTTCTCATCGATAATCATATATGAAAAAAGAAAACTGTCTCAAAATCAAGGAAAAACTCCATGTAGCAAATTTCGTCAAGATCTAATGATTTATAAGTTGGTGAGCTGTCAGGGTTCCAGACACAAATTCAGTTTATGAAAAGGTGAGTATTCACAATGGGTGAAAGTGCAATGCTGAGTGCTATTGGGGCAGTGGGGTGGGGGGTGGGGGGAAGGCAAACATAATTTAGAAATAGTTTTAGCCTTGAAACTTAAAATCCTTGATTTATTTGTGTGTAACTACTACATTGTTTCCAATATGTATACTTAATCTGCTAATTTTAAGTGCAATCTTCTATCTACTAATATTAAATGCTATCTTGCCAGAAAATTTCCATAATTATAGCTTGTGAAGATCTTTGAGGCCACTGAATTTTCTGATAAAACTGTTTTAAATCAGTGTTACAACAGTTTATTCATAAATGCTTGTGAGGAGGGTCAGAAGGAACTTCTCACTAACACTCAAGTAGCTGGGTTCATAAACATGATTTAAGAAGTCAAGAACATTGCCATATGATCGTCAACATTTTATTTTTTGCAATTAGTAACAACTCTGTTGAAACACAAATGAATGGGATGCAGTTAGAGTAGCTGGGGTTGGACATAATCTCCATCTATTTATCTACCCTGATCCTCGTTCAACAAGTGTTCTGAATGTCTTCTTCCCTTTATCCACAGATGTTTGTCTTCTTTACCTCTTCAACAGCATTTTAAGTAATGAAATTTTCAAAAATCTGACAATGACACAATGATGAAGCAGCGAATGGCGAGACTCGGGTGGTGACACCCTGGGAGCTAGAGTCGAAAAGGGAGTTAGAGCAAGCTCTAGGGTGCAAAACAGGAAAAGTAATCTGAAGTCTTTATAGAGAACTCCAGATACCTACAGTCTTACTCAGTCCTCAAGTAAATAATCAGAAAATCCCCTCTAACGAATCTGACTAAAGAGAATAAGGAAATTTCAATGACGTGTGTGTGCGACAATGGGGGAAAAGGGAGGTCCTGGAATAAAATACCCAGGACAGCATGCTGCCCACACACTGACTGCTTGCCCTAAAGCTAGACCTAGCCTTGCACATAGCACTTCACACCAGCTCTTTGACTGATTCATTCCTAAATGTGAATCAGGAGTCATCAGACATTTGATAAAACCTAAAACCTGAGAGACACTCTGATAATGAAACAGGAAACGGTGATAATTTGACTGTTTTCCATATATGGGTATGCCCACACAAGTGATGATCAAGTCTGAGTGTCAGTAGAAAAGCAGATTAATAACTGCTCTGTTTACTCCAGCCCTCCAAATTTTCTATCTTCTGTCTATTTGATGAGCGTTCTGTAGGCTGTACTTCAGAGCACTGGAAGTCTTTACTAACGTAATTAAGGAAATAGAAATAGAATGTTGCCAGTGTTAAAATCTGTAACATAAAGCATTATATCTAAAGAAAAAAGGAGGGTTAAGTATAAAATTATATAAAAACAAGTAGCAAAGAAGTATATTTGAAAATGTTAATTTAAAATATCCAGAGAACAATCTCAAAAACAGTGATAAATATATTAACCTGAATGTGTAGGACACCAGAACTTGGATAACATTGTCATTAGTTCTTAAGGCAGGGACAGTTTATCAGGTTTCCCTAAACCTTAAGAAAAATAACCCAACACTATTGATTCTGTATGTTTAGATTCCAGTCTTCTAGAACAATTATTTGATAACCACATCTGCCCAGCTAATCAAAAAGGAGAAAACAGTTCTAATAGTGCAATGACCAATGGAAAGTCTCCATAATTCCAGAATTCTATTGTCTCTGTCTCAGACAATTTATGTTTGAGCATCATGTTCTTTATTTCCTACAGTATGATTAACTCCTATGCATGGCTGGAATCAAATTTGGACCTCAAATCTTGGTGGATTCAAAAAAGCAATCCCATTCTGTCTTGACTGGGTAACTAGGTTGATTGATCCTGGTCTGGCAAGAATCCTTTGTATTTAGTGTGAATTTCTCTAAAACAGTGATTCTTAAATTTGACTTCACATTAGAATTATTTGGGGGCTGTTTAAAAAATTCTGATGTCTGGACCAACTCCATATATTCAGATTCATTTCATCTGTGTTGAGACCTATGCATTGGTAAGTCTTAAGTGTGACCCAAAAGTGACCCAAAAGTATGCAAAAGAACAATTATTCTGGGATATGCATAGGAGGATAGGAATTTAACACTGTGCTACTGATAGTTATGAATCCCATCATTCATATGAATATAAATATCTTATTGATGCTGATTATTCTAATTTTTCCATGATCAAGTAATTCCAACAGGAAGAAATTATGGGGAGAAAGATTGCTACTTCATAGATAAAATATGATTTTTTGATGCTGGAACTTCTCAACAACTGACTGAATTGCAAACTTCCTAACTTTGGAAAGCTTTGAGGTGGGAGAAAATCAATTTGATATTTTCTGTGGGCTTTTGTATACAAAGATGCAAAAATGAGCTAGACATAGTCTGTTTTCAGTCTAAGGTTCCTTCTCATTCTCAGCTAGTATAATTTTCACATCAATTATTTTGTTTTATCTGGCTAATAACTAAATTCAAATATTAAGACTTTCTTCACTTTCCTAGCTTTCACTTTTATTTCAGAAATCTACTTTATCATTTGATACTTTATCTACCTCTTTCTGACTATACAATCTTAGGTAACTTAACCACTCTAACCTTAGTTTCCTTATCTTGAGAAAAGGTTCAGAATAGTGGAAATGATTATCTCCTAAAGACACTTGCAAGCATTAAATGAATCATGCATGCACATAATATTCTTACAACTATTCCAGACAGAAGTACTTAACAAATATTTCAACTATTATCTGCAGACATTGAAAACAATACTGAATTCAGCACACAGTTTACTATTGCATTTATTCCTGCTATTATTACAGCTTAAAGAAGCTGAGATAACTCTAAGAATTTCTCTAGCTCATGGACAAGAACTGTATTGATCGTACATGTAGTGAATACGTATTTGTATTTTTTTTCAAAGAGAAATGAAAAGAAACACCTTAAAAATGGAGTTAAAATTGCTGTTAGTCTAATAAGTGCTACTGAAGTAGACATCCAAAGCACATTTTACAATTAGCTTTTCATTTTCTTATTCACATCTGGGTTCTTCATTATCTTTGAGTAACCATATAATTCAGTGATTGGAATGATCTCATTATGGCCTAGTGCAGTGAAGATAAAACACATGCCTGCAATGAAAATGGCAGGATCTTATATTAGGAAATGATGACAACAAAAAGCAGCAACCACAATTTTGTACTCACTTGTTTTAATAAAACCCATTTTTATTTTATAAATCATTAAGTATTTTCCAACTGAAAAATAAAGTCAATTGGTGTTTTTCCCCCACAAAATGCTAAAGTAAATTTTGATGGCAATTATAATTGTAAATTGATCACAATCTCTGAAATATCAAATGTAAATAAAGCAGCTCAAAACCTAGGACATCTGGAGCAGCACAGTAATGCAACTCTGAGGTTTTTTCTGCAGCGCAAAATGTTCTAGCTGGGTAAACAGATTAACCTTTTTGCATGGTATTCGCACATTGGATTCAAATCCATGGGGGAAAGCACCTTTCAGTGCTTGAGAATTCTAAATGAGAATCCCAATTTTGTCTCAAAAATTTAATACAGAGGGAGAAACAAAAAGGAAACCTGGCCACTTCAGAAACTGTTGTAATTACTAAAGACAAATCACAGTCTAATCTTACTGCTTGGAGCAGCAGTAGATCTGAAAAGTGGAAAACCATTTTTAGGTTCGGATTTGCAACTTTCTGTGTTATCTTGGGATAGATATTACATTTCTCTGAGTCTCTGTCTCCTTTGTAAAGTGTGGCACACACCACCTCCTGCATAAAGGTGCTACAGGAATTTGTCAATTCATGATCATGAAGCCCTTGGTAAACTGAAAAACACTTCAAAATGATTGCCTATGGTAAAGTATGGGTGGGTGCATTGATGCCAGAGGCATGGGAGGAAAACACATGACAGCAGAGACAAAGGGAGACTGACTGTGTATAGTAATTAGGCAGCATGAATGTCAGAGGCATTGTGGAATTAGGTGCATCCTTTCCTCCTTATATGTGACTGTTGTCTTGGCTATGTCAATTAAATCAGAGCCCAAGCAAAGCATCTGGCTCATGGTAGAAAGTAAGTCTGATTATTCACTTTCAAGACTAACCTCGGACTTACTTTTGCTATCAGTATTAATGTGGTTATTGAATTAATTCATTTAACAGACTTTTTACCAATGTCCATTGGTGGTAACAACGATATAATTCTAGCATCACTAAGATTTGGTGTGAGACAGACTTCCAGTAAACAATTTCCTAAATGCATAATTATAAATTGCAATAAATGCTCTGAATAAAAAGTACTGAAAGAAGTAACAAAAAATATGGAACTTGGCAGAGTTAGGAGCCATTTCTAATCCTTCATTACTATTTCTGTTTTTCAAAAATTCCCCTCAATGTGACTCGGTAGTTATTATTCTATGTAATTCTCCCCACATCTCACTTTTCTGCCTATGGTAAGCACTCAATGTGCATAAACTGATCAACTTGTTTCATACACTGCTCTGTAGTAATTTTTCTTGTATTAGACTTATCTTTGGATAAACTGCAAAGGTCCTAAAATGACAAAGATGCTGGGACCATTCAGTTTTTATTAACTAGGAAATGGTGCTTGTTGTGAACTCTTTTTGAACCATACTACACAGCACAAACATACCTAATCAAAGGATGTGTGAACCCTCTAATGAACTACAAATCAGGTGAAACCATATTATGTTAATGAACACATCACCTGTTGATCCACTGTCATTTTAAAGACAAAATCAAGAAGATACAATGCCCTTTATCTCTAGGCCTCTTTCTACATGTAATCACACATGCAAGCATTTTTGTGACATAAATAGAGACCCATACTATAGTACGACTAATAAACACCTGTTAGACATCAACAGTTATACTCACTTGGGGCTACAGAGGCAAAGAAACATTATTTAAGAATATGTTTTAAAACACCTTAGTCATAATAGAAAAAATAACTATAATTTAAAAAAACCCACGATGATACATTTTCCAACAGATTCTTCTGATGTTTTCTAGTTCTACTGGGCTGGAAATATTCTGCCAACTCCCTGCACATGCATACTTTACCCATCCCCACACTGCTTTATATCTCAAAGGCTGCCCTACATGACCTGCATGACATGCTTTCTTGCCCCAACTTCTCTTTGTGTTCATCCAGTGAGGAGTGGAAGCAGGATGGTGGAGGCACTTATTCTCCAGTCTCTTTACCAAGAAGCCACCTTGACCACTGAAAGTCTCATCTCAGATGGCTTTCTCTACTTAGCCATGCATGTAACTGCTCCTTTCTGTCTCCTCTTGAAGCTTAGGGACAGTAATACACCATTATTCAACCTGGAGAACTGAATAATCACTGGTGGCTTCTTTTATTCAACTTTGTAAATAAATATCTTTATAAATCTCAAATTATCCATTATCCTAATCCAAGTGGCAATCCACGTACTACTACGTATATATGTATGTATGTGTGTGTGTGTGTGTGTGTGTGTGTGTGTGTGTGTGTGTGTATTAGAGAAAAGATCACAGATATTAATATACCACTTAAGTCTTTAGGTAAAAAGAAGGAAAGTTGCTTGATAGAATGACAAAAGCTAGTGGCAAAACAAGTTCCAGACGATGATTTTATCAACGAAGACTGTACTATAAAGCAGTGGTTCTAAGTGTGGCCCACTGGCCAGCAGTAACAGCATCAACACTCAGTACTTTAGAAAGGCGAGTTCTCAGGCCCATTTCAAGACCTACTGAATCAGATACTCTAGACTCTAGGGAAGGGCCCGTCAATGTATTTACCAAGCCCTACAAGTAGGTGATTCTGATGTACATTAAAGTTTGATAACTACTGCTTTAAAGTTCCATTCTAATGTCATATGAGGTAAGGAAAAGTTAACTAATTCAGACTATTCTTTATATATAAAGAATATATAAATAAAGAATATATAAAGAAACTTTTCATTTCAATGAAAAGTTTAAGTTAAATAATAGTCTCTTAAACACTTACACGAATGTTCATAGTAGCATACAGTAGCCAAAAGGTAGAAATAACTCAAATAACCAATAAACTGTGGCATATACATATAATGAGATATGATTAAGCTTTTTTAAAAAAGGAAATTCTGACACATACTACAATGTGGAAGAACCTTGAAGTCATTATGCTAAGTGAATTAAGTCAGACAGGAAAAAGATATAGGATTCCATTTACATGAGATACTAAATTGATAGAGATAGAAAGAATGGTGGCTGCCAGGAGCTGAAGGGAAGAGGAAATGGGGAGGTACTGTTTGATGAACAAAGTGTTGACACTGAATTACTTAAGCTTTTTGCAAAAATACAAATCTGAAAACCTCTTATCTAGAGGTAATTCACAAAAATTAGCTGAGTCACCTGTGCATCATTTTAAGAATAGTTCCATACATTTGACCCCTGGTAGCCCAAGAAAAAAACTACCACAATATCCGAGGATATTAATATGGCATTCTACCTTCACCTCAGAACTAATGCCATGCCCGCATAAAGAATTATCTGTTATCACCAATTGTATGTACCTTCTCACATATAATTTGGTAGGAAACTCTAAGTAATAAAAAGATTTTTAAGAAGTCTGACTTAAACTAAATAACGGTTCTACTTAAATTCAGTTAAAAACTAGATATGAGGCAAGTTAATTTCATTAAAATTCTATCAAATCATTTCATTAACAAGATATAAATGAATGTATTTCTTTTTTAGAAAGTCAAATAAAATACCTGAATTCTAATTTTTATTATAGTATCAAGATTTGTTGCTGCTGTTATTGTTTTATATTGACATTATATCATAGTATTAAGAACTACGAAAGAGCTTTTATTGTCTCAGGTAGATGCTGATACAAATGAGCTTGATCAAATTCACCGGGTAGCTTAGAACAATTTTGTATTCTACAGTATCCAATTTGTCTTCAGAAAATCTCACATTATTTGTTTCAGAAAAGTTTAGACTCATGAAAGCTCCTAAAGAGAAAAACACTAGCAAATAGCATGGAATTCTACCTGGAAATTAATTCCTATGAACAATCCAATATCATCTCCTGAGGTCAGGACTCTTAACAAATATAAAACCTCTTTTGGTTATTATGTTGGACTTAACCATGAAAAGTCTCATGAGAAGGCAGGTATTTGTTGCTCTTACCTAAATTATCCAAACAATTGAAAACTTTTATTAAGTTCAAAATCAAAAACAGTTATTAAGTTCAATGTACATTATAAACTTGACAAAGTATGGGGAAATGGACTGGTATTCACAACCTAAGTTCATGAATGTGATGTTCTCATTTTAGGTGCTCATATTAAACCATGAGTAATGGCTATTCATCTTAATTTAATTTGTGTGTAGAGTGCTGGTATTTTTTTTATGCATTCACATTGGGCTATGACTTCTAATTTCCTAGAAAATAATAGAACATATGCTTTAGTATAAACAAATTTTCTAACGAAAAGTGAATTTCACTCAGATACCACACGGAACTATAAAATGTTTTGACAGATTGCACAGAGGGGGAAATATCTACATAGCTGATTCATTAGGTTTAATGGCTATCATACCAACTCAATGTTATGGAATTCTATTATAAAGTTTATTTATGTGAATTTATTGGCTTTTTTTTTTTTTTTTTTTTTACTGTGGTTGTAATACCATCCTGGAAGCTACAAATGCAGAGTAATAAAAGTTTCCATGATTTTCGATAGAAAAGGCACCCTTTAGAGCTTATTCTTCTAAATAGTGTGAATACTCTATCACTATCAAGCTGTATGGAAAAATATTCAAGTTTACTAGAAGAAGAACGCCAGGGCCATTTTTCAAAGTCTGACATGCTGGACTAAGTTCAGAATATTAAGACACAAAATAGGAAGCAAAATAAGACCAGGAAATCTGATAAAAGATAAAGGACAAAATCTTTGAATGTTCCAGCCCTTTGGAGAAATACATTTAGCCTTGTTTCAGAACCTTGAGTTTCCTGCATGTATAAAGGCAAAGTAACGTGAAGAAACTTACTTAAAGTAAGGCAGGATATCTCTTAACTCCATGGTGCTCATCAATACCAACAACTCATTTTATCCTTTCTGTGAAGAGCCATGGGGATTCTTCAGCAGCAGGTGCCATATTTAACAAAATCAACTATCTAAACATATGCTTACAATGCACTCCTACAACTGTGAATTCGAGGGAGGCAAGGTTATTTTACTCTATTACTAAAAACAAACTAGATAATTGGCTTAAGAAAATATTTTTATAAAGTACTGTAAAATCTTTCCTTTTCTATAACTAATTTCTTTAATTTCTGTCATCTTATTTCTAAGAAGAAAATTCTGCCACTGAAACAATATTTAAAGGTACAGAATTTGAAGCCAAAGAAGCATGTTAATAAATTGGACAGGAAGTTTCTAATTTCTAGTTTTGGCTGCCATTAACTTGGTGTCTTGGAGAAAGTCATGTGCAGATTCAAGAAAGTGGGGCTCAGTTCTTTTATCTGTAAATTGAAGTTGGTCTTGTAGATCCCTTCTACCTTGGTCTTTGTTTTGAATAATAAAACATAATTGGTTTATTGTACTGAATCACTTTACAAGATAAGTCAAATAAAAATATAGAAAGATCTTTTTCCAGAAATTTTATCAGAAATCCCTATAAGGTAGTTAGAATAACCTCCAAGATTTTCTTGTAATTTGAGAATATTAAAAGACTCTAAAGAGAGCCTTCAAAGATATCAGAGACTCTAAGTACAATACAGTTCACTTCTCCAGTTACACTCAACAAAATTAATCTCATAATTTCCTTTGTAATGTGAGAATGATCATTTCTTTTTTAACTGAGGAATTATTAATATACAACATCATGTTAACCTCAGGTGTACACATCATGATTTGATATTTGTACAGATTGTGAAATAATCACAATAAATCTAGTTAACATTCATCATAATACATTGTTATAAAAATTTCCTTTCATGTAAAGAGAATGTTTAAAATTTACTTTCTTAACAGCAATAGTTATCATGCTGTGCATGATATCGTAGGACTTACTATTTTATAACTGAAAGTTTGTACCTTCTGGCACCTTCACCCATTTTACCCACTCCCCACCCCATCCCCGGTCTCTGGAAATCACCAGTAAGTTTTCTATATCTATAGATATGCATTTAAAATCGTTATATTTCACGTATAATTGAGATCATATGGTGTTTGACTTTCTAAGCCCAATTCATTTCATTGAACTAAAATCATCAAGGAACAACCATATTTTCAAAAGTAGGTATCTAATTTCTCTCCTTCTCCCTCATAATATATATACATATATATATGTATGAGAAAAATCAAGATACATACATATAGCTATACCTTCACTTCTTTATCTATGCATATATTTTCTTTACTTATTCATTCATTTCCTTTATCCATCAATGAATACTTAAATTTTACCTTACATTAGTTATCATAAATAATGTCACAATGAACATGGGGGTACAAGCAGCTTTTTAGTGTTTTTGTTTTCTTTGAATAAATAACAAGAGGCAGAATTGCTGGATCACATGGTAATCTTATTTTTAATTTTCTGAGGAACCATCATACTGTTTTCCAGGGAGGCTGCACCAATCTTCATCCCACTAACAGAGGATAAGGGAACTTGTCCGCACATCCTTGTCAGCACTTGTTATTCCTTGTCTTTTTGATAACAGCTATTTGAACAGGTGTGAGGCGACATGTCATTGAAGTGTTGATTTGCATTTTGTGATGATTAGTGACATTGATCATTTTTTCACAGACCTGTTGGCATCTTTCTTCTTTGGAAAAAGTATCCCTTCATATTTTTTGTCCACGTTTTTATGTTTTATAAGTTTTTTCCCTCAGTTTTATTGAGAAATAATTGACATATATTACTATATACATTTAAGCCAAACAGAATGATGGTGTGATTTAGATATATTTTCTTTATTTTTGAGTTGTATGAGTTCTTCATATATTTGAATATTGACTCTGTCAGAGATATGATTTGTAAATATTTTCTCCCATTCAGCAGGTTGCCTATTCATTTTATTTATTTCTATGAAGAAATTTTTTAGATTGATGAAGTCTCCTTGTTTACTTTTGCTTTGTTCTTAGCATCAGATTAAAAAGAAATAATTGCCAAGATTGATGTAAAAGAGTTTACCATCTAAGTTTTCATCTAGGAGTTTCATGCTTTACATTTAAGTTTTTAATTCATTTTGAATTTTTAAGTAGGGTATTAGTGATGCAATTTTATTATTTTGCTTGCAGTTATTCAGTTTTTCCAGCACCATTTATCAAAGAGATAGTCTTTCCCCTCTTGCATATTTTTGGTTCTTTGCTACAAATTAATTGACATAAATCAATATGCCTCAGTTTATATCTTTACTCTCCATTCCACTGATCTATGCATCTGTTTTTATGCCAATGCCACATCATTTTGATTGCTATAGCTTGAAAACATAATTCAAAATCAGGGAGTATGAGGCCTCCAGCTTTGTTGTTCTCTCTCAAGCTTGATTCTGGTATTCAGAATGTTTAAGGTTCCATGCAAATTTTAGGAGAGCTTCTCTATTTCTCAGAAAAATTTGCTGGAATTTTGACAGAGTATGAATTGAATATACAATTGCTTTGGGGTTAGAATAATAATTTCTCATTTATAAACTTCAGTCTATCTGTGACTAGTAACATTTTCATAGCATTCAACTATTAAGATATTGAAGGGACACAATTATTTTATCTGAAAGCATGCCAAAATTTCATATTCAAAATAGAATAAAGAATAATGCTGAAAACTTGTTCTTAAAAACCAAAATTTTAAAAGACATTAGTATGTAAAACTACTGGAGTCAATCTGAATTAGCTATTAAAATAAAAGGATAAAAATTCAAAAGTTTAGAATTTAGCAACAGACAGATATTAGCAAAGGTTTCAGGTAACTGGATTCAGCAATGATACTTTTTGGGGAGATTTGCTATTCATCTCCAGAATACCCTCCCTACAAATAACAGTTTAGAATTTGCAAACTATATTCTCAATGAGTTTTAATGTATCTGACCATCCTGGGAATCTCCAGCAAACAGTTCAGGTGAAAATTATAATAGCTACAGTAAGATTACTAGAGAATTCATATTTTTGTTCATTCATTCATTGAATAAACATTTACTTACAAGTACATGAAACAATTATTTGTACTAGTGTATTAGGATCTATGGATACTGTGATAAACCTAACAGTCAATATCCTCCTTTTGTTACAGACCTAATACATCAAATTCAGAAATGTTAAATTAAAAAATTATTGCTAAGAGTATGTGAAGAGAGAAGAGAGATGTGACAAAGAATTTCCCTTATGCACTATTAGGGGAATGTAAATTGGTGCAGCCATTAAGAAAAGCAGTATGGAAGTTCCTCATAAATTAAAAACTAGAAATCCCATATCATCAAGTTATATAATTTCTGAGTATTTACTGAAAGAATACAAAAATACTTATTTGGAGATATACATATATATATATATATTTGGATAAATACACACACACACACTAACTGCAATATTATGAGCAACCTAAATGTCCATTGATAATGACATCTTTATATATATTATATACATATATGTAATGGAATATATAATATAATACATATAATGCAATACTCCTCAAATATTTTAAAAAGATAAAATCCTGCCATTTGCAGCAACATGGATAGATCTAGAGAGTATTATGCTTTATAAAGTGAGTCAGACAAAGACATGCACTATATGATTTCCAACATATGAGCACATAATGAACCCAAACAGATAAATGTACTAAGTTAAAACAAAAATAAACTTCTATTATACAAAATCAAATAAGCAATTACAAGAGGAGAAAGTGGGAATAGGGATGAGTAAATCAGGTAAAACGGGTCAGTTGCATAGTGAAGGATGGAATTGAACTTTTAGTGGCAAAAATACAGAATACAAATGCTTTATTTATAATGATGCATACTTGAAGCTTATATAATGCTATAATACAGTTACCCTCTACAATTAAATAAATAAAAGTGATTACTAAGCATTCAATTTTAAGAATAATTTAATAGCTACTTAAATAAATACACAAATAAATGACTATTAAAAATAGCTAGGAATATACTTCTCCTAATTAAACTTGGTATTGCTTGTTTTCTAGAAGTCTCAGGAGAGTAAGATGCTGATGTCTTTGCCTCTTTCATTGCTGCCAGTCACTAGCTAAAGGTCATCTTTATACCAAGAGTCTTTGAGCCAAACTATGCACAGAAGAATGGGAATATAATGTATTACACTGATATTACACTGAAGAAAGCACAGCCTTTATTTATTTTTATTTATTTTAAAGAAAAGGTACAGGTAGAAATGAAGGTTAGTTAAGCAGGCAGGCAGACAGAAAGAGAGAGTGAGAAGAACTTTCATTTTTATTATAGCTGTACATCTTGGTGGTTCTCCCTGGCCAGGTTCTTGGGATGCATGTGGACTGAACTTTGGATGGAGGTAGTTGACCAAACCACTATTCCACCAGAGAGCACCAAAAAGCACAGCTTTCAGAACACAAGAAATTCTAGATTCTAGATTCCCAGATTTATTGCTATTATGTCCAATGAGTACATTATTTACAGTCCCTGTTTCTCAGCTTATTAGTATAAAAAAGAGGGAAAACAATATCCCCTTGGTTGTGCAGATATCAGAACCAAACAAAAAAATATACATACATAATCTGCTACAAAGATGTCTTCAATAAATGTTATTTTATACCCTTTCCTCTACTGCGCTCCTAGCCTGGCTCTGAGAATTTAGTCCTTGACTTCCTGACTGGATTATTGGAGTTGCTGCCTGGCTTCTAATTCCCTAAATTGGACCCCTAATTCACTAGCACAGGCTATTCAGATGTCACATTCATATCACCAGCCCTATTCTCTAGTTACTCAACTATCTCAGTAACTTCAGAATTAAATTTTCAACTTCAAACCAATGTCTGAGGTGATTGTTCAAATGCATTTATTCCTGTAAGTATAAAATGTAACTGTGCATAGTAGTTCCAAACCTAGATTGCCTCTTCTAAATTCTGTATAGGGTCTCTAAGGCCAGTCAGAAAATAATCCGAACCCTTTGAAAACATGCCTGTGTTCACTTCATTCTTTGTACAACAGCCTCATATGACTTCTTTGCATCCTCTTAATTTTCAAAGGCTCTCTTTGCACATGTTCTTCCCTCCTCTTTATCTATATTGTTACCTTCCCACACCTATCTTTTATTTTGCTATGCCTACTCCACCCTTCATCTCTGTTAAATGTTACTTCCTCTGAGAAAGTGTTCCTACTCACCCCACCGCCAAATCAGAGCAGGTTTCCTTGTTTGACTTATGTTGTCCTGTCACTTGACTTTATAATATTTAATGAAGCTGTCATTTTACTTTTGTTTATGTTATAACTTAAAATTATCAATAATTTCATTTTTTAAACCCTTGATGAAAGCTTTTACATTAAATTTTATTCACCATTGTACTCTGAGCATTTAGCACACAACCTGCCCCACTTAGCCTGACCCATAGTAGGTACATAACAAATATCTGAATCGATCAATAAACAAGACACAAAGATATCTAAACCCCGACTCAAAGTTAAAAATTCTTGTATACAGAATTCATTACATTTTTCTCCTTTCCAATGTTCCTTAATTTAGCTTGCTGATTCCCATACAAAATCTTGATTTCCACTTGGAAAACTAAAAGAACTACTGCTTGTTGATCATTCATTAATTCAACCTTTTATGTCTATCACAAGCCATGTTTTATAATAAACACTGACAGTAAAAGATGAATAATCTATGTAGTATAAGTTTTACTTCTAATTGTGTGAACTTCTGTTTCCTTCATCTGTTGAAATAGTATGGACTTTAGATATAGCACCAGAGCATATAGCTTCGTAATATAGTTCTGCTTTAGAAATTAATCTAGAAATAAAAATCAAGTACATAAAAGTAGCTACTGCTGATTATGCTGACACTGGACATGTACTGATCTACAGAAGCTAAGAGTTATTTAATAGATTCCATCAACAGCCTTTGACATTGCCATCCATCCAAATCTCTAAAATATACTTAATTAGTAAACAGAAGACAGCATTTTTGGGTCTGACACTTAAGCAATTACAACTCTGCTGTCTTCATAAGTAACCACGACGTAGTTATTAAAAAGTATCTAAAATTCATCTGCTGGATATGTCTAAGGATAGTAGCCAATCAGAATAGGTGGGAAAAACATCCTTTCAGAAAAAAATGCTAAGATCAAACATATGGCAACATCAGTGAAAAAAAACCTAATCTAACATCTTATTTTACTTTGCAACTTATATAATCACTTAATAGAGTTATTAATGGTGCAAGGGGCGGGAGAGTTCTCCACTCAGAGGCACTCAGAAAGCAGTAACCTGGAATCTCATTCTTCAGAGGGAGGGTTTTCCTCTGAGCTCTTGAAGTTGCCCACTAGAGTTATGTCGTTGCTATAACCAAGGAAACCACAGGAAACTTGGTTGCTAGGAAACCACTGAATTGTCTCCATGAAGATCACCACAGCAGGCTTGGCTTGAAAAGAACAGATGCTAGGAAAATAAAATTATGATGTTACAGTTACTTAAAAAAAAAAAAACCAAAACCTAGGATGCCTCTTTAATTGCCAGTTAAATCTTTTCACCTAAGAGGAACTGTTTGTCATTCCTGAAAGGCCATCACATTGGGAGGATGGCGGGTCACAACAGGGCACTGCCAGGGGCTGCAGGAAAGGCACACAGCATACTATGTGAGTCTGGAGCCCAACACACACATTCTTCTCTTTCCCAATTAATTTGGATACCTAGAGAAGAGATATAATGACGGCTATTGTATAATGACACCTCAACTAAAAAAAAAAATGGTTTTAAAGAAAACACACTTGTAAGTGAGAATTTTCAGGCCTACTGCTTTTGACATTCTCTAGAATGCTTTATGCAGAAGGTTAAAATAAGAGGCCCAGGCCTCTTCCAATTTTGTAAATGTTTTTTAATGATTGGTTTTATAATGCCATATTAAAATGCCATATGTTATACACACATATAAATGAAAATAATTTTGTCAGCTAAGGTTTTGGTGAACTTAGGTCAATTTGCTTCTCTGAATAACTCAACTGTGTTAACATAATATAAGAATAAAGAAATGGCAAGACCTGGTTGTGCTTCGAAATTATTGAACATAAGTCCCCCTAAGAAAACAAGACAATCAAAATCTCCCCTCAAAGGCTATATTTATTTTCCTATGATCTGTCCTTCCCTGTATGCTATATCACTGATGCATTTATAAATCTATCAAAACCTATTCAAGGCTCTAAACAGATTTCCAGCTTGCATCATCCTTGGAGGAAATAAGCTTCATTCGTAGCTTTACTACACCATCATAGGAAGTGATACTTGATTTTATATGACTCAAGTCTAACTCAAAAAGTAATTCTTCTTTCTACTGTCCTATAACTGCATTTACCTTATTGTCTTCCTCCAGTGCTGCTGCCTCTGATTGCCAAGGTCACTTCACCTCACAGTTGCTGTCTCTCCCACAACACTTATTTCTGTTTTTTCAAAATGAAATTATAAAATGTAATTCCTGTCATCTCTTATTTTATTTCCTAAGTATTAAATTTGTCAGTCACATAAATCAAGGGTGTATTGTATTATTCTTGAAGCATAATTTCAGATTTTCAGTTTATATTCAAGTGGATAAAAATCTTCCATAAATTGTATTTTGGGGTCAATGGTACTGTGGGGTGAATGGAGAGTTTAAAATAAGGAGACAAGTCTAAGCAAATAATCAGATCACGACAGATGACTATGATGGTAGAATGATCATAGTTTTAGTGTAAGATTCCACTAGAAGAGAATAGTTGTGAAACTGCATTTCAGAACACATAAAAACAATAAACTTTTTTAAAGGAGGGAGGGAAAAGCCAGAATATCACTGAAAAATAGTTTACAAATACACAAGAAGTCTATGTGATTATCTTAGCAAGGTACTCTTAGCAAGGTATCTGGCTTTGTGCAACCCCTTTTATATGTAGAGTTTTTTCCAGAGGTATCTTTTTGTAGTATTATATCCTCACAGGGCTCTGGCAATTTCAGTATCATTAGTTCCATTTCATAAGAAATTAGTACTCAGAGAAGTTGTGTAACTTGCTTAGAATTAATTAGTGACAAAGCCAGGACTTGAGCCTATGTCTGGTTAGCTCTTACCAGCCTAATTGGCCACTTTATGCTTTGAGGATGGCAAGCTCAGTGGCTTAATGCAGAAAATTATTACTCGCAAGATCTCAGTGGGTCACATTGGTGGGGGACGAGAACGACTCTGGCCTTTATAGTTACTCTGATCCCTGGTTGATGAGGAATCCTGTCTCCAAGGCTACAGAGGCAGAAAAGGGGGGTGTAATGTCTTGCAAACTAATTCTTAAAGCATCTCTCTAGAAATGGTCCATCTACTCTTATTTCAAGAGCGAAAAGTCAGTCACATAGCTATGATAGAGGGAAAGGGATATAATCCTGCTGTTCCAGGCAAAAATGAACAGCAACATTGTGAAAAGTCCCAGTGAACATCAGGTCTGTAAGTCCGAAGTTCTCTCACTTCACTCTGGCAGATAATAGGATGACATTGATAAAAGGCAAGTATATGGATGTCTATATCACTTAGGGTGAAAAAATACAGAAATATAAGTATAGTATAAAGTACATCTGACACAACAGCAGAAGATATAAAAATACTTGAGACTTATTAGAATAGAACCTCCAAATGACCTGTCTGTGCTGAAACTGCATGAGTAGGTTTATTAATAATATAAAGTCAGGATAAAGGCAGGCCCAGTAATGTCTCCTATCAAAAGTTTCTTCCTGAGCTTCAGACCTCATTATCTAAGTACTAGACATCTCCATTTATATATCCAGATGTATCAGAACTCATAAATCCAAAATGTAACATACTTACTGCTTATCCTTAAAAAAATAAATTAAGGAACCATCTCACAAGATCCTGTTCTGAATTGGCACAGCACCAGCCAACACTCTGTTAGAAACGTCAGTATTCTTTTCTCTCCATCTCCTCTCCCCTGCTTCAACAGTGGACCACCAAATTAATTTGATCTTTATTCAGCAATGTCACCATCCCAAATGCCTCAATGCAAGCTGTAGTTCCTTCTCATATGTACCCATAACTATTGCCATAACTTCTTAACTGATCTTCCCGACTCAGTCCTGCCCACTCCAAATGACTGTGCACACAACACAATACACTTGGTCAGAGCAATATTTCTAGGATGCTTCTTAAAATATGATCTCTCTACTTAAAAACCACTGACTGCCCTTCTATTACCCATAAGATAAAGTGCAAGCCCAACTGTGGAACACAATGCCCTTCACTATTTGGATCCTACATTTCTGGCTTCCTCTTTTGACCTTCAAATCCGACTTCATAGGCACAAAACAACTAGCTCATTTCTGAACATACTACACACTGTTCTTCCAGGACTTTGTGTCCTTATACCAGCAGTCTCTCTCCCTGGCATGAATACCATTCCTTTCACAGTCTGGTGAATTTGCATTCAATTTTTAAAGATTAAACTGAAATATTACTTTTCTTAATTACACATCCCTCTTTCAAATATCTCTGTCATTATCCTTATCACTTTGTATTGGAATTATTTCTTTATAAGCCCATTTCCTCTTCTAGACTATGTGCTGTGGTAGGAATTAATTGTCCTAGAACTTAACATGAGCCCTACAGTTTTAAAAGAATTAGGATGGAGATGAGCTGGAGAATGAAATACTAATTGGATGGAACAAATAGTGAAGTTTTCAAACAAGAAATGTTGGGTTAAAACATTCAGAAACTAAGAGTGAATTGTGAAGTTTGCTGGAAAAAATTAAGATATAAAATATGATTACTAGGGTTACTAATAAGTAAAACACTATTGGAATAATCATTTGTTAGGAAATAAACTTGAGAGTGAGGAATATCAGAAGGACAAGAATGGTTCTGAAAGCAGATGACAGTGACCTGCTGGTGTTGGTTAGAGGACAATAAAACTCAACTGATCTGTGCTCTCCTGCACCTACTAATTCCTTTAGAAAATCTCAAATTGTAAAAAAAACAAATATTGACAGCACACCTGACTGCATGCACTTGGAGGAATTTTAAATTAGCACAAAGAAAAGGGTTTCCCTTGAAAGCTATTCTGGCATTTTATATTCAGACATTGCAAGTGGTATATGAACTGAAACTGAAGCAACGTGGTTTTAATAAAACGCTCCATATACATGGAAGGGGTGTGTTTCATTACCCTGGTGATAATTCTGCTTTTTTCTTTCAGAAAAGAGAACCCTTGAATCCCACTGAGCTGATATAATAGGCTCAATGAATCCCTATAGCGACAGTAGCATTAGCAGTGGGATTGTACAGATTTCCAATAGCAAAGGCCTGGGTAGAATTTCATTACTGAAGCTGTCTGATTGCTTTGGTTTAAACCTTTTCCTCCAATTCCTTTCTTTTTCTATTTAAAATCACTACAACAAACAAATGAAACAATAACACTACAAGCAGCAGCGTGGGCTGAGTGCCTCATTACCAAAGACTGCTGTGTAAACTTGTAGTCAAAACACTTTTTTTGAGGCTAACACAAAGTTTGTCATGATCCCCTATAACCTGTCAAGACCAAGATAAATGTGCACTGCGTGCCCTGGGTTTTATTGTTCATGCTGGTAAAATACATTCAGAAACTAGGAGAAGGTTCTGGAATCAGAGTGGCCAACTCATATTGCTTATTATAGAAACCTATTGTTCTGTTTTCATTTGCTGCTAAGTTATTATTTCCCTAGCTGCATGTACAGCCACTCTACATTTCCTTTATCTCAAAATAAAACTTCTCAGATGCTCTTAGAGCTACTTCATAGGAAGGTAAATGGCAGGATATACTGCTAGCTCATATTAAAACTTCTCTGTTCATTAAATTTGTGCCTTCTCTCATTACTAAGAGGACTTCTAAATTTCCCTGTCTGCACTTCTCTCATAAAAATCTTTTTAAATTCAATGACTTACTCCAAACCACTTCATCATTCTATGTTTCATAAAAAATTTAATCCTCAAAGTTCCACTAAAATTGTTTTGTGTCTAATGTCAGTTCCTAGTCAGTCTAAAAGCAGAAACTTCTATCACAAGCCTATAGGTACAGCCCCACTTGGCCCCTTCATTCAGGGAATCTCAAATTTCAGCCAATCACTTGGCAGACTGTAAAACACTCAGTTGCTTGAGATCTATGCAAGAAACACTTAGTCAGTAGATCTTAGATAGACCTGGATGGGCATAGGAGTTTGCATGCTGAAAGCATACCCAGGTGATTCTGATTCACACATGGAGACCTAGTGAAGAGCCAATGAGAACAAAACCCTGGTGCAAGAATATTTTTAACCCCATCCTCACTAATTCTAACACATGTCCTATCTGTACTGAGTGAATCAGCATGCCTTAATTCTATCAACCTAATGTCACATGCTCCACCATCACTGCCCTAAGTCTATCCATATAGCTGGGGGTTAGCCTTCATTTCTTGATTAGTACTCCAACTTCCAACCAAAACAAGAGCTGGGCCTAAAATGTCAGCCCCATTTGCTAGCATGTGGACACCTTGCCTAACTCCCATCAGAGAGAAACTTCTCCATTCTAGCTTTTAGCCATACTCTGATATTTTTATCAAATAATCTCTTTTTAAATCAGTAAGACAGAACCCCTAGCAGAATGAGTCATCACATATCTGATAAGACTTTGGAAACAGAAGAGACCAAATCTATTATATCTGATCCTCCTGGATTCAAGCTATCTCCCAGCTTCTATAGCTGAGCTTCTGGAAGGTCTATTCATCTGGACCAATACCTTTTGTGAGGGTTATGTACCCAGTCCTTCTACTAGATGAGTGTTTTGGGGTCCAAACCATAAAGTTTGCCCTGTTTCCTATATGAGGAATTCTTTTGACTGTATTTTACATTGTTGCCATGATGTCATTGGCTAGACTCAGGGTTATTATAAGAGATTTCTATGAAACTATTGTAACTACTGTAATGATGATAACAAGGATGTTGTTCACTAGTTTACCCAATTTCCTCTTAATAAGAACTTTTGTGGGTAAATTCTAGTCTAGTCTTGATACTAAAAATAGATTTATTGCTTATGAGCAATTGGTTTGTTTTTGTATCTCTTGGATACTGAATATTATAAGAAAGTAGTCCAGGTTTTGCCAGGAAGCAGAGCCTACTTCTAAAACTATGCTGCATGTTTTAAGTCAGATTCCCAGAAATATGATCCTCTCTTTTATTTTTGTATTTTCTTTCATCTCAATTTATATCTTTTGCTATATTTCTCATGTCTCCTGTAAGCTGTATTAATTTTGTAAAAAACTGAATTAAATCTTAATCTTGAATTCTTCCTGTCTTGACCACTTGGGCCCAAGATAACAAGATAACTTGAAGAGACAAACAACATTATCAAAAAGCATATATTACATCTCTGTTCCGAAAAACTGGAACTCTTTGGAATTATGAATAATTGCCCTTTGGGTATCTCCAATGTAGCCTGGAAAAGAAGACTGGCACATAGAGAATAACAGACTACAACGTAAGGTTAGGAATAGGTGTCATTGACAGTAATGAAAATTCAAATATGCAGGAAATCAATGAAGGCAGAAAGAGAATTCTAAGTTTTCCAAAAGATACAGGACTTGAGCTAGCACTAGAGTCATGGAGAGAATTTAATGTTTTAAAATGATAAAATAAGGAGAAAGACTTTCTCAACCAAATGAAGCATGGGGTACCGCATATAGAGTGTAGTATGGAGTATAGAGTATGGAGTATAGAGGGTAGTATGGAGTATAGTATAGAGGCATAATGAAAATAACAATAAAGTTGAGGTGAAATAGACATGAGTTTGATCCTGCATTGACATAGGCAGAATCCGTAATATTTCAGAATACTGTTGCTCATTGGTAAAACAGGATAGTGATGTTTATCAAGAGTTGTGCTTTATAAATACTAGAAATCACAGTGTTAAACAGCTACACAGTACCTCACACATCTTAAGTCTTAAAAAACTAGCCATTTATATGGCAATGAAACAGCAGGAGGTGGAATTCCTCCCACAGAAACTGCTACACTGGAAGAAGGAGAAAACATGATTACATAGAGCAGGGGACAAATGGTAGGTGGTCCTGCAAGTTACCAGATAACTTTGGACTTGATAGAGGAGGAACAAACGAGTTATTTAAAGTGACTGAACAGGACAGTGACACGATGAAAGCAGTGTTTATAAAGAAGATTAATGTGGCCTGGAGGAAAAGAACGAAGGAGAAAATACTGCAGGCATGGACACTAACTAGAAGGCTGCTGTGCCACCGGCACAAAGTGACAAAATACAGGATGAGGGAGGAGTCAGAGGACTGCAAATGGCAGGCTTTAAAGAAAATATTTCTTTACTTTCTTTGGAGAAGATTATGTGACTGACTATATAGGGGACATGAATGAGTCAAAGGTCAAGTCTAATCATAGTAATTGTCCTACTAATTGCCCGTGGTTTGCCTTTATCGCCTACTAGATACGTAAGGGAAGCAATATTTTTATTTTGCTCAACAGTATTTCAAGCATAGGAGGTACTCATAATATTTTTAAATAATGTCGTTCATGAATATGGAAGTAAATGAATGTTAGTCATGGAAAACTGAATGAATAAATAACATTCATGACTTCCACAAATACTGATGCAGTATTTTATTTAGCATTTTGTAAGATTTTTAAATGATTTATTTCATGTCGAACTTAACACTTTGCCTATAGAGTAGAAACTATTATCCCATTTAAAACTGATGAAATGAGGCACTGCAAAGTTTAGGCAATTTATCCAAGGCAACTTAGCTAGAAAATGATAGGGACAGTAATCAACCTTTTGTTTTCTGATGGCAAAACCTCTACACTTAACTCAGGAAAGTGGAAATGGACATTGGAAAAAGAGAAAGGACTGTCAAAAGAAAAACAGAAGTAATATAAACCAGTTAATTTTACATACCTTGATCTTCATAAAGATCAAGATTTATTCTTCATGTCAATTCCACAGGCAGATATTTACTTAGATTTAAATTAATCTCCTACTGTGGATAACAAGGTGCCCAGAAAGAAAGAAGGAGGCGCCTTGTTCTTAAGGACAGGAAAATCGAATAGAGGTGAGGAGATGTTACAAGAAATAAGCCCAAAGAAAATAGCAGAAAATAGACTTCAAATACACATTTGATTAAGTGTGCAGGAAATGCACATTAGTAAGTGTTAGGTCTTGGGAAGTAGGAACAAATATTGTGTTCCTTTGTTCCAATGCGCCTCTGATTTTATTTTCTTCTTTCTATAATACATTTTCAATTCTACTTCTCTGTTAAAAATTGTATAAAATATATTAGTCTAATCCAAGAGCATTTTACCAGAATCCCCCTTTCCAGAAATCTTTGGACTAGATGACTTATAAAGTGAGTACATTCCAGTTTAGTAGACAAAACAGTGGCTTTGGAAATTCAGAGCTTTCATATTTGCAGCCACACACACACCACCACATGCACACTGCCATTTTACTCCCATATAGAATGTTTCTATAGAAACTATTGAATTTATATAGAAATTCAAATGAATATAAAAATTACTCAGTTACTACATTAGAATCAGTTCTATGAACTATTTAGATATCCCCACTTGCAAGAAGTCACAAAAGACCAAATCTACACAGAGGAAACAATGAGATAGGTAATGAACATGACAGTTTCTCAGTAAGCTAAGAAAAGGTCATCAATCCTCCAAATAAAGACGTTTTACAATGGGAATATTTAAACATATGCACTACATGGTCTTCTGATACCTTAATGAGGCTATGCTAAAATGCAGTTTATCTTTGATCACAGATTTAGTGATACCTTAGAATCAACTGGGATGTTCTAAAAATACCAATAACCTTGACCTCACATGAATTAAATTTGAGTCCCTGAAGATTGGACCCAGAATATTAGACTCTTTTCATAAATGCCTGAGATGATATTAATGTGAAACCAGGATTGAGATCCATTACTTTAGGCTATGACTCAGAGACATATTGAGTATGTTATTTCTGCATTCACTACCTGTGGCTAGAACAACTGATGGAGAAGAATTAATGAGACTCTAGCCTGATAATTTAGCTTGTCCAAACTCATTCTTTGCCAGTGAAGAAGTCTTTATCTGAGTACTTCTAAATATTCATTGTGTCAGGTACATTTCTCCATACATACTATTTGGTTTCTGCTGAAAAGGATGAGATTTTTACAAGCCATCAATCAGTCAGAGCAAACTTTCACAACACCAGCCGACCCGTGGCAGTAGACCAGCCCTCTGTTCTTCCTCTCACACTTCGGGTAAGTCAGAAACTCGCTCCTCATCATGAAAATATGAACGGTTATGACTCACACTGTTTACAAGCTCTACACCGGTGGAGATGAAGTGCCAGAAACTGGTCTCCATATAATACCAAAGATGATCACTGATTGAGTGTTTGCTTTGCATCAGGCACTGGATAAGTGCTTTTCACAGCGTTAGCTTATTTGATGCTCACAGGAACCCTAGGAGTGATTGTTTTGCTCAGAGTTCTGTCATTAAACCCGAAAACATGTGGGAGTTTGCTTACATGGAATTTATTACATAAATATTGGCTAATTAAAATAGAAACGAGGATGCTGAGTTAACCAGAGTATTTGTAACTACACGAACTAGATAGGAAGAAAGGGGAAAGCTCTGGGATTAACAGGGTTTATAAAGCCCCTATGAGGCACCCACGCACAGGTGGTTCTCAGGAGGCTGGAGGGCATAAATGCTATTAGGCAGCCAATAGAGGCTGAAAAATGAATCTGGAGCCTCACCTCTCCTTGCTGCTGGAAGGATGATGACAGGACCAAAAAAGAAAGATGCCCTTTGTTCTACCTCCCAGTTTTCATTCTCCCACCAGTGCCTCACATTGGCAAACAAACTGGAAGTCACTTAATGAGTGAGTTTAATGAGTATGAGTCAGACTCCCATATCTAGCATTGATCAATAGAAAAAGGGAAGGCTTTGGAAGTGAGAGACAATAGGCAAATAAATAGTACAGTTAGGTATTCTCATTTTCCCCATATTATAGAGATTAAAACAACAACAAAACACAACCCAATCCTGTGAAACTTTTCAAGGTTACCAGGGTGCAAGTAAAGGAGATAAGCTCCAGACTCAAATTTGTAACATCAATGCTTCCTACTACTAACCAACACTGCCATCCATGTAGTACAGCTTCAACATATTCAGGTCAAACTAAGATAATCACATTCCATAGTGAGAGTTAATATTTATTGAGCATTTTCTATGTCTCAGACTTTGGGTTAAACACTTCATAGGTAATAATTTATTTAATACTCACAATAATACTATGAGATAGATACTCTATCATTGTTTCCTTTGCTGGCAGTATAATATGGAGATCAATATCATGGACTTTTGAGTACCTGAATTCAAATCCCATCATCATCACTTGTTAGCCAAATCTACACAAGATTGTTATTTAACATTTATTTTTATGTTTCAGTCCTCTCCTCTATAAAATGGTTTTATTAATAATTCTTAAACTGTTGTAGAGATAACTAAATGAGATAATTATAATAAATTCCCAGAATACTAAGCAAGCATTTGGCAAGAACTAGTTACTGTTGCTAGTCCCAGTTTTCAGATGATAAAAATTGAGTCGAAGAGGTTAAATAACTCTTCTTTGCCAGATCTTCAATGATGGTATTTTAAATTTGACTCATGCAAACTAGCCTTTCTTTTTCTTTTTGCCCAGTACTATAGTCTAGCTTTAAAGATGTATCTTCTTACTTGCAAAAAGGATAACTATATTTTTTAATTAGTTGGTTTTGTCAAAGTAATTAAGTTCATTTTATTCAGTTTTCAATAACATACACTCCACACATATTCTATTGGTAATTCCATGATTTACGTGGGCTCAGCTAGCAGCACTTTGGTTGATCCAACTTTTCTGCGTGAACTGAAATAACTTCCTCATACAGGAAGAGAAAACATAATGGCATAGAAACATGAAAATGTCATAGGCTGGTCAACAGCTCCTGTTACTCTCAGAGATATGCTAATGAAACAAAATCATAAAGAGCAATTCTTTTAATATTGCTCCTCTAGGCCTTCCTTATACAGTTAGAGATTTAGGACTTTGCAGAACACATGTTATAGAAATGTCCAGGGACAGAATGAGTTGGAACAAAAGAATTGCTCAAATTGGAAATGAAAAAAACAAGCCGGTTATTTATGTATCCATTACGTATTAAATTACTTACTTTTAAAATGTGTTACCTATTTTTATGTTTACTTTTATTTCTTCAAGGAAAGGCTTCTACCTGATCACCGGAAATACTTCGAAATTTTATAAATTGCATTTTTAATAGAGTTCACACATACTTCATTTAAATATTCTCATTCTCAATTCTGCCTCATTGCTCTTAAGAGCATTTTGTTGTATTCCACAACATATTTTTTTTCACCTCAACATTTAGTCGTCAAATAATATCAAAGAATCATTAACTTTCCCTTTAGTTTCTGCTCAGTCAAGCTGTGTGTAATTAGGTCCTTTAATCTTTTCTCTAAATAATTCTCCATTCTCTTAATCAGCCTGTGGTGTAATCTCTAAAGTTATTTTTAATTTACTGGCACTTGTTAGGCTGCATTGCATGAGACTTTACAGGTGTACTAGAGAAACTATGCACAATACACTTGATTACCCTGCAGAAGATCCATGGGGAATTTAGAGAGCCAGCAGGTTTATATGACATAATTCATGTCATTTGCAGGATCCCAGGTATATAAAACAACAGATAAAAGTTCAGAATCCTCAAGTTCTCTCAAGTCATCAGCAAGGGCATCTGTACAACAATGACTACATCCATGGGAATTTTTAACCAAAACTAGTTGTGTTTTAACCAGAAATACTTATCTGTACCCCAGAGGCCACTGAGAAAAGTTTAAGTAGAAGTGAGAGAGAAACCCAAGGGAAGGGAAGGAGAGATTCAGAGACAATAAGAGAGCCCTCAGACACATTTTAATTCTGCTTAAGTTTAATCAACATGCACTGTATGAGAAATATCTGGTTTCAAAATTCACATTTTTGATCACAAGATACACCTGATCAGATTCAACTGATCTGAATGTATCTAAGGACAAGTTCTTCGGAGACGGGGAATGAGTCTAACTATCTAATAAAGGTTCAATAATTAAATACATTTCCTGACAAATGACTGACCTGATGGGTGAGTAGTTAGGTTGAGTCTCTTCCTCCCTTACTGTACACTCCCCTCCCACAAAATGAAAGTGATCTATACTTCAAGAGAATAGGAGTATTCTTCGATCAAAGCTGCAAAGTGGTTCTACTCGCTTGATAAAATCCCTTGCGCTTTATCTGCTTTTCATTCGAGATCCCGTGTTAGGTTGTGGTACAGTAAAGAAAGATAGGAAAAGAGCTAAGATCTATGATACTTAAAGTAGAGTTTAATATATGAATAGGGGAAAATGTCACAACTTTGTACAAAATGAATTGCCCAACAAGCACCAAAGAAGGATGGAGAGAGACTGAATTTGATAGGATTCAAAGGAGTAAAGAGGTGAGCAGGTGGCAAGAAGGGGAAGAAATATTCAAGGAGATGGGCAGTATAGCCCAGGGACTAAGGAAAGACATTTTAAACCAGGTGAGCAATGTAATCTTAGCTAATTTATTCAGTCTCTTTACTGCTCAATTTCCTCTGGTGAAATGGACATAATGATAACAGCCAACTGAACTGAATGCTTACTGTGCACCAAATAAAATATAAAAGCTTAATATGAATTAACTCATTTAATCCTCACAAAATCCAGAAACTAGATATTAAGAGACAAATTCTATAAATTGCTTAGATCAGTGCAGAGCACATGACTGTCAATACCTCAACATCATCATTTCGTAGATAATAAAAATGAGATATGTAGAAGTATGGTATTTGACCAAGACTGTATAAACCACAATGGCAGAGGCAGGATTAGAATCACAATGTCTCTATCTAGAAATCAAGCAACTAACTTCTTTTCAATGTAGCCTTTAATAACCAACGAATAGCTATGATAGGGCCTGGCACGGTGCCAAATCCCGAGAAAATCTTAACATTAGTAGCTGTTCTTACTATTGTGGAATAGACAAGAAATACAGGAGATCTATATAATTCATTTATTACCTTAACCAAAATTTAAAGAATACTTGCAAATGCTTGGCACTGAACTCAGACCTAGGGTAATAAATGTAAATGAAGCATGATCTCTGCCCATAATTTACTTACAATACAGAAAGAAAATCAAGTTCATAAATAACTGAAGTACTCTGAGAAGTGCTCTATGGAAATGATAAGGAAATTATAGCTCCCTCACTGAATTGTCATGAGAATGAAATCAAGTTGACATGTGTCAAATGCTCATACTGGTACCTGGAACACAGTATTTAGAGTAATGCACTGTTTTAGATTTTATTGTTATTCTAACCCTCTGAGTGGTGGTATACTTAAAAAGAAAAGAGAGCAGAAGTAGCAAATTGATGTCCTGTGAGCCAAATTCAACCCCAGTCTTGTTTTGCTTGGCCTACACAGTGTTGTTTTTTCATGTGAATGAGTTGCCAACATTTAAATATTAGAAGTTCACATAGAAATTCCCCGTGTCACCTGAAAATAAAAACATGAAAGTATAATTATTCCTGACAAGTTTTAACAAGAGTCAGGGCTTAGCCACTTCCAAAGACATGGATGTCCTCATTCCATTGAATAGTGTAGAGACCAACTTAGAGATAACAGGCCCAGGTCACCGATTGTGCGACTCCTTGTAAAGAGGGAATTATATGGACTTCTGACCTGAGGACATACAGATGTCCCCCTCCAGGGCTATATCATTCCCAGATTTTCATTTACAGGATTATAATTTTGATCACTATTATGAATGGACTCTCTCCACATCATTTTTTAAAATACATCTAAGTGAATATTGCTAAATCTCTAGGTGGTGGGAAATAAAGGTACTACAACTTTTCCTAGTCCCACAGACAACAGATAAACCAGACTATCTGAAGATTGAAAGTCTCACTTAAAAAAAAAAAAAAAAACAGTTTCCTCCTTCAGTTAAAGAATTATCATATGATCCCATAATTCTACTTCTAGGTACATAGGCAATTGAAGACTGCTTAAACAAAAACTTGTACAGAATGACTCAAGGCATAACATTCACAAAAAGCAAAAGGTGGGGAAAACGCTAATGTCCATCAAATGATGGATGTATAGAAACAATGTAATATATCCATACAGTGAAACATTATTTAGTCAAAAGAGAAATTAAGTACACACTACAATATGGATGGACCTTGAAAACATTATGCTGAGTGAAACTCAGACAATGAAAGGCTACATATATGATTCCATTTATATGAAATACACAGAACAGGTAACTTCACAGAGACAATGCAGTAAGCAGTTTACCGGCAGCTTGGAACTGAGGAAGGGAGATATGAGAAGCAGCTGCTTCAATGGGTACACGGTTTACTTTGGAGTCGTGAAAATGTACTGGAACTACACAGTGGCAATGGATGCAAAACACTGTGAATGTACTAAATGTCACTTTATACTTTAAAATAGTTAAAATGGTAAATAGTACGTGTTTTTTACAACACCTTTAAAAAGAAGTATTATTTGGTGTGCCCTGGTGACTCCATCATTAAGTTTGCAATTTAAGTGTAGTCTGCATACTGCTCAAGGATCCAGATTAGTGATCCAGGTTCATGACCCGGGACCATGTGTGAGTGTGTGTGAGTGTGTGTGTATGTGTATATATGTGTTAGAGGGGACAATCAAAATAAACAAGTAAATAAATGCAAAATGGTTCTTACCCCTCTCTCTTTCTGCATGTCTGCCTACTTGCCTTCATCCGTGCCTGCTTTCTTTCTCTTAAAAACAAACAAAAAAGGCATTTTTCACAGGACTTGGATTCTCAAAGTGCAGGGGATTTGTTCTCTTTTGTCAAAGTAGCTTTGCTCAGTAAGCTAGCCTTAAATAATGGCTTAATTAGCACTATTGAATGAATATCAAATAATTATTGAGTAAAATAAAGCATGACCTAGTTACTCCTCACTAAAAGCAGGTGTCATTGATACTAACAATATTTTCCAACCAAGAAAACATTTGGATATGTTTTCCATTATTAAACAAGCTCATTTATTAAACTAAAGGTCTTCCAACCCCTCTTCCTAGGGCCAAACTATGAGAAATCATTACTCTGGAACCTTTTCTAACATAGTGAGTCTGAAATGGACAGAGATGACAGCCTTAAAAATAGGTACTGTTTGTTTATATTCTTATTACTCCCACCAAATAAGATAAATGTGTGAGGGGTTTCTAGCCCTGATGCTCCAAAAATCCATTCTACTCCACATTCAACCAACCACTCTAAAGATAGTTCTTCTATACCTTGTGGTTAATCATTTCTTTGGTAAATATTCCTATATTTTTCAACCCCCCTTCAGTGATATGGTGGCCACACCATTAAGCAACCTGCTCATCCTTCCTGAGACTGGAATGATCTCTGATTTGTTAATGTCTCTAAGAGCAGCATAAAAAACTAGGCTCAGATTTCCAAATTCAATCCCCAAGGGTTCTGGCGTAGGATTTCAAAAACCCTGAAAATTATACTTCCGGTGATACAGCTTAAATTTATATTTACTTTGGAGACCATTGTTTCATTTGGTCTCCTATTGTGTTTGTTACCAACCAAAACTTGGAGATGGCTGTAAATGATAGTTTTTCAAAAAACACACAGAAGAGAAATACTCACATCATTATATCTCAAAGAAGGGGTGGGATCCAGGAGTGGAGAGAGTACATCTGGAGAGTTTGGAGAATCATACAAGCTGGTTATGAGGACCTAGGTCCTTAAGACCCCTACCAATAAGTTTCGTGTCTTTAATAGTAAGGCATGTCATAATAAAGCATTGGGATTTTACAGTCCAGGAAACATTTTAAAACTTCACCAACAGAGCCTCAATGAACAATCCCCATAATGCTATAATGAAATAGGCGTAGAGAAATAAAGTTACTACTCAAGGTGATACAAAGCTCAATTCAAATACAGGTCTTACTGATCCCACACGTCTTGCTCTTAATTATTAGGTGATAAGGTAAAGAAAAATACCTTAGATAGGCGTGCCATGTATGAGTTCAATCTGCTGGGCAGACCAACTCATCCTGCCAAAGTTGGTCATGCCATAACCGACACATCTAATTCCTGTCCCAGAGTTATAACATCTGAAGGACCCACCTGCAAACCACAGCAAAGCTATTTACATTCCTATAGAGTGGCAAATATTATTTAAAAAATTAAGTTGACTGAAAAAGCTAAGGACTAGGAACAATTTATGTCAGAGAAGTGGGTTTTGTTTGACTATTTGTCTCATCTTCACCTTCATCAATCATACTCAGATTATATAAATGTACATTATATGTCTTTGCTCTGTGTTCTCATTTCTATCATATAAATGCATTATAATTTATTTGTCTTTCTTCTCCATTAAGTTGCAAAAGTTCAGGGACAGGGACCATATATATATTTCGTACTGGTGTTTCTAGAACCTATCAGAGTACCTAGAATAAAACAGGTATTCCAGAGTTATACGTACCGTGTAGTTCAACAGCTGGACTGTAACTTGTTCTTTTAATTTGGGGTAAAAATTAAAGAATTCTAGTGATCATTGACCATCTGTGTTCCATTTTAAAAGGGTACATTACATAGGCAACAATGACCTTAAAACTCCCATGTTGACTCCATAAAAGAGAAAATTTCACTATCTAGCCATGTAATAGACTCGAGAACTACTCGGTTGTTAGCTACAAGGAAATATTAAATCTCAAAATTAAAATTGGTAAAAATAATTTTTGGAGTAGAATTCATCTTAGAGTAATTGAAAAAAAAAACTGATAAGAACTGAGATAAGCAAAGTCTTAATAAAGAAGTCACTATGTCTCCTTCATTGATAGTGATTTGGATACATAGCACCTTTCTGGTGGAAGGTTAATCCTATTTAGACATACATATGGCACTCTAACACTTCACTGCTTTTTCATTATTTTTAAGCAATCGACACAGTATTCATCAACCTCCAGAATTTTCATTACAGAAGAACCCAGTGAAAGATTTGTCTTGAAGCTTCATTTACATAGTAAGTAGGCTATTTGTAGTGACTTAATGGTAGGCTAAAAGAGATGAGGATGTGAGTGAAAGTAGAAACCACAACTTGGAAATGTGGCTATGCTGAGGAGAGAAACTAAACTGACAAAGAGAAGACACAACTTAAATATGTCACCCAACTGTTTTGTGCCTCTGTGTTTTCCCCTTTAAAATAAGCGCCAGACAAGTTCATCTCTAAGTCTCTCCTCTCCACAATGTTGTGTGACCTTAAACAAATGAGAGGGCTTTTTAGTTGTTCATAATGTCTGAAAATTAGCAAGCTGTGTTTTCCTAAGACTATGGATAATACATCATCATATACCAATAAAAAGTCATTTCTTATAAGATATCTTTTGAAGAGTTATAACGGGGTTGGAGGCCCATTCACAAGAGGTCTACACGTTCTTCTTTTGGAATATTGAACTATGACGCAGATGACAAGAGGTAACAGGCAGGAGGAGAAAGCAATTCTCGAAAAGGCAATTAATCTAAGTGTAACACTAAAGTATTGTGATGCAATTTCTAGTATCATAATACTTAAAACGATCATCTGGTAGGAAATCACGATGGCTTTGAAAGCTCTTTACATTTCAGTTTTATGGGACTGAACAAGTAAAAAATCATTTTGGAGTATATTATCTAGAGTACTCAGCAAAAGGAACTTTAAAATTGAATCCTACAAATGCATAAGTAATACTGAAGCTCAATATCCTGCTTTATCAATTCAAATGTCTGCATGTTGCATTTCTATAAACATGAATGTTTTTCACGCATTGTATTTCTATGTATTGCTCAACTACAAATATATGGTCTATAACAGTAACTTGACAGCCAAAATAAACAGAATAAAAATCTAAACTTAAAGAGGATCTCAAAATTCAAGCTGTGAAAACTTGTTTAGAAAAAAGTGAACCTATTTTTATGGCATCCTAAAACTTAAAAAACAATCTTCTGTTAATATTTATACAAATATTCTATGTTGTTGTTCAATGCAAATTAAAAGCAGTAATTTAAATTTCATTAATTTGTCACTATAAACATGACTTTATGCTGTAAAGATTCAATTAAAAGGATTAAAATTTATAAAATAATGCTTCTATAGGTTATAGAGCAAATATGTTCCACTTTAAGAAGACTTTTACAGGCATAAAATACCTTACAGAATGAAATTTTAAAAAATGCTTAAGTTCCTGTGAATATAAATTACTTAGAAAAAATAATGTAAATAAATATTAAGTTATATTAAAAATAAATTACAAACCAAGGTACAGCAATTTTAATCAGATATTCAGCTAAAAGAAGAAGGAATCTCTTCAAGTACTTTTCTCTGAATGTCCATGTTTCCATGGCAACTATTTCTTTCCTTCCCTGCTTCCTAATATCTTCATCAATCAATATTGTATGATAATTGTTTCCATGGAAATTTGAACTTGTTGACTTTTCCCCTAGCCTAATCACCAACTTCCCCCCCAAAAGGTGAACCAAAGATATATAATTTTTTATCAAAGATGAATTTAGACAAGGGTAAAAGGACTTTTAGCAATTTGGTGGTAGACAGGGCATAATTATCACATAATTGAAGAATAGGGGACCTGCACATAAGGTTTTTTTATTATTTTGTAAATCAAAGCTATTTTCATAAATATTAAATTAAAAAGATAAATTTAGAATAACCAACACTTTGGAATGAATTGTTATTATGGCTTATTGTCATTTTGTGTTTTATTTTACCACTGTTCACTGCCTTCAGCTTCCTCCTCCATCTATTTCTCTCTCTGCTATCCTCCTATAACATCACACATTGTTTTTGCTTCAGAACATTCATATACTCCAAATGAAAATTCAGACATTTTCTTCCTGAAAAAAATGTGTACAACAGATACAAGTGTGTAATCAATCTACTTGAACACATTGATTTTGTGTCTACCTTGTATGTTATACCTGAGCACCTATGAGAAATATTAGGAGTAGGAGCAGTACTTGCCCCAGCAGAGTTTGCACTCTAATGAAGGTGTGTGGACATAAAGTAGAGACTTTCAGAATAACAAGTGTCTGGAAACACTGTATGCTTTAGTTAAAATTTCAAAGTCCCTCTGGATAAACACATAAATGTAACACATATGCACACATGTGCACACACACAAACACAAGAAACAAGAATAGAATGACAGAGGTTTGTACAAAGAACTAAAAGAAATTGAATCTGATTTTTAATAATCATAATCATATAGACCAAATTCCATCCAAAGATGTTAAATGAGAGAATATAAAAAGTGGTTATTTACAAAATTAGTATTTGACTTCTCGAAGACTTTTCAGATCCACACCCTCACTATCCCCTAAAATGAAGGCTAACTTAGGCATCACTTTTTTACACTCCTATGACCCATGATATGTAACAACCTGTGAGGGCATTTATTGTGCTCAATTTTAGAGGTTTTCTTTTCTGTGTCTTTATTGAAACTGAGAAAACATGGAATATGGATATTTTATCTTCACACTGCTAGTGTCCAAAGATATTATATGTTCAATAAATATGTAGCCTCTACTGTAAAGACAGGATCATAGATAAAGTCTAGAAATTAGTATAATGCGAAACCAATGATAATGAATGTTATAAGCAGAAGTACAAAAAAGTATGAAAGTATGAAGAGAGAACAGAGATTAGGAACCAATTCCATGAGAGTCAACAAAAAGGGTCCTAGTGGATGGTGACAATGGAAGTTGACCTTTGAAGTTTGATTAGGATATCATCATATAGGGATAAGTCAGAATGAAGGTGCACTTTGCAATGGAGGAAACATGAGTAGCATCAGGGAGGCAGGGAGAAGAACAGAGCATGCTCAGAGAAAGACAGGTTTTTACAGAATGTCAAAGACACAATAATGGGAATAAAGCTGGAAAAATCAATTAGAAGCATGGGTTAGAGTTTAACTTCAATGAACTTCAATGCCCAAATTAAAATAGACAATAGGAAACCATGTGAGGACAGAACAGAGGTAACTGAAATAGAAACACGCCTTCCCAGGAAAACAATTCTTAGAAGGGCTCCTGCGTGTTCCACCTACTCTTTGTCAAACAATTCTTACAGCATTTGTCAGCTGGGTGTTCATCTGATCTTTGCACCTACCTATACAATTAGAAGTTTTATTCACTACCAGTGTCTTATAAAATGGTATTCTTCTAATTCTGGACTTTATGAAGACAACATAACATAAAACATAATTCAAAGTGATTTAACCACAATGTGAGGTGAAATCTATTTTTTGTTAACCAAATACTGAATTGGACATATTGGACCTACTACACACCATAAATAATATACTTGCCATTCTGGTATGCAGGAATAGGTTAAACAATGGAAAATGTCTATGTCCTGCTTCCATTTTGTATTTTCTCTTTCAGTGATCCTGGACTGTTTTTCTTCAGAGCCCCATTATAGTCTATATTCCACTTCAGTCTGTATTATAATGGTTTTATATAAAAAGCATGATTTGGATTAGGGATTATGTTTAAATGAGAAAAATTTTTCCGTATTTCCACGTGCAATTGTTCAGTCTTAATTAATTCAGCAATGTACATATTATCCCATTTCCTTAATCCAGAGACATAAGTTATTGCAAGGCAGAATTAACTTACGAGCCCCCAGGAAGGAAATAGAAAAGTAACTTCAATTGTAAGATCAATTCCAAGTTCAAAAGTGTTAAATATTAATTTTGAAGAGGATGTTGAGTGTACTTTAGAAATATGGTGTCATTATCAACAAGTCATCTCTTTACCAACTTTTTCTATATTTATAGCTATTGGTTAATTCTAAAAGCTACTACACAAATCTCCATGGAAGTCTCCTCTACTTCAGTGCTTGCTCTGCAAAATGCTTGCTGACTGTTAACCTATTTCCCTGGGATTAGCTCCACTGGGTTTGAGTGTCTTTCTGTTCTGTGCTTTTCTTTCAGTGAGAGTTCTCTAAACTGTGTTGAACTGCTGACTTTTTAGTGGGATAAGAACAATGATAGATATAGTTCACCCAAGGCACTGACTTTTGCTTGCTTTATCTTATGTTCCCTAGCTTTAGCAAGTTGCTTATGTGTATAAATATTACAAAATAAAGTAGTAACTAAAATGTATTGAACTCTATGCACTGCATCCAAAAAATTACATTCATTTTCCTGATACATTTCACAGTGTTCTTACAAAGTTTTGATTATATTATATATCTTACATATAAGATCAAGTAGCACACTTGTTGCTTAAGAGTCTAAGTTGCTTAAGAGTCTAAGTCAAGACTTTAAGTATTTTGGAACTCCAAATCCAACACTTTTAAACACTGGGGTTTATGTGCTATGCCTTCAGAAAATTAGCTGGAGAGGGTAAATAAGCAACATAAAATACAAAGCATTGAAAAGTAGAAATGGACATGAAGTCAGAATGGTTTTGTAGCCAGAATGAAGAAAGTTAAATGGTTTCTAAGGAATGTATTTATCTACCTGTAACTTTACAATTTTAATTACATTTTTATGAATGTTGAAATATCACATCTACATTAACATTTTAACAAAGTTAGTGCCAAAGTATGATAGTTAATTCCAAGCCAAAATCATTTTGTTTACTCAACAGAAATACTACCAATCATTTCCTGTTTATGCTGAAAATATTTTTCTTTGAATATTTGAAACAGTATAAAATATACTACTCACCAATCTGTAAAGCTTCAGGACAAGCTTTTTTTGAAGAAATCATAAACTTCCATTTCCAAAGCTCCACTGAGTGACCTTTCCCTTCTGTTCAGCTCAGGGCCCCATTAACACCATTTTGCTTCTTGACCCTTAGACCTAGGCTTCCCACTGCTATCGATCTGTTGATGTTTTGTAAGCCCTTGCTTTGTCTCTTTTGACCATACACCTTTGTAAGTAATTCCCTCACTAATATCAACTTCTTAGTAACATCCAGAATTAATTCTGTTTTTGCAGGGTCTCTGACAAAGACTAGGAGAAACCTGGGTGAAACCTGAAATGTGAATAATCTTGAGGAGAATAAAAATCTAATTCTGTTTAATTATACCCAAATTGCTTTCACAATTTACCTCATTACTCTCAGGGGAAAACCACTGACTCAACTTTGGGTAACTGGATGGTAACTGCTGCTAATTCTGACCTTTCCTAAACCTCATTATAATATTCAGTATTCAGAGTTCTAACTAAATAGGAAAGCACCTGTTCATTTGCAAGGACTCAGAGCAAATCTACTAGATGTTCTTTATGGATTACTTTCTGCAAGGGATCTTCTACAAAATGTCTGCTTCTGATTTGGCATTTGATAATTCATTTCAAAACACAGAAATTTTCTCTTTTGAAATTTAAGAAGTGAGCATATCAAGAAGAAAATAACACTTTTTTCAATGTTAATCCTTTTTTAAGCAATTGCTCTATTTTGGATATAAGCTAAGCTTTTCTAGGATTTTAAAAAATACTAATTAAATCATTTTTATAATAGTGTTTTAGATGGGTACAGCTGTACCTGGAGGGTACCTGGGACCTCAATACAGCAGCAGATTGGTGGCACCTAAGGAAAGGAGGCTGGAAAGCAAAGAAATGAGAGATGTCACATGAGAACCACCTGCGAGGTGACCAGACATACTTGGATGACAATGTTTTAAGTTGTTGGCTTAGCAGTTGAGTGGCTCTATTAGCTAGGGAGTTCATCTTTCTTGGAACTCAAGATTTTCAGAGTTGGCAAAGCATCCAGAATAACAAGTAGCATGAAGATAGCTTGGTTCCTCAAGAAATGCAAGGTCATAAACAGTATATAGGAAACAGGTTCAGATACTCCTCAGAGTATCTCACACATCTTGGAAGCTAGCCCAAGAAGGTTGTAAGTCATATGATCCTTGCTCCCAGATTTTCATAACACAACGTTCGTCACTAGCATACCTTGATAAATACAGTTTTGTTCATAGTCCTCAAAGTGCCATTCTCCACAAAACTGCTAGAAATACGCTGACCTTATCAGTTTTTGCGAGTCCTCCACCTTGTTTCTTTCATGTTCTTTCTTATGTGAATCTAAGATGTTAGTTTTTTTTTTTTTACATCAAAACAAGATTCTTGTGACCTTCTTTGAATACTCAGCATCTATGCCATTCCAGGCTTGAATTAAAGACTTGAAGCTTGAAGTCAAGAAGTTCATGGTTTATCTAATTTGCTGTAGTTTCTCTTTTCATCTTCAGTCACACTCACTCATTCATTCACCTACTCAGTTGTCCATTTTAACAGCATTTCTTGAGTAACACAAACCACAAAGTATACTAGAAGGCGTGTCAATAGATTTAGCTTAGTTAGATTAAGTGCCTATCTTTGAAGAATTCCAGTTTTTGTGTGAAGCAGACCTAATTATGCAACTGACAAAATGTCAGACATGATAGATATGAGCTGAATACACAGATGACGAGAGTAGTAAATACTTCCTGGAAGACATTAAGGAAGACTTTAGGGAGAATAATACTGAAGTTGGATTTAAAGAATGAATAAGCATTCTCTGGTGTAAAGTGGGAGAAGACCATGCCAATCTGTTGGCACAACAGGAAAAAAGACTTGAAGGTAGAAAAGATGATCTTTTCCTTGTAGCTTCAGTCCCTAACTCTGACTTCAAGGCACTGCTCTCCTTCGAGACAGTCATAGAGGTTCAGAGCGGTGGCAGCACTTTTTAGTAAAGTTGTCTCACTGTCTCTACCTAAAGGGAGGAATCCTCCACCTGAGGATCTCTCCATAGAAATGAATGCCAGCTCTAGGTCCCACTCTTTAAGAATCTCTCCATATTACTTATAAGATGCATGGATTTAAGTTTTAAAAAAGATAAAAATTTAAAAAGGGGGTGCAATGGGTAAATGGTGAGCTTTGATTAGCTGAAAGATGGCTCAAATATGACAAAGAGAAGTTTGCAACATAGGTATCTGCTTTAATACAAGCTTCAAGAATATGTCTATAATATTCTCCTCATATATATGTTTTTTTTATATTCTTTTGCTGCCAGAGTGGGAATATAAATAATGAATTATGTGCATATACCCATGGAACTGTGTCATATGATCTCAATAGAAAAGTTTGATCCATCTATTATTCTTTAACCTTCATTATAGCTATGGGGTATTTTGTCATATTTTCAAAGATGGCTTAGCAGGTCTACATTCTTATAGGTAATTCTAAGTACACTGAATGAAACTGATTTCTTCTTTTTGAGAAACTAGAATGGAATAATAGAACATGCACAGGGCTTCATCTGGTTTATTTAACCCAGATCACTATGCATATAAATGTTTCAATCATTTTAAGAAACATGCTTTTAACTCAATAACAAGGTTGGCTGACTAATTTTTTGAAAACTGCTACAATCAAAAATGTTGGAAGCCCTTTATATAAATGTAGCTATTCATAAAAATTATTATATCACTACTTATTCCAAGAATATATTTATAAAAACATCTATTTATAAAAAAATTTACAAAATAATCAACACGACATTGTACAGTTTTAAGATTTAAAAAATATCAAAAACAAGTCTTTACTGACTTCATCATTTCCAAGTTTTCCATTGGGTCACTTCAACTCTGTATTTGTTAGATATCAAAATGAAATCCATTACCACATGAACAATTCTTATTCAGCTAAATTTTGATAATATATAAAATTATATCTTGTGGTAACTGAATATAAAATTGTTACAGCAAAATATTTAATATCTTCTATCAGGCATCATCTTCCTTTTCATCTTTGATTAGTTAATTCCTGCTCATTCTTCCCTTTACCAGGGAAGTTTTGGCCGGGCTTCTCTGATTTGGTCAAATTCCCATTTTACATTTTCCCATTCATTCAGTACATCTTCTTTATACTTGTCATAGACATAAATTTACATTTGTTCAAATGATTATTTGATTAATGTCTGTAAGCTCCAGGAAGAAAAGGGCAATGTTTGTTTTTTCTCACTACTATTTTCCCCAGTGATGAATGAGTGAATGAAATGTCTGTCAGGTGGAATGTTGAGCAAGATAGCTCATGGAATTCAGTCTCATGTAGGATAGTTTGTTGCAATTAAGAGTTAATAAGAAGCCAACAACAGTGAAAGATCAAAAACTTGGAGAACCTGCCAGAATTTTAACTATGATTATAAGGAATCACATCAGGACAGTAAAGGGTTGTTTACAAAACTGACCCAGATACCAAGACAATAACTGGGGATGTTTTTGTAGACACTTTGAACCATCATCATACAGGGAATGTTGTAACTATTGTTTGGTGTTTTAGGGTAGTTTTAAGTCTCCTGGTCTTTCAAATTGATTGCCCAACCTTTACAGATTTGGAGATTATACCAGAAACATAAACTATTTTTTAGAATTATTCATCTAAGTCTTAATATTCCCATTAAAAAATGAGAAAGTTGGAAAAGACTAATGCTAATTTTACCAACACATTAGCATTATCTGGGGAGCTTTCAAGTAACCCATAGCCCAGGAGCAACTTTAATCCATTTAAAAATTCCATAGCATATCTCTGCCAGATTTCATTAAAGCCTTAGTTTTCTCATCTTTAAAATGAAATGATAAGTAATGTTTATTTAGAATATTATAAAAATCAACTGGAAATAAAAACATTTAAAGTTAGAAAATAAATTCCTGAGTATGGAACCCAGATCTTAATCTGTTTCTTTCTATCTCCAGCTATCCTGAAGGATAACCAGAGTTGAGAACCACTGAAATAAATTATACCTTTTTCTCTTGCTGTAACATGTCATTTCAACTTGATAAGAGACTTTATAAAAGACAGTCCCATCTTCAAAATTTTGTGAGGGTTTTAAACTTAGCAACTTTAAAATTCTCAGTCTGCAAAACCACTGGGTCACATAGTGATGTTATGTACTCTCATCAGCTGTGTGCAAATAAGGTTCATGAGGTCTTAGCTGATCAATGTTTTAATAAGGTCAGGATAGAGAATAGCTGTGCCAATGGAACTATTAACTCCCAGGCTAGCTTTACATGGTGGGGCTGTAGAAATAACTACACTCTTTAGTCTTCTCTCATCAAAAGGGCTTCTGCCTGAAATATGGAGATCCATAATAAACACCATGTTGCTCATTGAATTAAAGTGGAACAAGAACTGTAATACAAATAGTCAACAGCTTTAAATATAAGTGCCTTTCATTCAAATTTGCAATGAGCAACGCAACCCAAATATGAACGTTTTATTTTTAGAAAACAGTTAACACAAGTCAATCATTGTGCTTTTAACAGAATCATAACTTTGAAGATTAACTTTTCTAACATCCTACCTAAAATCTATCTAAGGTTGAAATCCTAATTTAACATGCCTTATAGACTGTTGTCTATCCTTTGCTTAAACACATCTTCTCGTGGGTGAACTCTGTGCCCATGCACCATCAGCTGGAGGCATCCCCATTTGTTAGGAATCTCTTTGGTAAGTTTAAAAAAAATTCTCATAGCATTAATATCATCTCTTCCTTCTAACTCATCTTCAGTCAAACAGAATAAATCTTACCTTCAACACCATCTTGTAAGCATTTTAAATCCTTGTAAAAGATATACAAAATCTCTAAGTTATGTCCCCCAGTGTATCTTTCAAAGACATTCTTATAAACTCTCCATGTTGTTGATGGATGGAATGCATTTTCATGTAGGTGCTATAGCCACCACACTTTCTATGATAAGCACCCAATAGTTTATTTGTAGAGTAGAAAATTTCATTTAATTGAAGAAACCCAAGTTGTGTCCTGCTTTTTATTATAAGCAAGGCAGAGTGTTTGAGTTTGCTTGCTTACACAAATTTATCCCTTTTCCATGGCTTAGGAAGTGGAATATCAAAAATTTTCAATTTCTAAAATGACTAAAGAATTCAAATTTTGAAAACTAGATCAATTAGCAACACCTACTTCTTCTAAAACAAGCAAAGATGCATTTGGGGAAAAAAGTATGGTCATTTTTAAATTGCTTCCATTTAAATGGCACTTTTCTCTCTGGAAATAATTAAGAACTTCTAAAACAGAAGTTCATAAGCAATAAGAGGATATTGAAAATTTCTCCCTTTTTGCTAACATAGAACTCATGGCTTCCTCTGGTGTATTAACTTGAATAAAATAGTAAATAGCAATTTTCAACAAATTGCATGGTAATAATATTATTTTTTAATCAATTCCACACAATGAGTATAGTTCTTAACACTACAACAAAAAAAATCCTGGGAATTAGACAAAGACTCAGAGATTTTATTATTAAACCCTCTCTCCCTGCACCCATTTTATAGATGGTTTTGCTGTCTCTGTCCTCTTGTTCATGAATCTAAGAATTATTTTATCTTTGTGGAAGGAAAGTTTGAACTCCTGTCCAGGTGACATCAGGTGTTTGGTATCATCTATAAAAAGTATGAGTACTTAGATAACCACTTCTCTATATGCAAAAAGCAGAGTTGCAATAGAATGCATGTAATTGCATAGAGTTGCAATAGAATACATTGCCAATTTCAGTCACTATCAACTCTGAAAGACGCAATATTTAATCCATCCCACCCACTTCTTTCCTCTCCATTCAAATAAGTTTTAAAATATGTCATCCTCACACACTCCTTGGTTCACATTTCTGGCTATAGAGCCCATCCAATCTTTATCTGATTGATAAATAGATGATTTCTCATTGTCAAAGACTGGTTTCTTGAGTTTTCTTGAAAAAGTATAACCAATTCTGATAAACTGATAGAATATGTCTATCATATTTATGTCTCATATTTTGTTCACCACTTCAGATGGCATATCAGTGATGCTCTAATTTTTCTCTTGTCATTAATATACCTATTAAATTGTCCTTAAATAAGAGTGTTCCCTTTTCAGACTCAGAAAGACCAAGGAGTAGTGAACTCACAAAGCAAGAGATACTGACCTGACATTAGTATTTCAGAATTCAAATATGATTTCCATATTTTCTTACAACTAGAATGGCATATTTAATCATCTAAAGCAGCATTTTCCAACAAAATATAATGTTAGCCACAAATACAAAGTACCTATGTATGTCATTGCAATTAGTAGCCACATTGTAACAAATTTAAACAGGTAAAATTAAATTTAGTAATATATTTTATTTAGCCAAATATATCCAAAGTATATTACCATTTCAACATATAATCAACACAAAATTTATCATATTGCATCCATTTTCTCTTTTATAAAAGTCTTCAAAATTTGTTGTTTATTTTATACTTTATCACATCTCAACTTAGAATAGTTTTTCTTCTCTCTGCCATTTTAGTTAAAAATTGTTTTAAATTCTCAGGAGTTCCACGGTTAAAAAGTATCTTAAAAACAATATGATAAAAAACAACAACAAAAAGTTCTCTCCTTATTCCACATATACGGAGAAATCTCAAAATACATAAGTATACAAGTATTGGCTTCTAAAACGTTTCCCTCTTATAAAAACTATTATGTCATCATTCTTGAACTATGCTGAGTAGAAAGAGAGGAAGAAAGAGTTTTTATCCTCAAGAAATATACATTCTAAAAAGGGAGAAGTCTGGCAAAACTAGTCATGACTGTTGTGAGAATGAAGTAAGAATAGGGGACATGAAGAGCATTCTTTACAGTATCTTTTACCAACCTGAAGTAACATATTCACAGGCTTCATGTATTCATCTGTAGACATTCATGGACATCTTTGTATGGGTCATTATGCTGTCCTCCACAATGATTAAAACAAAGTCTGAAAATGTGTATTTTCAGTTTCCTAGTTTTCCCCATGTCTATATGCATCCTGAACGCTTCTAGTTATGGCCACTGTTCTCCATCTTTTAAGTCATTAGCATTGCATTTCTCTGATCATTCTTCCATAATCAAATGCCTGCCTATTGGATAACTGTTGGGAAAGAATGTATTTACTCTATCTATCTATCTATCTATCTATCTCTGCCCTCTCTCTTTGCAATATATCAAGGATCTAAAAAAACTGCATGTGAATAATTTAAATTAAAATTGAAAGTTTCAATTAATTTTTCCTAGTTGTTTCCTCCTACTTTCAAAGGTTTTTTTATGTTTGAAAAGCACTATTTAATTGAAAAACCAGAAAAAATTCAATAGCAGACAGATTAAATATCATCTACATAACCTGATTATTAAATCTATCCAAATAACATAGTTGCATCAGTCATGAGCAAAATACATATGATACGGAACTTACAATGGCTCAATTTGTGATTTTTTAACTTTATGGTAATATACAGTAGAAACTGTACTTCCAATTTTGAATGTTGATCTTTCCCTAGGCTAGAAATATGTGTACCTGGGTGCCCTCATGATGCTGGGCAGAGCATCCAGCTGCAGCTCCCAGTCAGTCACGTGATCAGAAAGTTAAGCCACTGATACTCTACAGATTGTTTTTCCCTTTCAGTATATTATTCAATAAATTACCTGGGATAATCAACTTTTTCTTATAAAATAGATTTTGTGCTGAATGATTTTGTCCAGTTGCAGGCTTATATAAGTGTTGAGGCACCTTTGAGGTAGGCTACGCTAAACAAGGATGTTTGCTAGGTTAGGTGTATTAAATGTACTTTTGATTTAAGATATGTTCAAGTTTGATGGTTTTATTGGTAATAATCATATCTTAAATCAAGGAAGATCTGTAGAGTTACAGTTAATTTTGCCCCTATTATTTTATCCTATTGGAAATATGGCCAGTAAAACACACACATATTTGTTTTTAGAAAAAGCAATAGCTCTGTTAAGACATAAATGGAAACCATTGAGCAAGGAGAGATTTCTGATATTTAACATTTTGTGGACAAAATATTCCACCACAGATTCCCTCTCTACCTCATTATCACCAGCTTTATATATAAACTTAAATGCAAAACATTTTCCAAGTATTTTTGTTATGATGTCTTCTATATCTCAAAGTTTGACTTAGGTATCCATATTCAGATTGCTAACATGTCACTTTATGTAAAAAAGCATTTGCCAAAAAGTAAAAATCTATGATTTTCTTAAACATTTAATATTGAGGAACAGAGCAAGATCACCTACATAAATCATAATCCTAACCCCAAAAAAGGTACTGCCACAAAGGGAAGGAGTGGGATTGTTTAAAAGCACTTTTTTCCCTGATCTAGAGTATTAATGACAGTCATATCTTCCTATCTGCATATCTCATCAGAGCATTGAAAAATAGCATAAAAACTGTTCTTCTAAATGTGCTTTTATGCATAAGCAGAATAATAATCCTTTCACTAAGATTAATATCAGCTACTGTGATGAACCAGGCTAGCTATTTTATTGATCCATTTTTATTTATTTTTTTCCTACAACAACTCTGTGTGATAGGTATTGCTAGATAAAAGACAGTTGAGGTTCAGAGAAAGTGTGTGCTAACCCAGAGTTAATAACCTGATATGCATTACATGTGTTTTGTTTGCAATGTTAAGTCAACCACTACTAAAATTAAACACTGTGAACCTGCAGGCATTTATAAAAACTATTTCCAAACAGAAACAATAAATATTGTTTAATTAAGACAGGTAGTGGTTATGTTACTTATGGTTAAAGTCGTAAAATTAAAAAAATATAAACTTTCCTAATTGCTAGACTGGAAGTACTACAAACTCAAAATCAGTAAAAACAGACTTTGATTTTTTAAAACTTTTATTGAAGGAACATTGCATCACAGCATTATATAGGTTTAAGGTGTGCCTCATTGGATATCAACATCTGTATATAATAAATTAACATCACCACCAACAATCCAATTCTATCTTTTAAAATATAATTGACCCCTTTTATCTGATTTTCTCACCCCTTCCCTCTTCCTTTCAGGTAACCCCTAATTTTATTCTATAGACTAAGTTCCTTTTTTCATTTGATCATGTTCATTTGTTTGTTTGATTTCTCTATATACCATGTATGAATGAAAGCATACAATATTAGTCTTTCTCTTTTTTATTTTTGTCACATGTTGCAAATTCATGTTACAAATGGCAGGATTTCATCTTTTTAAATAATTGAGTAATATTTGATTTACTGATGTTCATCTAGATTATTCGTACAGTCAAAACATGGTCCCATTAATAGCTTCTCTACAAAGGTATCATGAAAACACTACTCTAAGTCTATTTCTCTCTACAACCCTTACGAAGCTTTATCACTACTATATTATGGCCATGAAAGAGGCCATGAAACTCAGGAGTCTGGCCAAGGGAGTGGGAAAAAAACATAACACCAAGAGAAGGAAGGGCCTGTGGAGAAGAATGACGTAAGAGAAAGCTGAGAAGCAGTTCAGATAACAAATGTCTACAGTGTATATTTTTCATTACATAATATTTTATATATTTCAGAACCATGTGGAAAAGTGAAGTTGAAGTGGTGCACATGTGAGAAAGATATCCTGGTGTGCCCTGATGGAGTAGTGGTTTGGTCAGCCACCTTAGGCCAGTGAAGTCCAAATAAGTCCCAGGGATCCCTGTTTGCATCATGGGTCTGGGAAAACAACCAAGATGAACAACTAGATAAATATAAAGTGCTTCTTCCTCCTCTCTCTTCTACCTGCTTGCCTCTGCTTGCCTTCATTCATGACTGCAATTTTTCTTTTAAAAAACCTCTTAAAACAATAAAAGAAAGAATGATGTCTTACAAAGTCACCCAGGGGAGAGGAAAAACAAAGCATCAGTCTGCACTATAGGTCTGTCATGACTTATGGGAAATGACTAGGCTTGGGAGAAACCAAAGCATAGGAAAGATAAATGGTTTCTGACAAATGAGATGTAGCCAGTAAAGAATCAATGTGATATCTATCCTCTTAATAACTTTTTAAAGTGCACATTATAATATTGGTAACTGTGTGGTAGACCTCTACAATTTACTAAAAAATAGTGAGAACTTTTTGAAGTGATGGATGCTTGTTACCCTAGCTGTAGGATGCTTACACAAATTTATGCATATGTCCAAATTCATCAAATTGTATACATTAAATACGTGATATATATATATATATACATATATAACACATCAATAAATGTGTCAGAATAAAAGAAGTGTAACAAATATGAGGCCCTAGCATATGATGACTTACCCAAACTGAAAGTTAGCAAATTGTCATCAATTTTGCGGTATATTGGTAACTAAACAAAAACCATTGTCAATGGTGAAAATACAAGGGGAAGGCTTCAGAATCACACAGAGGAGGTTTCAAATCCTGATCTGCTACCCTCTATTTGAGGGTAGTGCTAAGTGCTGAAGAGTACGCAACAGAGCAGACAACCTGAATCTAGCATAACCAGTTGCTCCAGTTTGTCTGAGACAGTTATAGCTTTAGCATTGACACCACCATGTTCCAGGAAACCTCTCAGTCTTAGGGAAACCAGTGTGGTTGCCCATCCTAGCTGGGTGAATCCCACCACCACCATTTCCCACCACCAGCCAGGTTATCTCATCCTTCTGTTCTCTGTTTTCTTGTTAAACAATTTCAGTAACAATAATGAGGTCTACTTAAATGGAGTTGTTCTGGAACCAGATAACACACATAAGGCTCTTGTCTGGTGCACAACAAACAGCAAGTGCAAGTAATTGTCATCTAAGGTTGTTGAGCCTTAGAAGTCTTATCCTAAAATGAAGATGTCTACCCCACAGAGTTACAATAAGGTTAAATTAAGTGAGGTTATTAAATAACTCCCTGCTCTAGTGTCTGAATATAACATGTATAATACATATATATAGGCATTCAGAATCTAATGTATATATGAGAGAGCATTTTACAATTTGAAATACTTATGAAAATATTAGTCAATTAGAGAATTAGAGAATCAATTCAAATGAATTTCAGCAACTTAGATAGAAAGATAAAGAAATGTGAGAAAATACAAATCTAGTCCATTCATCCTAGATCACAGCAGGAATAAATACATTGCCTTTGCACACTGCAAAGGCTAAAATAGTCTCTAAATATAATACCTTTTTCTGAATTGCAATATCCCTAAAGGTACTTTGTTAAGTCTCTTTCTTAGGAAACACTGGATAATTCTCGTGTTCATGGGAGGAAGGTAAAAATGTGTTGTCTTCAATGTGAAATGAAGATACTGTCCCACAGCCTGCTTTCTGGATTCTCAGAAGAAAGTCTGGCTACTATTAAATTTAGCTTGGAGAACTGCTTAGTGTCATGAGGCTCAGAAAGCACTCTCAAATTTGATCCGTTTTAAGCAGCTACAAGTTGACAGAATTTTAAGAGTCATATGTGAGCCCTTTCTATACCTCCTTTAACACACAACACTCCTAATCATTTCTCTAAAAGGATATGACAGTTGTGTGAAACAGCTGTGGCTTAGGGATATGAGGAAAGAAATTAGGTTAGAGAAACAGAAGAGGAAAGAAGAAGAAAAGTTAAAAAAAATTATCTCAACACAGAAAGCTAGAAAGTAATAGAATAGCTGCTTTGTCTGATATGACAATTTGAACTTGGATGAATAACTTTATTCCTTTGGGTTTCAGCTTTCTCATATGAGTAAGTCTAATGGGACCTGTAGGTTCTCTTTAAACCCTGTAAATGTTACTAGGCATTTCCTCAAAATGCTTTGTAGCTAAGATTTTGCATATGAAAAATCAGCAAATATAAATTTTATAAGCATTTTTTCTTTGGAATTCTTAAAGACCATAAACTAGATAATTTGATGGAATGCATGCATTCGAAGAGTGACTTCTTAATTTTATGCACATAAATATATTCATCTAAGAATTTGTGAGCAATGAAAGTTCATTATACAGGCTGTGCTCCAGAAATCAGACTGATACAGAGTGTAGCACACAGGCTGTTTATTAAGGAGGGTTATGGGGGCTCAAAATGCATGGAAGAGAGGGGAGAAAGTGGGGCTGGCAAAACAAGAATCTAAATTTCAGTCCCATAACTTTAGTCAACCCTACAGAACATCAGGTGTTCCACATTGGACAAAAATGGCCTTATATCCCTCAGTCTCAGTCTGGTCTTTAAACAGCATAATCTTGGATGAAGTTAGGAGTTAGAACAAGTCTAACCTAGTACCTAACAAGATACCTTGGAAGGGTATCTGGATGGTATGTCACCATGTCTACCATAGTGCATAGATGATATTAATCCATAAATATTTCTAGAAAATATGCCAAAATTTATAAAAATATCATTGTATGTTCTAGTTATAAATCAAGAAAATATTAAAATAAAATTTTACTTTGATAATTGATAGATTTGGATACAAATTAGCAAAAGAAATATTAGACTCATTAAGATATTTCATGGTCAAAAATAATGTTTTAAGAGCATTTTATTCATTACTTTTGTAGATTACCATCCATTTATATATTTACATGTGTATAATAAGCATTTTCCATCACTAGTCACCTGAACAAGTCTTTCTTTTTTTAAAGGGAAGAATGACCAGAAAAATGTCTCTTCATTCATAAATGCTCCAATAAGTGATTTATATTCTCAGATTCCACTTCCTAATCTTCTGCCCCAATTAGAAATATTCACTTCATGATCTAAAGTTTTAATGTGGTTCTCTCATCTACTAACTCCATAACTGTGAGGTTGGTATTATTTTATAACTAGTGTTCAGGTAAGGACAAGTGATTAGCCTCAAATTCAATGGCTGGTAAAGAAATAACTCAATACTAAAATATATGTATTAGAACAAATTTCAATATCTTGTTTTCGTCCAAATTTAATTTTTAAGATGGATTTTAGGATTCAAGAAGGATCTCCAAAAGTCAAAACAATAGTATATGTCTAAAAAATTGTAATTGTTTAAAAAATAGACAAGTCATCATTTCTTTGCAGCTTTCACCGAAGTTGCGATACTGTTTTTCACATATCCTCCAGGGAAGTTCAATATTCAGATCCTCATTCCTACTCACCGTGTACTTTTCTCAGTGAGGTACTTGAGGAGTAGTACCTTCCATTCTCATTGGATGGCACCCCTTCTCACCCTTCAGCTCTCACTCTGTCCTTTGCATGCCCATGACAAGTAGCAGCACTTGTTTCTATAGCAACAATGATGCGCTCCTCATGGGTCTCCCAACACCACAGACTAACACAGCCTTACAGGATACCTACCCTTTCATTATTTTTAATTAACATGATTTCAGAAAGAAAAAACTGAATCTATCTTTCTTAACAAAGGTATAACTCAGAATAGAATCAATGTTATGTGTTCTCTTAGTCCTAATTGAGTCCATCTGCTGTGTAATCTAAAGGCACTACTTTTCAAGTAGTGCATGGCTTTGCAATACCGGAACATTATTCTCAGGTCTTTAGAGCATTATGAATCCAATGAAATAGTATGACTACCTAAACAAAAAAATTTGTTCTGTATTTATTTGTGTGTACATAAATAAGACTGCTAAGTATATACAAAAAAGCAACACTGTCTATTACACTCTTCTAATATTCATTAGATTCTCATAGAGTTAAGCAAAGAAGTCACTCCTTTGTCTCCCAAATATTCCAAATCCTATTTCTACTAAATGATGTCATGGTTACAACAATACTGCAAAAAGCCTCATTCTTGACACTAGCTATTGATATAATAGATCATCTGAGCAGCTGAGTCATTAGGAAAAACAATAGATTTTCTACTGACATTGAATCAAATGTATATTCCCAGTTGAACCTCTGATTTATGTAAATAAATTTTAAATACTGAAGTAAAAAAATAACTACCTAGGTAAAAGCTTCCTTAAAACAATCTTCTTCTTAAAGTATACCTTTACAAGCGTTTTAAAACTTTTCATTCACTTATTTATGTGTTTGTCAAACTACTTTTCCTTTAATTCTCAGCTTTAGTAAGGAAACTTGAAATATTCTTTCCATTTCCTAAGGAAGAAAAGAATTCAAAGTTTTATTTGCATTTCCGTTAAAAAAAAAAGTGAAATGCATCTGAAAGAGGTACACAATGATGGAATACTATGAGCCAAGAAATGCTGAAATCAAGTTCATGGCATCCTGGTATTCAGATTTACCCCAATGTCTTCTATTTTTATTCCTTCAAGAAGACCTATACCATGTTGCAAAAATGAACATGGACATGGTCTTATAACTATAATTTCCTACTCCATACTGTGGCAGGAATATTTATAAAATCTATACTTGTGTGTTTCAATTTTAAAACATGCTTACATACTAATTTTAATACAAATCAGCTATACTTTATTTGTATGTTTACCTGTAATGGATTCCTAGTTGAAAAACTTCCGAGTATATATCAGTGCCTTATTCAGAAATTTCTCTTCAACATCCCCTCAATACTTAGTGCAATGTCCTGAGATGCTATTTTTCATACCTCCAACCTCACTACTCCTGCTTTAAAGCCTGTCAGTTGATAATACAAACACAGATGCCAAACTCCCACCCTTGTCCCTCATCCAACAACCAGGCACTAGAAATTCATAAAACACAGGAGGTTAATGCATGCCAGTTGTAGCATTCAGGAACTTGTAGCTTTTCCCATTCATAATAATTGGATGTCATTTTGAGCAACATTCCAATTCTACATGTAAAGACACTGAAGCAGAGATGTGAAGTGACTTGTTCACGATCAGTCTTCAGGTTCAGAGTAGAATTTCTCTTATTAGATTCTACTCTATATCTTATCCTAGAGTTATTCTCTTTCTTTGCTTTAACAATTAATTTTTAAAATGAATTCAAATATAAGAGATGGAAAGCAATTGTAGTAGACAGATTCAAGAAAGACCTAATTAGTTAGGAGGCTTCTTCCTTTCCTCCCCTACAATGAACTTAATAATAGAGTCCACATATATTCCTTCACTATCATTAACCCACTGATATGTTAAAAATGGACTTCTTGTGTATCCTCTGAAATGTCAAGTGAAGAAAGCTACCTCAAGCAGTCTCCCAGCCAAAAATGTTTAGACATTTTCAAACACGTTACAGGTACAAAATAAGAATTAAGAGTACTGGTTTGTGAATCAGAAGATTCTATTCCAATGTCACTGAAGGTATTTTTAATTAGTATGTATGCACAAACAAGTTAACCCTACTTGGTCTCACCTTCTACAAATATAGAATGAAGAAGGCAGATTAGTTAATCATATTGGTCCTTCTTACCATTAAACATCCACGAACTCATGATTTATTCCTCCTTGACTCTGGGTAGCACAAATCATGTTGAACATGATAGTTATATCTTCTACATAATTTCTAAAAAGCATATTGAATTCCATATGCATATGGTTATAATCTCACAAATTAGATCCTATTTGGTCAAGATTCTTCATTAGCATCCCCAAGTCATAAGAGGGTACAATCGTGGGAGCCTGTATTATTGACTACAGAAATGATTATTCATTGTTATGTAGGAGGATAGTGGAGTTGATTGCTCCTTAGCTGGCAGGAAGTGGCTCATCCAAAAGCCTTAGAATATGGGGGTCGCTCGAAAGGAAAAGTTTACTCATAAATACAAGTAATGCCTGGAATTTCAGTGATCAAAAGTGAAGGGAAGTGATTATGGCAGTCGTCTAAACCTTGTGTTCAGAGAGCAGCTCAGAAGGAACAGCAATGAGGGAACTGTGAGCTTTCTGCCTGAGTTAAGGGACAAATCTCTGGATGCAATGAGTTAAAAGGATACGGAGACTAAGTCAAAACATGGATGGCAATAGTCTGCCAAGGACAACTCTAGTCACGATCCAAAGAACAGAACTGATGTACACTTGCTGTGGAAATGACTAATCAGTCAATTAGCCATTAGCCTTATTCATACTCACAGGTGGCCATGGCCAGTATTAACAAAATAACTAATGTTAAATAAATAAGCAACAGTTTCCTTTGCAGAGCAAGATAGTTGATGTTGGGGTGAAATTTTCTTAATTAGTATTTACAATATGCCTCTTCAAAGAATCTGAACTTGAACCAACCAAAATAGGAGGAACTAAAATCTTAGCAGAGTAGATTATAGTCATGTCCAGTGAAAGTCCATGGTAAAAACAGTATCTCTTATCTCTTCAAACAGAAGTTTGTTGCTCAATCATCTTCAAAGATCATTCCTGTATCACATGAAGTTAGGCTTAGGACTTGAAAAACTAATTGGAAATTTCTACCACCTCTAAGGTAGCTCATTTAATTCAGTTCAACATTTATTGGGCCTTACAAATTACCTCTGAGCCACCAGAGGGAATTTTTTTTTAAATACTGGGCTAACATTCATCATACCTGGCACATTGGCTGACAAAATAGTTTGGAAATCAAATGGATTCAGTTGTACAGGGACTTGCAGGGCATTCCAGAATAAACTATGGTTCCTTTTCTTTGGATAAAAAAAGAGCTAACACTTATGCATTGTTTTTTTATTATGTGATAGTAGACATTGCTTCTAAGATCCTATATACATTGACACCTACAACCCACTCAATAATCCAGTACAGTGGTGTTCATATTCCCATGTAACAGATGTGGAAACTCAGGCACCAGGAAGTTAAATACAACCAGGAAGGAGAGAAACTGGGAGTCCAACTCAGCTGGTCAAGTATAAGAGTCCTTACACATAATCTCAATGCTATACTGCCTCTCAAAATAAATACAGAGAGCTTCGTAAATTTCATATTTCATCAAATTCTGCCACATTTCTCATTGGAATGACCACTTGTCTCACACATATAAACACAATTGATATTAATACAATATCTCTAATATTTGCCATTTGTTAAAGCAGTTTACAAAATCCTCTTTATTCTTTGCTTTGCTGTCCTGTTTTTCCTTATCGGCCTTAAATTGAAGCAAAAAAAAAAAAATCTAAGTAGAGTTCAGAAGTTAATCTTTATTGACTCATTATAGGCTTCAGGAATTTTGAATTAAAGATCATACCAGAGTCCACAGTATATGAACAGAGTGGGCACTTCATTCGACAAGGTACAAAAAGAACACATACTGAAGCAATAGTACCATCGTTTTCCTCATTGGATAGCCTTTCTCACTTTTCATTATTAATAATTATAGTCATTCTTCTATCCATAAAGTCAAAAGTATGATATTCAGAATCTTCTTGATAAAAATATATTTTATGCAGACAAGAAATAGTGAGTCTTTATCTATGCTGACTATACACCAGACATGATTGATTTACCATCAAGAACAAAATGTTCTGGGAGGTTTGCTACTTTCTCCTGATTCCCTTTCCACTCAAGTTTCAGTTCTTTCATATTTCTTTGTGTTTGGAGATAATTAAAAAAGGGTAAAAACAGTTTGAGCATACAACTAAAGACTGGGCTATATGTAAAAGGAAGTACATTTAGTTTGTGCTTAATGAAATACATTTAATCTTTCTTCATTGTGTGGGGTTTGTGGGTTTTTGTCATTTTCTTTAAATGTATAGTATTGTGGTTTCTTTTCTAATTTAAGTAAATACTCTGATATATAATTTTGAATTTATAATTTTGCATACTTCTTCATCAATTATGTTTCAGGTGCCACATGGGTGAATTTGTTCTTGCTGATCTATGCAAACATTTAGAACTCTCTATGTGTCTTTACTACATATTTCTCCAAATTGTCTCCTCCTCCATCTCATCCCCACAGAACCAGTCCAATTTTAAATCATACCCAAGCTTAAATCATTGTGCTGCTTCTGATTTCTACACTACCAGCATTACCCATTTCAAGTGTCTTTTTGTTTTGCTGCTAGAGAGTAATTTAGATAAAACAAAAACTCTCCAGAAGCACTCCCATCGAGAACAACATCAAGTCTACTTCCCTAGCAAGACTTCCAGCTCATTCATGATCTGGTTCACATTCTACAGCCTACTTTGCTACCTCTCTCATCTATGCTCAGCATTATTCAGTGGCACATAGTTCCTTGAGAACAGCTTCTACCTCCATGTATTTGTCCCACTGCCAACATCCATCATCTTTGCAGTAATCCCCACATATTTCATTTTTATGCCTCTGTCCCATTTTAACATGAGCATCCCGGGCATGTTTTAGCCATCTTTGTGTGTACAGCATTTAAGAGGGTACCTCCCATCTGGAAGCTTTATAATACTTAATGAAGTTTCAGATACATAAATGAATAAAACTAGGAGGCACACATCAGGCATATTTTGATAGGAGAAATTTATTCATCATTTCAGTAAAATGAGCCAGAAGGAGTTACGTGAGGGATCCTAGGGATCTGATCATAGCTCTTATATTGAGGTAAGGGTGCCTTCATTTTGGAAATCAGCATTGTCTCTAAAAAGCTTGAGGAGTAATAATTAGGTTTCAAAACAGAAAAACAGAAATTGGTGACCAAATAGTAGTTTGACAATTTAAGTGGAAGGAAGGAGTTAAAGTAAATTAAAGACCAGTTTGGAAAAAGTCCTGAGTCCTAAGCTCTGCACTTAACAGGAGCATTTCCTATACCGCAGAGTAGGAATTAGAATACAGGTGGATCATATACATATATTGGTTGGTTATTTCAGTACTAAGGGATTAAAATATGTCATTATTATAAGGAAATGGGTAATTTAGGTTTTGATTTTAAGCTGTTAACAGTCAAGCTTGTGTTTCATAAAAATTACATCAGTGACAATTAACAGAATAACTCAAAATATCATGCATACAACGCTGACCAAGTTTCAAGGAAAGGATAAATTTTACTCAGGACATAATAACATAAGGTAGGTAACATGGACTTTTTTATGAAATCTTTATTAAAGTTCTAAAAATGATACGTTTCCCTCATAGGGTTAACTATGTGAACTAGCTCCTTTACATCTCACGAAGCATAAAAAAAGCAATGTAACTTTGCTGAACATATGAGTTTTGACTTTGGTATAAAATACTATGAATGATAAAATATAGTCAAATATAATTGGTACAACAATTTTCTAAAATTGCTCTCCTCACTGTGAGCCCATAAAATTTTAACTAAAGATAAAACCAATCTTTCAAAATTTACTTAAAATATATTAAGGTTGTTGTTATCCCTCTGCTAAAGCAGTTCAAACAAACTGTAGGGTTCCTAAACCAGCAGACAGAAACACGGCAGAGTTATCAATAGTTCATTATTTGCAACTTTTAAAACATAAACCTTTTCATTTCACAACAGATATTCACATATATAGACACCAGTTCAAAGGAGTAATCTAATTTTTTAGGCATGCATAGGTTTTAAAATTTTTTTTAATCTACTATCAATATTTTGAGAGTGGATCAACCTACTCTTGCTATTTGTAAATCCATGCAAATAAAAGACAAATTACAAATTACTCAAAATATAATATGGTCTGTTGGAAAGAAGTTGAAACACATATGAGATTCAGTCTAGATCCACTCTTTCTCAGCTATGGGAACTTCAAGAGATACTACATCTCTCAGTTTTGTTAGAAGACAAAAAGAGGTTAAAACAATTGCCAGATCATAGAGTTAGTGAAAAAAATCCTATGAGAAAAGAGAGGTAAGAAGCATAACACAATGCTTGGCCCTTCTACAACCAAGAGAGGCAACAGAGGGTTGCTGTTTTGTTTTGTTTTTTAGTTTCAAGACTATATGCTTAGTCCTTATCAATTATCATTCTTAGCTGTCTGAAATTTATAATGCCCAACCTAATTTTTTCATTTGCCTCTAGGATATTTCAAAAGAAAAACAAAATTATTGCACTAGTCATATTTTACTATAGAGCACATTCCACAAACCATTTTTTTTTTTTTATTTCATCCGGATCTCTTGCTGATTTTTAGGTGAACTAATTCTAAGTACTCCTGAACTTTTAAAAGGAGATTAAGTTGGCTTGTCTCCTCTCACTGCCAGATGAAATCAGTTTTCATAAATTTGATTGGTTCATGTCTACCTTTGGGAAAGAAATTCATTTTCTCAGGAAAAAAACTTTTTTCAGCATCCTGACCCACTTGATCTGAGACCCCCAAATTGGAAGCTGCCCTCAGGTGATACAACGGGAGGTTTAATTTCTATGTTCCCCTTAAGTTTCCATATGGAAGTTATACAAGTTGAAACCACTAAACCAGTTCAATGAAACCTAAACTGCTGAGTTTTGCACTGCTTTAAAAAAGGCCTTCTGTTTCTTAACCATATGAGCTTGGGAAATTTTCCATTTACTTGGAGGGCTGTCATAAAAGCCACTCAACCAGTTTTGCTCAAAGATTCAACACAGATTGACTGAAAAAGTGTAACGAATCCAATTAGTTGACTTCTCCATTTCACTTTAGAACTGCATTCTATGGTCAGAAATTCAAAGGAATTTTCTTTAGCTTCCTTTCTTTCTTTTAAAAGCTCTAAAGAACAATTGTTAAAGGGCAAGCACTCAAACTTATTGTAATCGCAAATTAACACGCGGAGATGCTCAGTAGGCACAAACACACACAGTAGGCGTGCTAATTCATCCAGCTAACCCTCTCCCCCCTTTTTTTTAAACAAAAACTCAATGCATAGATATAAACTCAAAATAACATCAGACTTTTAAAAATACCACATTCACAGAAGGAACACATGAATTTCATACAATAAGAAAATAGTTACCATAAAAGATTGCATGGTTAAGAACTTCATCATTGCTAGAATATGGTTCCAATTTAATTCAATGTTTACCAGATATCTACTATTGATGCTGCCTGGAAGTTTTGTAAGCACTGAACAGTCAAAGAATTTTTTGCAGGTTTTTTAAATATAATTTTTATTGAGGTACCATTGGTTATAAAAACATTATAAAAGTTTTAGGTGTACAGGTTTGCCCTTCATCAAATATATGACCTCATGCCATGCTCATCACCAAATTTCTAAATAATTCTCTACCAAATCACTAATCCTCCTCCACTGTCCAATGCCTCCCTCCCCCATTATTACCCTGTGCTCCCAACTCCCACTCCTTCCCCTCGGCTAACCTCAGTTGAAAGAATTTTTAAGTCATATATCCAATTTATTTTTCCAGTTTTATTTGATATATAACTGAGCTATACTAGATATAATATAAATTTTCTAAGTTGAAGGTTTACAACATGTTGATTTGATACACTTATATTGCAAAATAATTGCTGCCATAGCTTTAGCTAAAAACTCCATCACGTTCACATAATTACCAGTAGTTTTTTGGGGCATTTAAGAGAGCTTTTAAGAAGTACTCTTTTAGCAACTTCAAGTATATAACATAGTATTATTAACTACATTAACCATCTAATCTATTTTCATATTAACAAAAATTATGTTTTTGAAAAGATAAGATGATCATTCTTTTCAATAAAATTTTTCTTCCTTTAACACATCTAAATTCTTCAATGCCAGTCAAGCATCTTATTAATATGGGCTTTCTGACTCAAAAACCACTATGACATACTGCCTCAAGGACAGCGAAAAAAATGAAAAAGAGAAATGGTTTTTGTTGTGGGATGAGATCTGAGCTGATTGCTTTCCTTACATTATCTTTTTCAAACTTCTTAACATAAACTAGGTGACATTATCAACCTTCTTCAGCTGTGGGAAGTAGGCAAGAAAGGGACTCAGGAAGGTAAAGAGGTAACTTACCAGGTTCTCAGGGCTATTAATTGAGGGAGTCAGGATTTGAAGTCCAGTTTGTTGCACACTACAGTTTTATTTCCCCAACTCTCACCATGCCTTCCACTTCATTCTAACTTACTGTTCTGTAATCAAATTCAATGACTAAATCTCATATTCAAAAATGTATTTTAAATGCAGAAGTTTTATTGCTTTTACATATGGAGTAATGAACCAGTATACTGAGATGTACTGGGCCCTCAACATACACTCTCTTCAAATATGCAAACCACTATTTTTTCATCAGTCAATGTTAAAATATATCATGAATTAGCAGTAGTCTGTCTTCTTTTCTTTGGAAAACTGATGAATAAAACTTATTTCATGCCATTTTGGGTCTAAAATATTAACATTATGATACCTTTTAAGCTTTTTAAATTTAAGTATTATATGAATCACTCTAATATCTACACAAAGAATTTTAATATTCATTTGAGTTAAAGGTATTTGGAGAAACTCACCAGAAGTTGCTTGAAAAGAATTACTGCATGATTAGTGACCCCTGTGTATCAATGATTCATTTGAAATTGTCCAATAAAGCCCTATACATCTTTCTAAATTTGTGAATTTAAAGTAAAACTAAGGGTTCTATTTTCTTCAAGAAAATTAACTTATTTAATAACACATATTAAATGCTTTACAAACTATATATCCACAATGTAAAGTACTTTAAACTCACATATTCACTTATTATTTCAACTTACTGAGTCATATACTAATGTCAAAATGTCATATCATGCTAGGAGATATACAGATAGATATAAATATAGAAACTAAAATGATATCTTTTCTCAAGTTACAGGTACTTATGTCCCAGAAAGTGGAGGGTAAAAACAATACATACTGATGTTATTATAAAGCTCAAAAATCTAAAACATAAGAATGGCATCTAAGTATGACCTCAACCTGCCACCAGCCATGCTTCATATAGGACATAAAGCACTGTCTTGAGAATTCAGTAGATTGAGGCAAACGGAGATTTAAGTGAAAATGTTCCAACCACTGGGTACAGCAAAGGCAGAGATAACATATTATAAAGGCTTCAAATAGTTGTATATAACATATCCGGGCCATAAGTAAAGGAAAAGGAGACAGAAAGTTTAGTAAACTCTAGTAAGAAAACGTTTAAGAGGCTATACTAATGATTATTGGCTTTGGTTTATAATGTGGAACAAACAAATCAATACCAAGGGGGTATTGCCAGCACAAAAATTATGCCCATATGCCTAAGGAAAATGGTGGAACCTTTGTGTAAATCTGTGAGCACTGGGTGGTAAAATAACATAGACATCATTTACTAAAAATTGTGTCCTTTAAAACAATATGTAAATAGAAGGTAAGTCAAAGGTCTACCTTTAGACTATCAGGCTTTCTAAATTACTTTGCTTAGCATGTATGTCCAAGATTGCCACTACTGTCAGTCATGTGTTAACTATGCAATGTAAATATGGGTCAGCTTTAAAGAAGAAAACAGTCATTGAATAAAATGTCATTTGAGGACATTCCCAGATCTTACACACTCTACTCTTAACTACAGGAAATATGATCTGAAAGCATTAAAAAACAGAAGAGATCAGGCACATAGATTTTTAAGGAAAATTATCAAGTGAACAAAGTATGCTTTGTCTCTCTTCCTGGTATAAGCCTTCCCCTCCCTCCCTTCCCCAGTACATGGGGCTTAGGGTTGACATTCAAATAATTCCTTCGTGACAATACATGAAATGAGCCCACATTGAAAATCCCCTCTTTACCTCTGTTCTGCCTGACCAAATTTTTTTATTTTATGATAATTGTATTATCTGCGTCCTTAAAACCATATCCAAAAAAGTCTCAGGCATTAAAGGATTACATATTTCTGCTGTACTAGAAATGCATCTGCTTTCAGTGCCAGCTATTGCATCAAACCCCTTATCCAATCTTTATTTCCCAACACCCTGTGCCTAAGCATATTCTTCTTATTAAAAATAATCAAACAACTTTTTCCCTTTAGGTGTCTATCTTATCAAAGAGAAGTGTCAACTGTCATTTTAAACTCAGAATGCAGCAAAAGATCACCTAATATCCAACCTACTTCTTCACCATAACCCTTCTCTTTGAAAGTAGAAAGAAACATGCATTGGTACCTCCAGCCCGCTTCTTCCTTTAGGAAGAATTAAGTTCACTGTAAGACTCTGAAGTTCCTCTAAGACAATGGAGTGCCTGTTTCCTCTACGAAATAATAGTGAGAGCCTGACTGTATTGAGAGCCCTTTGTAAAAAGGTTTATGTGTTAGGAGTTGGGCATAGAGGAGTAGACGTATAGATGCAAACCAATAACAGGAAGCATTTTTCCTAAGATTGTTGGAATCCAAGACTTGAGTTCACCTCTTCTGCATCTAAACACAAACTATAGTCTTGGAAAAAACACTGAAGATTGAGGTTCAGATATCTCCATTAGGAAATGTAAAAGAAAACACCCATCACAAAGGGTAGGCAAAGCTACAAGACTGTATTAACAGAACATCACCTGGGCATTGTGATGTAAGGTTGGGAGGGCCACCAGTGACACACAGCTTTTTGTCAGGAACTGAACTTACCAGGCTTATTCCAACGCATGGGCCCCAGCACCTGGAAACTATACCTAAAAGGGGGCACTTATATCCTGTTGTAGAAAATAAGGGGGCTTTCCTTAGAACAGTCAGACTCTAGGGAGCAGAGAATGCAGGACAGAGAGCAGGGGCAGGTCGGAAGACATGTTTATAGACCTACTAAAAGATTTTTTTTTATTTATTCATTTATAAAACCTTCAGTGGAGCAATAAGAAAAAAATAATAGATTTCCATTGGAGAGAGATACTGTTGGGCATCCTCCCCAGGCTCTGTCTGTGTGGCCTTGGCACTGGTAGATGCCAACTGGAATCAAAGTCAGAGGGCTAAAACCCCCATCCCTCTACCATCAGTAATGATTAGGGCATCTGTCAATTTGTTCTTGAGGTTATGGTTCTTCAAGGTATGAGGGAAATATTCACTTAGGGTAGCAGCAGGCAGCCAGAGCCTGGAACCAGCATGGGTAGTTAAATATTTGGATGCAGGAGGGAAAAAAGCTCATTTGTGGAGCATTTCATACTAAAACTCTGGCAGTTATTTGATAAAAGATTATAAGAGAATGTCCAAAAGTTCTATTCCTGAAACAGCTGCCTTACCCTTGCCTGGTGTCACTGCCAAACCATCCTACCTGGCTGCAGCCTAAAATCCCCAGGTCTATGTTCTATAACCTGAAATCCTAACACAAGGCCATTAAATTAAAAAAGGAAAAGACACTCTTTTTAGCCTAATCTACAGAAATAAACATGGAGGACCAAATAAAATGAAGACAGAGATATTTACCCCACATGATGGAACAAAGCAAAATCACAGAGAAAAACTTAATGCAAAAGAATTAAGTAAACTACCTAAAGAAGATTTAAAAGCAACAGTCTTTATGATGCTCACTGAAATTAGGGGAACAATGGATGACCAAAGCAAGACCTACAACAAAAATAGAGAAAATACAAGACAGTTCCATGAAAGAGATTTCATAGAACTCAGAAACACATAAGCCAAATTAAAAAAAAAAAACAAAAAAACCAACCAATCAAGAGTCTCACAAGTAGACTTGAAAGAACATCTAACCAGCAAGCTAGATGATATGGCATAGGAAAGAATTTGAGTAAACCAGCAGAGAGAAAAAAATAATTAAGGAAATGAAGTAAGCAAAAGAGACTCATAGGATAACATCAAGAGGAACAAGACATGGGTCATAAGTTTTCTAGAAAGAGGAGAAAGAAAGATGGGAAGAAACCTTAATTGAAGAAATACAATTCAGAGCTTTCCTAGGGATAGAGGAAGTTCAGATAGAGGAAGTTCAAAAAGTTCCAAACAAACACATCCCAAGACAAGCTGTAATTAAAATGACAAGAATTGAAGATTAAAAAGAGACTCTTAAAAGCAGCTACATAGAGAGAAACAATCACATACAAAAGAATCTCTGTAAGATATTTGTGAACTTCTCAGCAGAAATTTTACGGACCAAGAAGGAATAAAACAATATATTCAAATTGCTGAAAGAAAAAGACTTCCAACCAAAAAATACCTGCTAGGTTATCTCCTAGAATTAAAGGAAGGATAAAATTATTTATAGAAAAAGAAGCTAATGGAATGAATGACTACTAAACCAGACTTGCAAAAGTTACTGAAATGAAAATAAAAATAATAAATATATATATATATATAAATTAATAAAATGAAAAGACACCCCACTTAGAAACAGCAAGACACCAAAAATATAAATTGTGAATGAGAAAAGATAATAATATGGACTTTTAAAATTATCTGTAGACTAATTTGCTATGAGCTTAAAATGGGTTATAAGCAAAATAGCAATATTACCTCATATCTGTGAGAAGTGCTATTATTCAAAATATTTATGAGGATGCAAAAAAAAACAAAATGCTTATTTACAGTCGGTGGGAGTGTAAATTGGTCCATCCATTATGGAAAATAGTATGGAGATTCCTAAAAAGGATAGAAAGAGAATTTCCCAATTCAGGGTATTTACAACCCTACCTCCTGAACAAAAAAATACTAATACTAATCCGAAGAGAAACATGAACCCTCATCTTTATTGCAGTATTATTTATAGTAGCTGAGTCCTGTAAACAATGTAAATGCCCATTGACAGATGGGTGGACAAAGAAAATGTTATCTATTTACATAATGGAATGCTACTCAGCTATTAAGAATATAAAGGTCATTTGAAGCAACATGGATGGATCTAGAGAGGATAATGCTTAATGAAGCTAGCAGGAGAAAAGCAAACATCATGATTGCACTCAAATGTGGTATATAAAGAAACTAAGCAAACAAATTGAACCAAACAGAATAAATATAAGTCTTTATAGGAACATATTAGTGTCTACCATAAGATAAGGGAGAATGGGTGGAAAAATTTAGTAAAAGGGATCAATTTTATGATGAAGAATAGAAATGGACTGTTGGTGGTAAACAATGTATTATATGCAGGTGCTGATTTATGCTGATGTATAACTTAAACCTATGTAATATTATAATGGAATGTTCTTTCAAACAAAACAAAAAAGAAGAACCCTTCCTATCTATACAAGAGTCCTCCTAATTGAAAAGACTGCAAGATGAACACAGAGTCCCTGGAGCAGCCAATGTCAATATGGTGTAATCACCTTCCCTAAAAGAAGAAGCCATCTCCATCCTGAATACTCCAATATGAATGCTGATGGAAGGAAGGGAATGAAGAATCCAGCTTCATTCTCTCAACCATGCATTCCTTTTTTTTTGTATCCCACACCTATCTTTATTTTCACTGAAATTATTTTGTGTTTTCCAAAATGTGTAATAATTGGTTCTAGGAAAAGGGAAGTTAATTAACTAACACTTCAAAGGCTGGAAGGTAGACTAAATTGCTCAACATCTCAACATGGTTGATTAAAAACTTTCTAAGATCATTTATGCCAAAAGCTATTACCTTATAGAATTCTACCAGCCCCTATGGGTAGGCAATCATGAATGGTCTTAGTCAACTAAATATGTTCTAATTGGTAGAGTCTACTTTATGAAATCCTGCAGGTATTGAGAACCAACTATATGAGACAGGAAATCTTTGGATTATTGTATAAACCTCAGCTGGAAAAATACTGTAACAAGAACCACTGCTATTATGAGATTTAATAAGTAGCTATAGAAGATAAGCTTCTTACAACCATCCATTCATTTTTTTTGTTTGTTTGTTTTTAAGGAAAGATAAACCTAGAATTAAGAGAAGGCAGGTAGAAAGAGAGAGAAAGTAGAAGCAGTTTATTTTATTTAGTTATTTGTCTTGGCTGCCGCCACTGGTCCCAGAATGTGAACCCAGGAGCTTGGGGTGTATATGGACTGCACCCAGTGTCTATTCCACCAGGGTTTGCCACACTATCCATTCTTAAATGACAGTCTCTGAAATCGAACTTTCCTCTCACCTGCCTAACAAAATGAATTAGAAAACGTTAATTAAATCAGTTTGGTGAAGCAATAGCTATATATAGTTATTTAAAAGTGCAGAACAACAAAATCATCAAAATATAACAAAATAATAGCTACTATGTATTGCATACCATTTATGGAATGCTCCATAGCATTCCTTATAATGCTGTCATAAATGCTACAAGACAGGTGAAATTATTCAGCATTTTCAGATACAGAAACAGACTTAGTGACTGTATGTTTTGGGTTACAAAAATATAAAAACCTATGTTTATTTGACTCCAGAGTACATATTATATGTATATATATATATATATGTATGTGATAATGGATGATGGATGGACGGGTAGAAAGAAAACAAGAGAAAGAGATAAAGAGGAGGAGACAGAGAAAGGATGAAGAAAGAGAACAATATCTCTGGGTACCTCTGAGGTCAGCAGTAAGAACTGAAATACAGAATATTTGGTACGTCACCTTTGGTATGTTTATCTAAAAATTAAATAAATATACTATTAGATTAAATTAATTATCACTCACTCTCTTATGTCTAGGAAAGAAACCAGTCTTTCTGCTTTGGGCATGCAACTTATTTTAACAACATAAAGGTACTAGTGCTTTCCAAAATCTAAACTATTTTACTTGAAGTTCCACTAAGAAGCTATAGGCAACAGAACAGGCTACATGTGTAAAAAGATAGAAAATGCAAATGTTGACTCTAACAATATTCACTTTGTATGTGTTCACTGTTTTGAAACTCTGCCGTAGGTAGCCAGTGCAAAATAAATAATAACTCTCCCAACCCAAGGGAAGTTAACAGTTTTATTCTGGGAACAGGAACATAAATAATTAATTTTTTCATAGAGTGTGTGTTAATGGAGGTAGAAATAGAATTCTGTGGGTTTCCAGGGGAGTAGCAATAACTCTTCTTGAGGGAACAGGGGGAAATTTCACTGAATATCACTTTTGAGATAAGCACATAAGTCCATTTTTAGCAGGAATGAAAGATGTCACAAAAACTGAAAACTCATACAGGATATATATTTTTAACATGGACATTCATTTATCTTGATTCATAGCCTCATCACCACGCTTGCTTATGTACAGTGAGCTTCCATTTGACTTTGTTTATATCCATTTCCTGCCACAATCATCAATAATCCATTGTCATCAGAATCTTAAAGCATTGCATTTATCAGTTCATTCCCTGCTCAAGAATACATTTGCTAAAAAATTCAATTATTTTTTCCAGTTTTAAATAGAAAAACAGCAAAATCACCCATGAAAAATCTTAAAACGTCATTTACTATTTCTATCATCTCAGATTATCTTGTAGACTTATTTCTTTTGCCCTATTCTTAAACTTTCCCTATGTATTGGGTTGCCAGTCTTAAAACAAAACAAAATAAAATTTTTTTCTGTTCACCTTCACTTTAGATTTTAGATCAACATAGCTTCATCATAAAAATCTCTAGATATGGAGATCCCCAGCTATCCTTTCATGATGTCAAGTTCTTTTCTTGCAAAACACATATTACATGGCTTATCATTAAATTCTTTTGTGATTATCAATTAATGGCTATATAGCAATTTGTTACCTGTTAATATTTGACAATTAAACTTCAAAACCTAGTATAATGACTGACACAAGTTAAGAGCAATTAGGTCATTTTTTAATACATGATTGACAATAAATGAACCCTACCCACTGCAAACATCTTGTAGATACCATATCAGCACATACTAATTTTATTCCATTAATATAATTATGCCTAAATCCTATAGTTCTGAGTACCTGGCAGTCTGTCGTTATTTTTTCTCTATCCAAATTGTATAAACTTCTAATGTCTAGAAAAGTTCTCTAAAGCCTCTTATTTCATTAATCTCTTCTGTTTCTGATTTATCATACAATTTGGATTTAAAGATCAAAAAATATGTTTGCTCCCTTATATCTTTTATTAACTTTTTTTCTGATCCATAATGCTTTACCCAGTAAGAAAAATATCTTCCATAAACATTTTTTTACAGTCAACCAAAAATTTAAACTTTTTTATCATTGAAAATTTCCATCTTTAATTAAATTAATATTTCACTTTTCGTTAGCCCATTTTGCAACTGACATCCAGGAATGACCCAGCCTACATATAGTAAGTGTAAAATGAATGTAAGTATTAGAACACTAAAATGCAAGAAGGCCCTAAAGGACTCAGAGAGGGAAGCCTCTCTCTGACAGAGAGAAGATTCACATCTGAGAAGAAGACACAAAGATGGTAACCTAAAAATTAAAGGTTTGAGTAGTCCCTCCTTAATTCTACCAATTGAAGGGGGAGTGAATGTTTTAGTAGATACAAATGACAATATTAGTCAATTTCAGGGGTTTCCTGAGAGTAAGTAAGTAAGAGCAAAACTTTAGTACCAGAAAGAAAATCTAGAGTAGACGGAGATGAATAGAGGTAGGAATAAAAATGAATTAGGGTCACCCCCCAAGATTCAGCACATACACTGTGAGTTTCTGGAAATGCTAAGCATCTAAATAGAAACACAAAGCTCTTCCAAAGCATGGAAGAAAAAAGAACAAAGTTTGTGAGTGAGTTCAATGCATCTATACACTGAGGTTTGCGCAGAATTTTTCTGTCTCGGGATGCTCTCTCTGCTTTTCTACCTTTTTAATGTTTGGTATATGTTACAGAGACTAGCTTCTGTAGTTAGGCCAAGTCGTAATACTTTGTGGCATAAAAAAGGACTAATGAATAATATTCCATGATATGATGGAATTTATATATTATTAAAAAATTAAAATTTAAAACTTAGACACATCCTGGCAGAATTGTGGTTAGTTTCACTGCCTCCAGCTGATCACAATCCACAGACATCCCAAGGACCCAGTTTTGCATCCCAGAACCTGGGGGGACAACCAAGATGACCTATTAAATAAAAACAAATAAAACATTTCTTCCTCCTCTCCCTCCTTCATTACTTATTTGTCTTCATTTATGCCTGTGTTTTTCCAAACAAAGCAAAATAAAATCTTAAATTAGGGCTAATAATTCCTTTCTTTGAAATATTCTCATCTAGAGTTCAAAGGGAGAATGGATAATACAGCAAAATCACTCCTTTTCTCTCCTTTGAAACACAAAATTTAAAGTTTTCTACTCACTTTGTATTTTAAGGGAAAACTAGGTGGTGTGAATACTTATGAAGTAACTAGACTTAATATTTTAAACACATAATTTGAATTTCATGAAATGTACTATTAAGGGTTAAGGGCATGCAAAATATTTTGAGATAAAAGAGGAAGAGAGAGTTAACTCCCAGAGACAGAAAGAAATACAGAAACAGAGACAGAGAGGGTTTAGAAAACATGACTCAAAAGAAGAAGAAAAATAGACTTATAAATGAAATAAAAGAAAAGTGTAAAAGGATCAAAATTAAGGGAGAGAATTATGAGAAGCTGAGAACAGGTGAAGCTGTGACCCGTGTCACTGAGTTAGTCAAGCTGTCATCTGTTAGATGGGTGATTTAGAGAATCATCATCCATTGTCTCCATCTCTTTTAAATATTAATTATCCAAAGTCTAATATTAATAGCTAGTCAAGAAACCCGAGATGACTTGAATGGGAAGCTTAAGACAAAATTACAACAGCAACAAAAGAGATTTATCTCTAGCCCCCCCTCCTGCGCCTCCTGATTTTTCAGGTTTGGTGCTTTTGTCTTGTCTGACACATCTACCTGCTCTCTGGCATCTTTCCTGAGTTAGTCCTTCTTTAATTTGACTGTTAACACCTTCCAGTTAAAATTTTAACTGATAGTCAAAGTATAACCTCAAGTATACTACATTCCAGAAGCAGGAATATTTTAAACAAAAATATTTCTATTTCTTAATCCACTCAATAAATTGAAGACTACTATGCAGTTGGCTCAGGAGTGAGTGAGTGACAAATAAGGCACTACTATCCTGGAGTTCAGTGAAGCTCTCCAAGAAGCCATTGAGCAGCATTACAGGACAAGCAAGGAGAACCCAGGCCACGCACCTAGTGGCAGAAACTATGGGAAGCAAAACAGTTTGGTAGATGGAGAAAGTGTGGGAGTATTCACCAAAAACTCTGTCCATATTGTCTTGTAGGTTGCCTTCTACAGCCTTCTCACCTGATGCTTCTGGTGAAAAGTTTGCTTGCAGAGAGTTGCAATTAAAGTGACATCTAGAGAGAGAATGCACAGTAACATGTGGACAATCATCAACTATTTAGGCGTTATACCCATTTTATTTTTCACTTCATAATTAGAACACAGCATTTGGCACAGAGTACATCAAGGGAAGAGAAGAAAAAACAAGAAGGAGAAAAGCAAAATGAATTGATAATTAAGAACAAAATAAATGTGTTGGTGAATATGGTATGCAATCATATATTTGATGAAGAGTGATCCTACATATCTTAAATCTTGCAAGTAAAAGTTACCTCAATAAAAAAATTGAATAAATGACACCATGACATATCAATCTCTACTTTGGTGATTCTACTCTGAATGGAAGATAGAATCTATTTTTACAAAGAAATATTAATTTGTCATCTTGCTCTAGTGAATTATTTTAAATGTTTAAACATACAATCAGAGAAAATGAGACAATATTCTAAGAACTTTCACCTGTTCAGTATCTTAAATAATACTTTGCAAGCTATTATTCAAAGAAGGTACACTTTAAATATGTCTTTACGCAAATCTTAGAGTTGAAGAGAAGCATAGACTACAGTCCTCAGGATTCAATGTTAAACATTTAGGTCTTTAATCAAGAAAAACATCATTACCACGTTACTCTACTGCCAACACTTGATTACTGTAGAGTATGTTTTAGAAGAGGTTATTAAATTTTGACATCATCTTATATGTGCCAAGCACTTTTTATGTATTAATTCCATTTTCAGAACCATTTTAATAGGTGGGCACCATTTTATCTCCCTTTTTTTCTGAGATTGAAACAAAATTTTGAGACATTGTTCAAGAGAACAAAGTTGGTTGGTGGTGTGGTCATGTTTTAAACCTAGTCTGGTTTGTCTTCACCCTGAGTCAAAGCTACATTCTAACTGATCATTTTATCATACATATTACATAAATAATCTTCAACGTCTGTTCAATGGCAGCCCCAGGCTTTGAATGTTTCTTCCTTGGGGCCACTAAAGAGGGATAGAAAGTTCAGAAGATGATGAAGTAGTAGTTCTTCTCATATTTAAACCAAATAATTCTGCTTAAATACATCTGAAAAGTTTGAGTTCATATTATTATTTAACTTGAAGAAATAGTTCTGCTGTTAGTATAAAAATAAACTTTGGGAACCCCTGATCAAGATTTTCAAAACTTGACTTTTTTCCATGATAAGCTTGAATTATTGAAAAACTGTAAGCACCAGAACCATATGGGGTTCATCAAGAACTAACAAGGAAGGAAAAACACAATTCCACCTCTGCATTAGTAGAAAATGAACCTTACAGGCAGCTGATCAATAATTAAAAATGAAAATAACAAGTGTTCTCTAATTTACTTGCAGGCTGCAGCCCAATTGTGGAAAAACAGGCAAAGACATACAAATAAACACATGGGTCACTGAAATATTTCATTTTCCTTCTCCATTACCAATTCCAAAAATATATCATTTTAAAAACATAAATTCAGTTTTATATTTGGGGCATACTGCTCTAAATTTCCAAAAATGGAAAGTAGCTTTCCTTCTGTTTTCAACTGTATATTGTCAGAGTCACTTTCCCCTTGACTTTGACCTCCATGCTTTCTTATACCTGTCCTCATTTCATTTTCTTCCCTCTAAGGGATGTAATAAGAGTAAAAAGAAGGACTATCAATTCCCATTTTATTAATCCATGGCAACAAGTGTTAGACCCTAATCTATAATTCTCTATTCAACCATTTCAGTCTATTTATTTTAAATACTTTCAGATGAAATATTTAGTATCAGAAGTCCAGATTTAAATGATTATTTATCATAAAATTGACACAATGTCACAATCTGAGTCTTCTAAAATTAGGGTTAATAATTTCTAGCGAGCAATAAAAAGTATATCAGTTGAAAAAATTTGTATATCAAGCATATAGATTTTAGCATTATGTTCAGTGAATGAGAAATTATAAACTAGTCATTTCAAAGATGATCATAAAATCAAAATTTCATGAATATAGTTAAAATACTTCATGATATGTTTAGTGCAGGGAATTTATTTCATTAGTTATAATGATTATAATTAAGAAGATATTTGGGGAGGGAAAATAAAAAATAAAAATAAACAAATGGGCCTACGTCAAGGTGAAAAGCTTCCTCACAGTAAAAGAAAGTATCACCAAAATAAAAAGATAACCTGCTGACTGAGAGAATATATTTGCACATCATCATATTTAATATCCAAAATATACAAAGCACACATAAAACTCAAAAACAAAAAAATAAGCAATGCAGTTTTAAAAAATGGGCAGAAAGACTGGATGAACATTTCTCCAAAGAAGACAGACAGACATAAAGAAAAGATGTTCTTACTCCTCTTTTGTTAAGGAAATGTGAATCAAAATAGCAATAATGTATTACCTTATACCTGTGAGGTTGGCTGTTATCCAAATGTCTAAAAACAACCAATGTTGGCAAGAATAAAGGGAACACTTTTACACTGTTGATGTGAGGGGGGCGGTAAGCTGGTACAATACTTATGAGGCAATTCCTCAATAAAATGAGAATGGAAATCTCATAGGATCCTGTCATCCCACTTCTGGATATTTACCCAAAAGACACAAAAACACTAACTCACAGGGATATCTGCACCACCATGTTTACTGCAATATTATTTACAAAAGCCAAAAATTGGAAACTACCTAAGTGCCCAACATCAGATGAATATATACACACACACATACACACACATATACATATATAATGGAATACTACACAGTCCTTAAAAATGAAGTCCTGTCATTTTCAACAAAATGGATGGCACAAGAGGGGATTATGCTAAGTGAAATAAGTTAGAAGGAGAGAGACAAATTCTGAATGTTCTTATTTCATATGTACAATATAAAGAAACAAAGTGAAGGAACAGACTAAACAAAAACCAACCATTGGACATTAACAACAGAACTGAGCATACTAGTGGGGATCAGAGTATAGTCGAGGACAAGTGGGGTGGGGTCTAATGGACAGTGGTGAAGGACTTTTGATAACTCGGTGGTGGGCAGAAGTGTTGTCATATATTTGAAAGATGATGCACCTGCACTATGGGTTTATTTAACTTTGTAAATCAAATGTACATCAATAAATATTAAATTTAATAAAGAAAGATTGTATCTATAGTGCTGATAATTATAGTACCAAAGGACTTACCGTTAATATAAAAAGAAGTATCATTTATGAATCCTCCATATGAAAAAACATTTATTTGGGTTTCCTTAGTTAATAGAACCTTCATCTTTTGTTCTCTAATTTTAAATATTTTAATAACAGTCAACTGAAAAAAATCTTTGCTTTAGGATATTTGTAATACTATTCATATTTGTCTCAAAATGTTTCACTCAGACTCTTTTGTATTGTATTAATTTTGGACACCAACTTAAAGCAATATTCATATCTGATCATATAGCTTGAAATTTACTGTATTATATACTAAAAAAAAAGATAGTGTATAATGCTAACAGGCAGAAGTCAGGGCCAAAAACATGAATTTACATTTTAACAGTAACACTGATTCAAAGTCGATAGTACCACTCAAAGCAAATATAGGCTTACAGTTGGGGGAAAAAAAAGTAAGTTTATTCTACCATGTATTGTGTCACAGTCTCTTATAGGCATATTTGATGACGTTACAAGGTAATTTTCACAGTATTCCTCAGAAGATCCTATTCTGTTGTCTGTGGAAGTGAAAAACATGGATTTGTGTTAAGAGGATATACTTTTATTTGTTTTTCTTTATGGTCGAAGTCTGAGATACTGCTTACAGAAATTGGGATAGAATTTCTAGCAACACAAACAACAGCTAATAGTTTAATGAATACACAGTATATGCCAGACACAATGCTAAGCTTTTTAATGAATATGAATAATAGTAAACAAAGTAGCATTTATTTATGTGCTAGTCAGGGTCTTTAGCACTTTTTATATATTAACTTGTGAAATTCTCACAACAACCCTATGGATTTAGTGCAATTATTAACCCTACCAGATAGCTCAGGAAACAAAGAAATAGAGAAGTTAGATATATTTTCCCTGGAAGCATATCTAGCAGAAGTGGGGTGTGCACCTAAAACTAAAGCCCAAAAACTCATTCTCGAAATTATGCTTCCACACTATACACTATATACTTCACCTAATTAAAGCCAAATGAGGTATCAGAGGACATGAGAGACAATGCTAATAGAAGTAGAAAATAACTTTATCAAGTTCATGCTCCATTCTGAGTAAGAGTCATTAATTTTTTAGGTCCAAATCCAAATTGAGTCAAAAAAGAAAATTATCACCATCAATACTAAGCATACCAATAGACCCTTCTACTGTATATGTCAAACACTTGAGTAAAATAATGCTACTGACACTTTTAGGCTTGTAAAAAAGAAATTCTCAACTTATTTTTATATTTCTATTGCTTTTAAGTAATACTGTCCAAATGCTATTGACATTTCAAACTGTTTTTCAGCGTTGTAGCCCTAAGAAGGATAGTGGAAACACCCAGCACATTTCATTGACCAGGAGAAAAATATATCTTATTAAATGTTTATATTCTGGAACATAATATATTTGACAAAATTCTTCAAAATTAAAATTAAAAATAAAATTTTTAAATTTAGTTGCAATTCTATAAATGGTGCTCAGTATCATACAATTTTCAGAGCTAAAAATGAAATTAAAAGCATAAAACCTCCATGTTGGTAGTAAGCCTAAGTGTTTATTTTAATTAAATAGATAGGATAATCTTTTTGCTGGATTGTAAACAGAGAATTTTTTAAATGATAACCAATTAGTTGAGACTGAGGGAAAGGGAGCTGATTTGAAAGTTTGCAGTTTGGGAAATTTGGAGATCGAGGGGCTAGTAAGACACAAAGGAAATTAGGAAACTCAAGGAAGGAACAATATGAGAAGAAATGATCTCAGTTACAATCCTGTTTACAGCGGAGTGTGGTAAGCTAAATTGACAGAAAATATGATAAAGAAGAGAAAAAGTAGAGATAGCAGAGAAGATAGGTAGTACGACATTATTTTTTTCAATTCTACTTCTTAAATTTTGTCTCTAAACAACTGTATTCATGAGAAATATCCATCTTTCAAAATATACCAAATAGTCACTATATGTTGTACTTCAAATGGAGTATCCATACTCTAAATAAATCAAGGTTTTAGTTTATTTGGCATTATCTCAAATGTCTACTCCTTTTTTATGTCTTGCTATAGTATTTTTTACTTCTGATTTATTACTATAATCAAATTACACAGCTTTCTTAAAAACTTATTTGTTTTTCAGACATTACTTCTATCATATACTTCCTTGAGGTTCCCTGATTCTTAATATTGTTTCAAAACTCATTTTTAAAAATGTTATGAATTCTAGTATGTCTTGAACCAAATCTTAAATGCTACTGTATTGGAATCAGTTGACTCCAGTTAGAAAGAACAAAGATATTAGGGACAACCAAAATACTGGCTTTCTAAAGAGAAAGGTTATATGTTTGTATATCTAAGTAAATGATAAATGGTTATCCTCTATCACATGATCTTCAAGGGTCTTTTTGGAGGTATAAAGATAAACTATTTGCATAAAATATTTTAAAATATATCTATTTAGAATGTATACATAATACATTAGTCGGTAGTTCAGATTTACAGTTTTAATGTATATTTAAATAAATACATACGTGTAAGATTTGAATTTTTATACTGATAGGTATACAATAAAAATTATATCAACACTCTAAAGGATATCAATATGCTCCATATAACATCCTTTATTCATCAAGAAATATGACAAATTTACTTATGTAGCCATTGTTTAATGGTGAAAAAAGAAACCATTGCAATTTATTCATCTATCCATCCATCTATGATAATAGAAACATTAAAAAAATCATCTTACTGAGGAAAAACATATCCTTGTAATTGTATTTGTGGGTGTAGAAAATTCCTTACGCATAATATATACCCATACATTTTGCTGAATACATGTATGAATTGACCTAGTAGGTGTAGCTTCCCTAAAAGAAAACTGGAGAAATAAATTTAAGTCATAGAAACAGATACTAGCTTAATGAAAGACCTTTCCAAGAGTTAAAAGTTAGTCAACGATGGAATGGCTGCCTTGGGGTAGTGCATTTCTTTGAAAATGTTCACACAGACCCTAGTGACTAGCTGTCAGAGAGGTGATGCAGTTTGAGTGACTACCAATTAAATAAGGGGTAAATAAGACAACCTCTGGAGTACTTCCAACTCCAAGATATTAAATGCTAGATTTATATATTTTGGAGCTTTTCTGAAAATATCATGGTGAAAGATCTAATTGATAATATTGAAATAATGCGTATTATTTGTACCCAATATTATTTTTTTTACCCTCTCCAACTCTTTGCAAGTATAAGCAACTCTATTTTAATGGCAAATTCTTGTATGTAGATGCTCAGAGTTGGAAAATCCAAAAGTCAAGGGGCAGGAAGGAGCATGAACAATAATGGACTGTAAGTAGAAGAGCTAAAAAATAAACTCAGTCAGAAATAACCCACAGCATTAATAATCAAAATATTTCTAGCTAATATCTTCCTGCATTTGAGGGTTTTTTTCCCATTATTTTATAGACATTTCTCTGGAGATCAATTCTCCAGTCAATCAAATGACACAACATATACTTAAGAAGTACAAATATAATAAACAGAAAATAACAATTCAAACCAAGAGATAAATCTTTACATCACTGCCCTAATTAGTCCTATCTAACACTGATCCTTTTATCCTAAGAATTTATCTCCTACGCATCATTATTCAGCTTATACTCTACCTCTTTATTCTTTAACTACATAACTGCCAATTATTCTAATATTGGTTCATGTCTTGTATATTTCTTTTCTCCCTTAGGTGAATTATTGACTTTTGAAAGATAAAGACTTCATCTTGTAATTGTCTTCCTCCAAATCGATGGAAGGTTGATCTTAATCATTTCTTACATGGAATTCCCTCTCTCATCTTTCAAATTATTTGAGCTTTTTCATTACTACAGGGCAGAATATCATGTGGAGTCTTTTGTGGGTTTGAGAACCCTTGGTAACAACTTCTTTCTCTGAACTCTTAGTGTTTAGCGTCTCTACCACTAATTGGAGCTGAGCATATGACATTCTGTCCACAGTAACACTTCATCTGTCTGCGTCAAACATGTAACACTTGCCCTGGAGAGAAAACATGAACCCCTGATAAGCTTGTTTGTCATCTTCAGTGCATAGGAATATTTGAGGAACCCCACAATTTTACCCATGAGCTATTGTGAAGGACAAAAAGCTTTATTTAGTAGGATAAAAATAATATCTTAGCCCCATATGACGTAATCACAAAAAATTAGAGGGCAGTTGCATTAACTATATTTCAGTTCCAACAGAGTGATAGACCTAATCAGGTATGCCTAAGGCTAGGTGGACAAAAAAATCCTCAGTAGGATCTTAGGCAAAATCAAAGTCAGAGGTTAGTTTATTGAGTGCTCTCCAAGGTACCAAAGAACTATAGTTAGTCTCCTTATAAAGTGAAGTGTCCTACTTTTCACTGTTAATTGGTTCTATGTACTTATGTATTTAATTTACACTATTATGATGCAACACACCTGCCTCAAACTGAGCTCTACTCTACCTAGCAAAATTTAGTAAACCTACTATCCTTATCTAATAACATTATATTCTAACAACTTGCCTAGCTCATAGCTATACTTTTGACCAGCAACAAAATTTCCTGCTCAGCTTTCAAATAGGCATTTAATAAATATACCTGCCTAGTGTCCTTAACATTAATGAAAATTCTTGAAAGAAAATGTAAGCCTCTGTGTATCACTAAGTGCTTATTAATAATGACTATTTTTCTTTAACTTCTACATAAACATTCTTGTGCGGGTCTCAGTCATGAGTGATTACTCACTGAATTCTTGTTGGCTGACTAACTGAGGAATGAAATCTTAAGGTTTGAATTATGACTACAAATGAGCCATAGTAGCACACTTAGCTTCTGTATCTCTCTGAACATACTGTCTATTTAACATGGTCTCCAAATCAGATCCGGAGAAACTTCCAGTTTGAATTTAGGTTAATTCTGTATGGTAGAGTAAAACGAGAAAGAAGGTGTTTCTAAATGCAAAAGAACTCCATGGAATACTGGTCTACAAAGGAGTGTGCAAAATATATTTTAATATATTAAAAGCAATCTTTGAAACACTATAGAGGATCTGTATGTTCATGGGTCATTTAGATGACTATATGTGAACTGTAAACTTATTCTAAAATTGCTTTTTAAATAAATTAGGCCTCAGTTCCTTTATTAATGATTTCTGACTAGCAAAAGGACTAATACATTTAGTTGCCACTGCAATAATATTAAAATAAAATGGCAGCAAATTAGTAGTCCCAGGCAATGTCTCTGAAATTTTTCATCATTTTTAACCAAGTCATCAGAACTATATGCCATCACATCAGAATGCATTCGATTGTGAAAAACCCTGAATATAAGTAATTTAAGAGTGTAATTACTTCCAATAGTTACAAAAGGACGTTTTCAATTTTATAGGTAGTTTCATCCTTATATAAATTATGTTTATTCTTACAATTTATACTGTGTTATCCTTAAATTACAATTTCAGAAAACCTTCTCACTGTTATCATGAACACTGTATTCTGCCTCACCACACAGTGGGCCACCAGCTGATACTGGCTGCATATATGAATACATAAACTTATGCCAGTAATTGAATATTCTGTTCCACAGAAACTTTCATGAAATAGTTTATTTTGGGTCTGACAATGATACTTATTTACAAATACCATCCTTAAGTTGAATTATTTGGAAGATCATCTTAAGATGTTGATTGTCTTTGCAAAACAGTTTCTAGATATTTTCAGTAAGAGATATTAGAACATATTGTAATTAAGCCAAGCTAGTGTATGTCATAGTCATATTTTATTGTGTTTTTAACTTAAATTTTCTGATTACTAAAAAGTGTTCATTTGTGGATATATTTTCATAAATTAACTGGGCATTTTACCTTTAAATATATTGCTGCATTCTAGTTGCTAACATTTTGTTAAGGATTTTTTTAAATCAATTTTCATGAGAGAGATAGGGCTGTAATTTTCCTTTCTTGTTCTGTCCTTGTCAGATTTTTGTTATCAAGACTATGCCAGAATCATGAGTTGGGAAATGCTGTCTCATTTTTAACACTCTGAAAACATTTGTGTAAAATTGGTATAATTCAACAGCAAAGTCATGACAGTCTGGAGTTTTCTTTGAATGAAGATTTTTACCACATATTCAATTATTTGAAGGTTATAATATTATTAAGAATGGGGGGGCTGAGTCAGCACTGCAAAGTTACATTTTCTAGTAATTTTTCTATTTAATCTACATTGTTCAAGTGTATTGACATAAAGTTATTCGATTGTAATATTGACTGCTTTATTTATTAGTTATGTCTTTTTCCTATTTCCTTTATCTTGCTACAGATTTAGTTAATAGATTAAAATATTTAATTAGTCCTTTCACAGAGCCAACTTTTTGCAGGCTTATTCTCTATTTCAAAAATCTAGGCCTTTGTCTTTATTTCCTTCTACTTTATACTTTCCTTTTTTGTTTTTGAAAAGAAAAGTGCAGGCAGGAGTGATGGTAAGTAGGATCTTTATTTTACTTTTATGTAGTTGTTCACATTGGCTGTTTCCCATCTCCCTCAGTCTGGACTAAAACCCAGGGGTATGTGGCTGGGGTGCTTTTACAGGTGACTGACATTAAGTGTTCTATCAGGACATACCATACTTTCTTTTTTTGCCTCTCCAGCTTTACTGAATATAACTGACTGCTACTTTTTTTGTATTTATTTTGCTGGGTTTTTAAACATCACTTCTTGAGATGAATGTCTGTTTCCTTCATTTTCAGTCGTTTCCCCAAATCTATGTATTAAAAAAAAAAAAAGAAGAACGCATTGTAACAGAAAAGTCTTGGAGAATTCTGTGTACGGCTACACAAGATAAGAAAAGCACAAAACTGAAATACTTAATATTTATTTCAGTCATAATTTACTGTATTATAAAAGTCAGAATAGTATAGACTTAGGTGGAAATGTTTGTCTTGTTTTTACTGAAACCCCTAAATATGTCCTTTTAAGACAATGATGCTTAAATAAGAAGTAACTTCCACCTTAAAGATTCTATAATCCAAGCAGAACTATGCAAAAGATAAACAGCTACCCAGGTTCTAGTCTATAAGTGTCTTCAAATTATAAGTGTAATAAATTATGCCATTTAACTCTGACTTCCACATGTAGCTTTATATGTAATTTGTAAAATGTAACTGACTTTTAGAAAGCATGCTTGAATAGAATTTCTAAAAAATATCTCACTAATAGTGAATTACCTCCATTAAATATATCTGTACCACTCACGTTTATAATAGGGGGATAGTCAGTAGTTTCTAGTCAGTGTTTCTAAATTTGATAAATGAATGATATAGAGAAGAGTTGGTTTTATTCTGAAACTTCCCAAAGAGTTTTCTTGCTATCAAAATCACAAATGAAGTTTAAAAATAAGAATATATACAGAGATAGGGGAAACACTTTCCTATTTCCATGATATATATATAATGCTTTACCAGCCAAGTTGCTGAATGAGCAAGACATCAGGATTCCCTAAGGCAATTTTTGATCACAGGAAATCTGTTGTCTGTCACCACCACTAAATATATGCTTAACACACTAAAAGGCTATTTATTGGCTTATAGAAATACTAAATTATATCCTAACTATGGTAACCACATATGATATTTTGATCTTTTATTTAGGTGGTTTTTATCTTCAGAGATATAAATATTAACAAATTAAAGGCTAAATCTTAGATATGATCCTATTCCAGATTTATTTTAATATTTCATTAAATGATAGAATATTGATATATAAATTTAGTAAATACTTACTGAAAGACATTTATATGATCAACACAATAGAGATGCTATTTATACCAAACAATAATTTCCTGCTCTCAAATCTTTTCACTCATATTTAGATCATTAGAGGATGTCAAGTATTTTAGTTCAAACTGGCAAACAACGCTTGTACCGGCACATAACAAAGTCCAGAGACCCACTCTCCAGTCTTCTGTTCCAAGCCAATGCTTCCTACACTAGCCCAGTTCTTTCACTTCTACCACCACCACATATGATTTTTTTCTCTGTAGGAACAACCAAAATATTCCACACTACTCTCCTTCAATAACTGTCCTATCTATTCTGACACATGGAACTTCCCTCCAGTAAGTCCCTTCATTCAAGTTAGACTTGGAGTTAAAAGCAAGTTTCATTGTTTTGCTCTTCATCCACAATTGATGGTCCAAAAGCAGACACTGAAGTCCTTTTGGTTGTTGTAATACAAGAAAATTGAAAAAGATTAAAAATATGAAATATGGGAAGTGTGAGGAATCTAAAAGTTACTATTTCATTTCTTCTAATGATAGTCTCTCTTGTCTTTCTTGCACTGCTTCTCTGGACTAAGACATTTATTTCATCATCTTTCATTCTTTTTCGATGCTCTTTGCATTTTTCCTATCCCTGACTGGAAGACAATTGATATCATAGTTCACAATTGTTCCTAAAACATGATTTGTGCAACTTATATCTCTAATATCTGTACTCTTTCCTCCACTGAAGGAGGTTACATGGAAAAGAATGATGCAGATGTTAAAGTTTAACAGCTGAATAATGGTGTCATCGTATTAAGATGAAAGTAAGTGCTAAAGAAGAAAAACAGTATCTGGGACACAGCAAGCATTGAATACATACTTATTAAATAAACACATGAGTGAATAAATGAATTCAAATTTTTTTAATGACCTCACATTTGGAATGAGTTAATTCATCCATTCTGCCATTCAGTAAAACAATCACAATAAAATAGGTAAGTTATTAATGATTGCTTTATGTCAGGCACTGTTTTAAATGTGTTAAGTCACTTAATACTCAAAATAGTTCCATGGGGTAGCTACAATCGATTCCTCACTTCATAGACAAAGGTACTCAAACACAAAATGTTATATAACCAACTCCTGGTCACACAGTCAATAATTACCTAGAAGAGTTTTATCAAACTTCCAACTTACAAATACACAATATGAGCTCCTAACATAGCATTTAGTCTTATTTATCTCAATCACTCTAATACCTAGACAGAAAGCAGTGCCTAGAATAGCCATACAAGTATATTCATTTTATAAGTATATTCATTTTATAAATGGATCAATAAATAATTTCATGGTAGTTTACAATATGAACAAACCATGAAATCCAAAACCAATTTCTTACAAACTGACCAATGGCAGGTCTTAAAAAATGAAAGGAATTCTTAGCTATTCTCCCTATCCCAGGGGACACTCTCTCCCACCCTTTCCTCTTTGTTTCTGGACGAAGAAAAATTAATTTGATCTTTATTATATCATATTACATATATGTTTTCCTCACAACTTATATCATCAGTCTAATTGGCCTTGTTTTTATTTCTTGAACATACTAAGCATATTCCTACTTTGAAGACTTTGAAGACTTTGTACTTAAATTTTCTGATTTTTTTTCTGATGTAATTCTCTTCGTCCAAATTTTCTTATGGGTAGAGACTTGTAGACAGTCAGATTATAGTTCAATCATGATCTCCTCAATGGAGATTCCCTGACTAAATATAAAATTACAATGGACTGAAGCCATTTGCTCCAGTTCAGTTCAGCAGAGAATAGAATTTTAGAGGATCAGATCCAGCCCAGCTTACAATAAAGCAACTTTACTTCTGTTTATATTATCCTGTGGGCACCTTTCTTTCATAACTCAGAGTAGAAGGAGCAGCTGGATCAAGTAAGATGTAGACCTTCCGTAATCCTTAGCTAGTATACAATCCAATAGCACCCCAAAGCACAAGATCAACCTTACAATTATTCATTTACTTCCTTACTAAAAAAATGAGAATTAATGTATTGGTACATTCTAGCGAAAAAAGGGCAAAGGACAATCTTGAAGGGAAAAATAAATGTAAAATATAACTAGATAGATATTCAGGTCTTTTAAAAAGTCATCTGGTCATATAATTGGGCCTTTAGGAAGACATCTCAGCAAACATTGGTGACAAGCCCTAAAGTGGCGTGAAAAGGGATCCCCCAATTTTCCAAACACACCTTTATTTATAATGATAAAGGGTAACACTGTACATTTCTTGAACTCTACTAGTAACACTTGAGGGAGGGCCCATTAATTCTTTCTTATAAAGGATTTTCTTGTGCATTGTAGAATGTTTATTGAAAATATTTGATTGCTACCCACTAAACAGCAATAGTAACTACACCCTCATGCCACCCAAAACATGAAAACAAAACAAAAACAAAATCCAGACATTGCCAAATGTCTCACAAGGAGTCAAAACCATCATCAGTTGAGAACTCTAGAAATAATTTCTTTTGACTCCATTGTGGGTTGGATCAAAGTATGTGAAGAACTACAGGCTTACAGTTATGTGGTTTACATTTCATTTAAAACTCTATCAGTCTTGGCCCACCCTGGTTGACCACCAGATAGATCAATCACCTCCAAAAGAGCAAGCCACATAACTCTAGTTGAGTCCTGGGCCCAGGGGGAGGAAACTAGTGTCAACAACAACAACAAAAAATAAATTAAAATGAAGATGCATATTTGACTCCTTTCTCTTTGTGCCTGCCTGCCTACTCACCTTCATTCCTGCGTGTAACTTTCTTTAAAAGCAAATAAACAAAAACAAAACTACTCTATCAGTCTTGTCAACAAACAGTGCTGGGGAAACTGGATATGTACAGAAATCAAGTTGGACACTTAGACTTACATCATATACAAAAAATTCAACTCAGCATGGACCAAAGATCTAAACAATAGAGCAAATATATATATATATATATATATATATATATTTATAAAGGATATATAGAGAAAAACGTTTATAACATCAGATTTGGCAATGATTTCTTAGATCTGACACCAAAAATACAGGAAACAAATAAAAATAGATAAATTATAGCAGATCAGAATTTAAAACTTCTAAGCTTAAAAGAATAGTATGAAAAGACAACATACTCACTGGAAGAAAATATTTATAAATCCTATATCAGATCAGGAGTTAATATCCAGAACATATAAAGAACTACAACTCAACGATAACAAAAATACAAACATCTTGATTAAAGAATGGGTAAAGGAAATAAATAATAGTAAAAGAAATAGTTAAAATACAAAAGTCTACTAAATGGGAAAAGATATTTGAAAACTATATATCAGACAAGAGGTTATTACTCAAAAACATATAAACAACTCATACAATTCAACCACAAAAAACCCATACATACAACCAAATTGAAAAACGGTTAAAGGATCTGAATAGGCATGTCCTCTAAGAAGATATACAGATGGTTGACAGACACATGAAAAGATATTCATCATTTATCCTTAGGGAAATAAAAAACAAAATCACAATGAGATTGCCTCACACGCCATTATTTTGATAATGGCTATTATCAAAAAGCAAAAAAAAAAATGTTGGTGAGGATGCAGAGAAAAAGTGATTCTCATGCACTGGTATTGTATATTGATACAAACACTATGAAAAACAGTATGGAATTTCCTCAAAAGAATTAAAATAGAAGTATCATTTGATGCAGCAATTCTATTTCTGATTATGTACCCCAAAATATTAAAATGCTAATTTAAAGATATAAGCATCCTATGTTCACTGCAGCACTATTCACAACAGCCATAATATTGAAACAACCTAAATGCCCATTGATAAATTAATGGATAAGAAGATGTGCTATATATACACAGTAGAATCTACTATAAAAAAGCTAGAAAAATAAACTCTTGCCATGTATGACAAAATGAACTGAACTTGAGGGTATCATGCTAAGTGAAATAAGTTAGAAGTAAGATACAAACACAGTATGATTTCATGCATATATGGAACACAAAGAAACAAAGCAAACTAACAAAACAAAAGCAAATCCTTAGACTGACAAGAGAAAGGTGATTACCAGAGGGGAAGACAGTATATGGAATGGTAGCAGAGCTAGATTATTTGGTGATAGATGGTAAATGGGCAGTTGGTGATGGTTGTGTGGCATATAGAGTTACACACCTAAAAATAAATATTACTTTATAAGAAAAAAATGGGATGGGGGACAAATGAGTGAATAGACATTTCTCTAAAGAGGATATACAAATGGCCAACAAGCACATGAAAAGATGCTGGTAAAAGATAGAATGGAATATTGGTGGCTAATGTATTACACACAGATGTTGATTTACCATGATGCATATCTTAAACATATATAATGTTATGATGCAATATTCCTTCAGCAAAGTTAAAAAATTAAAATTAAGTAGGAAAATATGTAAAACATCACTAATTAATAAATTAAATTCAAATAAAAACCATATTAAGATGCCACCTTAAACCCAAAAGAATGACGCCTATCAAAAAAATTGCAAGTGTTGTGAAGATGTGAAAAAACTGGAACATTTGTACATTGTTGGTGGGAATGTAAAACTGTGCAGTCATTAAGGAAACCACAGTTTGGCTCTTCAAGGTTTTCTAAATAGAATCGTCATATGATCCAGCAACTCTACTACTAATTATATACCTCAAAGAATTGGAAGTAGTGTCTCAAAGAGATCTCTGTATATCATGTTCATAGGAGCATTTTTCACAATAGTCAAAGGATGGAAGAGTGAGATCTATAGTCTTTAGGGAGCTAAAGCTGGAGAGGAGACAAGGAGTTATGTTTCATGGATTTACTGTCTTAATTTTGCAAGATGAAAGCTTTCTGATAATTAGTTGCACAGTAATATGAATGTACTCAATGCTTAAAGTATATACATAGAAATACTTAGAATAGCAAATTCGTTATGTGTTTATCACAATTACATTTTAAAAAATGCATCAGTAAAGCGTGAAATGAAGACAATTATCTTAGCTTTGGAAATCCAAAAATCCAAAATCCAAAGCGAGGAGCATCGGAACTTAAATATCCTTATATGCTGGGGCCCGTTGGCATTGCAGAGTGAAGAACAGCCTCTCCACTGCCTACCATTGTGATTCGCTTTTGGTTTTGCCCATCTGAATATATATGCCATCATTTCATCACTCTCAATTAAACATGTAATTAAACATTAAGTGAATGTCAAGCATGGAACTGGGGAATTACACAGTGTGCAACTGACTTCTTCAAAAGTATTAAGAACAGATTTTTGGAAATCTGCAGTCGCACACAATCACAGCATAGTTTAGTAAGGAACACAGACCTGACCACTTAGTTTGAATTCTGGCTCTGCTACTTTGTTAGCTGTGGTCTTTCTGCCTTTTTCCTCAATTTCCTCACCCTTAAAATGAGAATACTAACAATACTTTATTCACAAAGTCATTATGATGATTAAATGATTTAGTATTTATTAAGCAGTTAGAGCATTACCTGGACATATAATAAGGTCTATATAACTATTGCTAAACAAATTCTGAAATGTTTGCTAAGCACCTAGTAAATAGAAAAGACTGCTAGAAGCGGGGAACACATGCTTGAAGTGTACCCTAGAATCTACTATTTAACATGATACGAAAGGTGTATTTGCTTGTTAGCTATTTAAAGAAAATGTTCAAGACCTTGAAAATATCCCTTCCATCTGTGATGACTCAGAACAGACTGTTTAATGAAAAGGAAGCATGACAGCTTCTGAGTTTCCTTGTACTGGACTCATAGTGTGGTTACTGCTCCTGCACTCTCAGCTTCAAATTGCAGAGAAAAAGTGGAAAGTGAGCCTATTGCCTTGTTTCACACACTGATTTCAGGTAGAACTGCACCATTAAAATCAACTGTTATCCCAAGGTTTAAGAAAGGAAAAAACAAAACAAAACAAAAAGCAAATCCAAAGATTAAAAAAAAAATCTGCTCTATTAAACTAGAATCATGGATGGAATTATAATGATGCTCTCTCAAAAAGAGCCTGAGCTGCATTACAAATGTGAAATCTTTTATGAGGACCAGATGGAAAGTTAAATGTCTAGAGAATTTGAGAATATCTTAAAAATGAAAATCCCAATCCAAACACAGTAACTATGTCTGATGCATGCTGCTGCAAAACCAGAAAATATCTAGGACATAAACTACTTCAAAGATTGCCTTTCATTGAAAACTAAACAATCCTTAAGAGCTCCCAACTAGTGAAAACTTGTATAAAAATTCTTGCATGGAATTTGATTTGGTTCAAAAGTGATAAGATGAAAAGTCTTGATGTTTGTCATTATTACAATAAGAAAAGGAAAAATCATAAACTCAAGGTCTCATTTAACAAATAATTTCTTAATTGAGAATCTAGAAGAGAACTTAAAACTATTATAAGCAAGAAAACCCTATATAATTCTGTTTTATATCAACCTCTCCAAACAGTTTGACAAATAGTCTGTTTCAGGTTTTCTCTTACACTATAATTTCAGATGTTACATTATTATATCATCTTCTGCCCAACCAAGTGGCAGAAGTGTGCAACAAAAGTATAGACATCTTAGAGAAAAATGTAAAGTCAGTGTAAAAGTTACTTGCCAGTCACCGTGCAACATAATAAAGTTAGTGTAGAAATCATTTTACTACATAAATCAAATAAAATGTATATTGTATACAAATTTATATAAAGTCATATATATGTTTCATATATATAAATTATATATTATATAATGTAAGCAAAGAAAAAAGGTTGGTTAATCTTTGACAGGATGGTAAGGTTTACTCTAGAACCACATGATGCTAAAACAAATCATAGAAGAAAATGGAAGAAATCCAATGAAGTGGGAATTTTGAAGGTCATTGAGAAATAATAGAGGAGGAAGACACATTATAAGAAGGCTAACCTACCAGTGTAAAGTGAAGTATTGAATATGAGAAGAAACAAAAATAAGTACTATATGTTTTTATATCTGACTTAACCTTCACAAAAGGTATAATGAGTACAATGGGAAGAACTAACTGGCTTAGCTATTTGCCTAAAATCACACAATTAGTAAACATATTAAGTTGAATATGAATTAAAGTTTTATTACAACAAGTTCTTCCTACTTTTCACACCAAGAGCCTCTGTCCTTCTCTCTTCTCATCTCTTCTCATTTCCTCTTCTCTCTCTCTTCTCACATTAATCTATTGTTCAATTTTAACTTTAAAAATTATTTTAAATTTACATTTGCAGATAAAATTGTTTCTTAGGGAGAATAATTATTTCTATTATCTATCACATTTTATTAAAAACTATCTACTCCCATATCTCTGTCCCATTCAACTTAATGTTAAGTGCTTAGAGATAGAAAGTTCCCCAATATTCTACTCAATTCATTTTCTCACCCATTCCTTCTTCTCACAAATACATATTAACTGCTTTCATGTGCAAGTTTATTTTATAAGTTTAGGAGGTTTAGCCATGTATAAAATGGGTAAGATTTCTGTCACCATGAAATTTATATTCTAGTAGGATAAGGTAAGCAATAAAGACGATAGAAAGATGGATAATAAAAATACTAACATGAATATAGATGTGGATATTGCTACAAATGCAGAAATATACATCAGACATGATTAAGGGTTATACACAAATCGAAGGAGAAGGACCACAGAAAGGGTAACACCGGGAATGCTATTTTATATAGTTGACCAAGCGAGTCCTCCCCAATTAGATGAATTCAAGAAATAACCTAAAAGAAGAAAGGAAGAGGGCCATACAGATATCTGGGAGGAAATCTTTTCTGACAAAAAAAATTAAAAAGCAGAGGCAATGATGAGGATTTCTGCTTATACTGCTTATTTGAGGCCTGGCAAGCAGACCAGACACTTGAAATAATGAAGGAAAGGAAAGGAGTTTGAAAAGCAGTTAAGTTGAGGTGATCAGTATTTTCCAGCTATGACAGACACAAACGGAGCATTACTCTGAGATAGATGGGCTTCTGTTGAAGGATTCTGAATAGGGATGGCACTGTTGATCACATGTTACAAGGATCACTAGGGCCACTGTATGGGGAAAGCATGAGAAAAGGTGAAAGCGGGAAGATTTGGTAAGAGGCTATTCTAAAAATTCAGAAATAGGTAACAACAACTTGGATCAGAACTGTAGTAATGACAGCAATGAAAAGTTGTCTGATTCTGGGTACATTGTGAAAGTAGAACGTTAGGACTTGTTAATGCATTTGTAATGTGAAATACTGTCAGAGAAAATTAGGAATCATGGCAGACTACACAATTTCTGGTCTGGTTCCTAAGAAAGTGGAATTGCATTTAATAAGTTGAAGAAGACAGGACCGGTTATAACAAGGACAAGGTATTAGGGGATAGGAGGGGAGAGAGAGGAGGGGACAAGGAAGATAGAGGAGGGGTCCACATTTCCTGGAAAATTCCATTGTTTAGAGTTCAGACACATGAAGAAGCAGCAGAGGACATTGAGAAACAACAGCCTTTGAGGAAGAAGGGAGATTACAGTGCTATAGCATCTAGAAGGCCCAATAAAGGCAGAAAGAAACACAGGATAATGAAATGTAGGACGTATGTCGATGGATTAAGATGAAGACTAAGAATTGATCACTGGATTTGGTGCCTGGATACCATAATCTCATGTGTCAAAACCTCTACTAACTTTTAGGGGAAGATTTGATTAAAAGTATTCCCCAAAAAAGTACTGTAGGGGAGGAAATATAGAGACAGATAATAATTGGGAGGAGTTTTGCCATATAGGGCAACATCAATAGAGTAATAGATAGAGGTGACCATGGAGTCAAGGAGAGTCTTTTAATGAACAAAACTATAGCATACTATAGACTAACGGAAATAATGCAAATAGAAGGTGAAACTGATAATGCAGGGGTCAGTAGGAAAAGTGCAAGATTAAAGTCCTTGAAGTGAAAGGAATAAACAAAGTGTGAAGGGATGGTCTTAACCAGGTACACACAACGTTGATTCATAGCAACAGGAAGGTAGGCAGGAAACATGGGCACAGAACAGGTAGGTGGCAAACATGGTGAATGAATGAAAAGTTTAGAAATACAACTACCTGCCAAGATATTCAGCCCATCATCTATACACCTTGAGAGGATTGGAAAATACCCTCACATCCTCCAAAATACTTCCCTTTGCTTCTTCTCTGTGATGTGTCAAATTGTACAAGTAGATATTAATTCTTCTGGTTTAACATTTACTTCCCTAAAATGGAGTAACACATTAAATCTCATGAGTCAATTATGTTTAAGTGTGAATAAATTTGCCAGGTCCTCACTGTAAGAGGGCTTTTAATAAGGGGACTTTAGAGTATGAGAACACTAGATGCGTTCCCATAGGGGTTGGGAGCTTGAGGATGAGAAGAGAATGGATGGCTTGTGAAGGAGTGCCCCCGAATCTAAGAATCACGCCAAGATATAAAATGTGTAGCTCTAAATCAGAACACAGGAGATAATTCTTGGTGTACAACCTAGAGCTTGGTGATCTAGCATCAGTCTTTTGAGTTCTCTGAATCCCAGCTTTGTCATTTGTAAATGAAGCTAAGAATTAAATAATATAAGAAGTATACGGTATCATTTTTCTATTATTGTCCCATTTTTATGTGAAAAAAAATAAAATGCTATCTTGTTCCTCTTTCTCTAGGAACATATTTCTGTCTTACTCACACCAACTTATACCTGACCTCTTGCTGATACACCACATTCCCAAGTATAATTCCATATTAACTAGCTGATCAAGAAAATAAGGGACTACCAAAAGGGCAGTTTCAAACTTCCCATACATTTGGAACAGGAGTAGCATAACAGTTAGTTTCATAATCAGATTGCTACTTGGTTGCAGTGGGGGAGTTATTATGTTCTATATTTGTATGTTTCTAACAATTGTATCTATAAAAAAAAAAAAGCATTTTGCATGCCAAATGATTGTATACCCTTCTTGGCTAGATTAAAGCTCCTTGATGGCAAGGTTCATCATGCTTGCATCATCTTACAATAAACATTTTTTGACTGGACTCTATAAAAATGAAAATGCAAGCCACATATGAAAATTAGTTTACTAAGCATTGCCTAGCTGATTTCTAACCATTAAAAAAGGACTAACATACACAAATACAGCAATACTTTAAGAAATTTTAAACACTGAAACTTTCAAAGTACTAGGTAAAGGTATTTTTAGGGTTCACATAAAATATAAAATTATTTCACTAATGCATTTTAAAGCTGAGTCACATTTTAAAAAATCTGATATGCATAAAACTTAGAAGCCCTTTTTTCCTTCTGATTTTCTCTGCCAAAGTTACTTTTCAGACCAAAGCACTCTATAACCACAAGTATTCAATATTCATACCACAATGCATAAGGGAAGGTCAGAAGAGCAGGTAGTCATTAATCTCATTTTACAAAAAAAGCAACCAGCCACAAATGTATGCACACGTGCTCACTGGGCATTTGGGATTCAGTTTGTATTAAAACTCAAATCCCTTGAATCCCAAGCAAGAACTCTGTTTATAAGGATAGCTCTTGCATAATATGAAACTCTGAAAAGTTTTATGCAGATGAAGCAATTGCTTACTCTAATCTACAATTGCCAGAGATGTTATTAAAGATCTTATTTTTATTAATTTAGGCAAACCAGAAACTTGACAAGATTCTTCTGAAACCCAAAAGTATTTTACCTTATTTTTCAGTCACAGAGCTTTGAGTATATTTGAACAGAACCGCTTGTCTTAAAGATATAAACTTTCTAATGCCGTGAGACAGAATCAACCTGAGTACTGATAAAGTGAGAAGGAAGTCTGTATCACAAGAGAAACAATAATCTTTATTTCTGCTTCCATCTCTAAATATTCTTGGAAGCAGTCAAGAAATACGGTGGAATTTGATTTAAATGCTGTAAAGTCATCTGGGTAAAGGTTAAAGACAACTTTCACTGCACTGAACATTGGTTTTAGGAGCTTTCTATTCTCTCTCTGCAGAAAGCATGAAAGTGATGTAAAGACCCATGAGAGTAGATAAGATTCCAAATGTACCATTTAGTCTCGCCTGTCTCCAATCAGTCTCTCACTCAAATGGTCCCATTCAGCAGAAACTCCTCCCCATTTTACTAAACAAAATGTTTATGGAGCAATGTTTAGGTTATTTAATAATGTTTATGAACAAGATGCTATTTACATACAATCCTAATATACCTGTAGCCTCAAGTCAATCACCTTGGTTTGTTTATTAGCAATGCTTTACATTACACTCTGTACAGTAAATTTATATTTGTTCTTCCAGCAAATAAATTCTAATTCTTTGAGTTTCTCAGAAATAGTAATTAAAATTTTCAAGTTTCCTATATGAATATGGAATGAATTGTTTTATCACTACTGATGAGGAAGCTGAGGTGTCATATGGTTAAATGACCACCTCTATCCAACTCAAAACACTCTAACTGTAATAGTGGCACCAGGACACAAATCTAGATCTTTGATTCTAGATCTTCTCCCATTACCCCTCATGAGTAAACTTCTTATATAAACAAATAACTGGGAGGTTAGGTGTAGACGCCCTTGACTGTGGAAAACAACTTCACTGACATTCTGAGATTTTGAAGAGAATATTTTTTAATGCATGAGAAATGTTTTTAAATTAACTTAAAGAGGTTCATTGGCATCTACCTTCACTAATATAGTCAAGTATCAAATTCAAGAAGGTAACTGACATTTTAAAGAATAAGGATCATTTTATGACCAAAGTCATTTGTAGCTATTGCTGTGAAGAATCACAGTGATTAAACACCACAACACAGAACAATTTTTTTTTAATTTTACTGTGGGGAGGACACTTGATATGGGCATTAAGAAAAAGCCCTAGCCCATAAAAATAAGTAATATCTGAGCTGTATAAAAAGGATAAATTTACTATGTATAACTGTTGCTCAATAGTCTTATTTAATTAAACTTATCACATAAAATATTCAAGTAATTTATATAAACATATGTTTTTATATGAAATCATAAGCTCTGAATACATTAGTGAGCTAATGTCTGCTGACTACTTGTCACTGGCCAGGGACTGTGATAAGCTACATACTATATATACATATATATCTACACACACACACACATATATATATATATATATATATATGCAGTTTAGTCTTTACAGTGATCTAGTGAGATACAAATAATATTTTTCCTAATTTTGCAGGTTCAGAAAAAGGCACTAAGACAGGTTAAACAGTTTGTCTAAAATCTGATTAAAGATGAAGTTGGGATTCAAATGCTATGCTCTTTGTACCTGACCACCCAGCCTCTTAAAGGCCCTATGTTATCTTGGTAAACATGAGCATGTCAGAGACACAACTCTTTTCTGGCTGAGCTCTGACCTGGCTGGCAGGCTGAGTGATAAGGACAAAAAGTCAAAGTTGTCCAAATGAATTTAAAATTTGCATGCAAATTCCAATGGTAAAATTTCAGGAGAAAGTCTTGGGCAGTTAAGACACAGCAAGAGAGATGTTGTCTTCCTAGACCGCTTCCCTTCAGGAGGCCTAAATAGTCCTAACGGTGAGAAAGAAATTTCTGGTGTAAACTGCTGAGGTAATTGTGGCCCAAAGAAACTACAGAAGCACTCTCAAATCCTCTGTGCTGTAACAAACAGTAAGGGCTTGTTAATGTGGAGGGACAGAAAGGGTGGCAAGGAGACATTTTGAGATACATGTAAATGAGATTTGATGACACTGGAATTCTTCCAAGGCATTTGTTCGCTGAATCCTATATTGGCTTTTATAAGTGAGATCCTGAAATAGTCAAGTCATCTTCTTCTGTTTTATATTTCTTTTTGCTTTCAAGCTTATTGGTGCAAGTGGATGGAATTACTTCAAAGTACATCTCTTCCTATCTCTGTCACACAGTGAATGCTAACGAATAGCTTTTTAAAGCAACAAAACAAGGCTAAAATGTTTCTTAATGGACTGTAAGCTATTCACACTGGATCTTATGATAAAGTGTATTTCAGTATAATTTGACTTGGTTCATTAGAATGCGATAACCACACGCTTGCAATTGACTGATACTTTATTCTTTAATATATCCAATGGTCATACTGGATATTATAAAATGATTTCTTCATAAACTCCTGTGCACTTTGACTCTTCATATTGGCACAATCCATATCCAGTGATGCTTTTCAAATAATGGTAAAAAACTTCTACTTTATCAGTCAAGTCTGGCAACAAAATGAATTTTAGTGTACGTTTAGGGATTTAGTAAGATAATTAAACAGTAGAAAATCTTATGTGACTTAAAGTGTAAGAAATATTGTCTGAACTACTTTAGTACATTATCTCAAAAGATAGCTAGCTATTGAGCTAGAAAGACATATATCTTTTTAAAATAAAATTAATACTTGAATATAAGACCACTTCACTCATTTTGAAAATGAAGGAATTGAGGTCCAATATCTTGACTGATCTAAAATTTCAACAAAAAATCCAGAGAAAATACTGAAACATGACCTAGCTTCTTGACTCCAGATAATGCAACATAAAATAAAGATTAACAGCAAAAAATTAAATTCAAAATTATATTATAATTTAAAATGATTAAATTCCATATATATTAAAACATTACATTATGTCCCATACTAATGATACAGCATTGTAGATTTAGAAGTAGGAATATCTCTTAGCAAAGAAAAATTTGAATGCTACAGACACCCAAAAATGTTGGAAAATGTTTCAAGCATGCATCTACAACCAACAATTTATCATCAGAGAAAGTCAAACTACCATAGATGCCTTCAATCCTCCATTATAATGGTTTTAATAGTTTACTTGTAAAAAAAAAAACATGTCACAGACACACTTGGTGGCCTAGATGATAAGTCTGCCACCTCTGGCTAGCACAGTTCACAGACATCTCAAGAATCCCCTGGTTTACAACATGGGGCCAGGGGTTAATAACCAAGATGAACAACTAGATAAAATAAGAAAAATGCTTTTTCTTCCTTTCGCTTCCTGCCTGCCTGCCTACTCACCTTCATTCCTGCCTGTACCTTTTATTCAAAGAAAACTAACAAACAAAAATCACTAACTTATTCACAACTTGCAAACATGTTTGTATACTATTAAAATTAGGCTCTTAAAGTATGATGTGACAACCTACTGATGGAATGAAAATAATTCATACTTTAAAAATAAATATGTCTCTTTTTGATCTCCATGCTGCTGTTCTCCATGTAAATATGCTCTCTTCAAACCAAACAAAAATATGCATGTTTGTATGCATATAAATATGTATACATATAGCTTTACATATGAGAAATATAAAGAGAAAGCAATGAGGAAAAACATCAATAATTATTAAATCTAGGTAGAGGGTGTTCATTGTACTGTTTTTCAAACTCTGTGATCATTTTAAATCTTCACTCCCAATGAACTTCCCTTGATCCTCTTCCACCCTCTTCATTTAACCTGCTGCCATTTCTGGACATCTTAGATGCATATAACTATAATATTATAAAATCTCTGGAAATTTCCATGACTTTTTTCAGGCACAACTATACGGAAATGTTTTCTCTCTATAGTCATTTATCTTTTAAACTGGTAATTTTCCAGTCCTTGAAGATTATGGAATCTAATTTAGACTCTTGCAAGTTCTTCAAGTCTAAAGCCCTCCGTGCTGCTTTTCTCAGACCCAGGAACAAGAAAAGATCATAATCATCCTATGTTTCAAGGAATTGCCAGAATGGTTTCTGTAACACTGAGGTTCCAGAAAATACAGTTTGAAAGCAGTTCTCCCTGAAGCTACAGTAACCCTCTCCCTTTATTCCCAATCAATGTAAGCCTGTGTTATGAGTGGGGTAGGCAAGAAAAGGAGGATATAATACAGTTCATTATGGGAACACATCATGTCACAGGTATTCACTTTCATGAACGCCCTAGAGAAGCAGTCATTCCTACTCTCCCTCAAAAACAAAATGCCCAAATTCTAACAAGAAGCAATCTGAGAAGGTCAGCCAATTACTAGTTTGTTTTTATTTAAGTATAAAGTACACAGTGGGATTCAAACATATCTGTGTCAAACAAATTGCTAGGAGTGACAGAGCTCCCAACCGCCCAGTTCAGAAAAAATGAGACAGAACCAAGTGAAAATTTGCACTCCTGGTGATGTCTTTTCTAGAGTACCAGGGTTGTTAATTTACAATTTTCTTCCTCTGCAAGTCACAGACTCTTACTTTGAATTCCCTGGGGGAAATCCTAGAAAAAGCTCAAATTGCTGTAGCACTTGCTAGTGTTAATATTTTAAATGTTGCATCCATGGAAAAATATAGATAACTAAGCATTCTAATATACAATATGCAAACATTTTAAGGCTAATAACAAATTAATTCCTCTATACAACACTTCTGCTCAGACAGTAACAAGAGATATGTAGAGCTTCCTTTAAGCAGAAGCACCCACTGTGCTGTTTGATGCATGGAGAACAATCAAATAAATAACTGTACAGTGCTACAGACAAATATTTATATTACAGCACTACAGGCTAGGTAGTATGATTTGTATGTAGTGGTTTAATTAAATAGGCTACTATGTAAAACACTTAGCCTCTAATGAGATACTATAATTAAACCTGTATCTGTAATATCGTAGAACACAAAACAGTAAGCAAGTTAGAGTAGCCCTCCTGCCAGAAAGTAAACATAAATCTTAAGAGATAGATGGAGTAAGGGTGATTATAGAACAAATATCAGCTAAGCTTCCTTTTCTCTAGCTTCATATCAGGCTAAAGAAGAAGTGCTCCATGAATAAAGCGCAGGGAACAGGAACCATATTCATTGCTTCTTTCATTTTTTTCAACAAATATTTATTAAGTACCAGATTTCCTTACAGGTGCCAGGGATATGATAAACAGGTGAGAAATCCTGTCCTCATTTAAGTTAGCAGCCTTGCCAGATAATTAGAAGAAATAAACAACTATTGTGTCTTTTTGGGTAATAGTTAAGTGCCAAGAAAAAAGAGTAAAAGGACTAGAAAGTGAAAGTGTGTTTTTTTAGATAAGGGGGCGGGGCGGGGGGTGTACGGCATTGAAAATGTCTTTCTAGCAAGTGATTGTTAAGTAGATGCCTGAATGGAAGTAGAAAAGTGAGTCATGTCACCATCTAAAGTCTTCCAGGAAGAAGAAACATCAGATACAAAGTCCAGCAACTTGCTGAAGCACAGAAAGGAGGTTAATGTGGCTGGAGACTAGGAGATGAAGTCACTGGGAGCCTGGTCAGGGAGCCTGGTCAGAGATTGGAAGACCTTGTAAACCAAGGTAAGCATTTTAGATCCTTTTCTGAGAACCACTAACAGTCCTCAAGCATGATGTTGCTGGTGCCTTGACAGTGTTGGCAGAGAAGGAAGCACTACTAAATCTATAGAGGGAAAACTGGGAGACAACAAAAGAAGGAAGAATGGATATAGAAATGTAATGGAATTTTGCCAGAGGCTTAGATTTTAGCAGTCAGACAGCAGGCATGCTTGCTGGGCCACATTGTCTTGTTTGTCCAGAAGGTTGTCAACATTAGTTTACTAAACGCTTTTTACCCAAATATTTTTTAAATCCAATATATTTAAGACTTGTGGACACTAAAAAGATAGGAAAACATCATTTTAGAATTGCATTACTGAGAAAATTCTTGCTCTGTTTAAAGCAAGAGATTCATTCTATGAGGCATAAATTTTCATTGGCATTCAGTTCAAACTGTGGACCAAGATAATTTCTGTAAAAAAAAAAAAAAAAAAACACCACCACAATTATACACAAAACCCAAAACACAACACCTCTATTAAATTAGTACCTATATACTAGAATGTTTCCCAGATGTGCCCATCCTCAAGCATCTTTTTTATGATTACTTGATGTATTTGCAGGCAGTGCATCAATGACTATTCTGCTTAGCACCATGCCGTAGGTGATAAATGCAAGAAACACAAAGTTTACATACTTTCCTCTCTGTTTCTATAAACTGTAATTTGTTAAGTCATAATGAACGTCATAAGCACAGCTTTCAATGTTATGGTATATACACAATAATTAGAAGTCATTATCTCTCAAATGCACATTCTTCTTTTCCTTTTGCTTTTAATCCCCTCATCCTCCAATCCATTCTCTATAATGCCTGCAAAATATCGTTCCAAAGTTAGTTACTTATGGAAATCCACTTTTCACAACCTTGCAGTAGCTCTTCACTGATAAGGACATAAAGACCCAAGTGTTAGTTATGATATTGGAAGGCCTAGAATAGTGCTTTAGTCTACAGGTCCAGTCTTCCTATTTTTCCCACTTTGCACCCTAGGCAGTAATTCTAGTGAACTTTGCTTACTTTCCCCCACACTCAGTCAAATCCCAGCTTAGCCTCTTACTTGCTGTGTAGCTTTGGGCAAATTACTTATACTCTCTGTACTGAATTTCTTTTATTATCAAACGAGTACAATAGTCTCTAACTCATGGACTTACAGAACTAAATAAGTAAATAAATAAGCAAAAATATTTGGAACAATGGCAGATACACTGCAAGTAGCAAGCAAGTGTGGGTTAATATTATTGTTGCTAATGGAATTTCCTTCTTATCACCAAAAACTGTACTTCCTGACCTCTCATGTCCTGGAAAACTGTTATTCATTCTTTAAGATCCCATATAAATGTTATCTCTTCTGTAAACCTTCTCTAACACATTGAACCACCCTAGAGTAGTACTTATTTCTTCTGTGGACTCATAAGCTGACCATGGTTCTTCTATTCATTAATTCTTCTTAACATTATTTATACATTCTTGATTAATCATTGATGCATAAGCTTTTTTTTTCCCGAGGGAGTATATGTATTATGGAGGGCAAGGGCTTGCTCTCATTTCGTATCCCCTAAGGCCAGAGTAGGACCTGAAACATGCAGTTTCTCAACAAATATTTTGTTCAATCAAATGTTCAGTTATTAAATAGGTAAAGACATGGTATTTCTAAAAAGTTTCCAATATCAGTAGGAAATATATCAAAGCAACTGAAGAATGTCACAGATTTAGTATGGTTAGCTAACAAAGACTAAATTGTGTAAGACAGTAAATGTGCCTGACATTCAGAAAAAGTCAAATGTATTCTATATTAATTATTTTATTCTTACTCTTTTCAGCTATTCTAGCCTGTCTTGTCAGGTATAAGTTCCTTTAGCATATAATTATGTCCTTTAATACTTTTGCATTCAACTTTAAGTGCAAAGGTACACATTCACTAACATTCATTAAAATGAGGAAAGACTTTCAAGGTACAAGTTGAACAAAACAAGGAAAAAAACAGAAGTTGCTTTTCCTCATACTAGCTCTAACTGAAGGAAACTTTTTCCCAGGCGAGCATGGTCCCATGTGCAAACTTGGACATAGGCCGAGGAGGGTACTCACAATACATTTGCTTTTCAAGAAGAGCGTGTAGAAGAGGTGTGTAGTGGGTCCAGATGTATTCAAGAACATCACTGGTCTTTTTTTCAGAGAGCATCATGCGGCTGATATAGAGAACTAATGACTGAGGTTGGAACATCAGCAAAAGAGAGAAGGTTGAAAAAGGTGAACACCAAGTGGAAAGTGTCAGTCAAGGGCAAGTAGGCCACATGAAACATTATGCCTCAGAAGTTGTCAACCCTGATTTGGGGTTCGAGATAAATAATATGCTGACCTACAGACTCTGAATTAATTTTCCAACTTCCTGTTCAGCAGTGCTGAAAATTCCATTGACATTTGCAATGGGTGATATGTTTTTTATGTATATGTTCTCATTTCATAACATTGAGTATGATGCTCACTCTAGGCTTCTGAATTCAAAGAATTTAGAAATTTGGGATGTTAGTTCTGAGTCAAAATAATGACTACTGAAGTAGAACTACTTGGAAGAAGCTAAAGCATTTCAGAACATTGTTTTTCTATCTGCAACATAAAATATTGAAACAAAATATAAATGTAGATTTATACACTTTAATTTTTATACTCCAACTGAAACTTAAATAAGATAATATATGTGAACATTTTAGTAGAGAATTTAAAGTATAGCCAGTGTTGGAATCCATGTGAATGGAATCAAAATTTTGTCTTTTCTTGCTTATAGCAATATTCAATTATGTATGTGAGTAAAAGAAAGAAAAAATGAAGGAAACACTGGGATCATCTAGTAATGATTTAGATTCATGTAGGCTCTTGTAAGTATTTTCCTGATAACCAAAAAACAGATTATAAACAATATATAGGTACGTATTTATAAAAGTATATATACATACACACACATATATTGCAACACTTAGATCATGGAGAAGAATTTCCCAGTACCTGGACATGAAGTAGTGAGATTGTATGCTAAGTGAGGTTATAGAACTGTTTTCTGAGTCTTAAAAACAGGATTCATTCCCATATGTTAAAGATAGAGTCACTGTGATCCTACCCAAGGGTAAAGAACAATGAGATAATCATCCAAATTCCTTCCAGATTTAGGATTGTAAATACTCTGATTAGGGACAACACATTGAGCATCCACTATTTTCAAATATTTTTTTAAATAGTCTCAGCATCAATATTTTACAATTGTTTCTTAAATCTGCCATGATCCACACTTCATAACTTGTTTTCTAAACCAGAACTATATGTCCATCTGACCAAAATATGAAATCTACAAAGAACTAAAGATTTTAAAACATCATTCCGTGACTTTAGATATAAACTGAATCCCCTGCATTGTTTAGCTTCATCATGAAAATTACTTTAATTTCAATGCTGAAATCAAAACAACCCAAACTTCTTAAAAGAAGCCTCCAGTCTACTGTAAAGTAATAACATGCTTTTAGACTTCTAAGTGCATATCTTGGAATTTCTAACTTAAATGCATGTTTTGGAAAATACCAATCATTGATTGTAAAAGGATGGTTACATTTCATCATGACAGGCAAAAATAAAGTACCTAAGCTTTCATTTCCTCATATAATATTAAAATAAATCATAACTTTCAAGATTCGTGGAAAAGTCATTCAAATACATTAGACGTGTATATTTTCCAAGCAGAAAATTGTTTAATGAAAATAAAATTGAAAAATATTAAACATACACTCAAATACAACAATAGAAATAGACCTAGACTTAATCAGAAGCTGAAAACAAACTGTGATACAGCTTTACTAAGAAACATAAGGAGGTGTGTGAGTTGGGAGGAGAAAAAAGGGGAAAAATGAATCACGGTAATAATTAAAGTTATTTATAAGTTGACGATTAATGGTTCTTAAAAAAACCTATGTTATGGTACATAATATCAAAGCCAAGTGGTTTTTTTTAATTTTGTTTTAACTCAGCTAAAAGATTATTAGCATAAGTTACTTCAGATATCAGTTCATCGTTCTGTTTTTGTAACTTGCTGCAAGAAAATTTGTATAATGCATGAGTGAAACTGACTCTTTAATCATTTTAAAATTTGGGTTCTTTGAAAAAAGAAAAATATTCAGTATTTATAGCTCTATGTTCCTAGCACATCAAAAATCCATTCTACGTAAAAGAAAGGTCACATTATTATACTCAGGAATTCTACAATCAGAAAAACATTAAAAAGGTTTTTTGAAGATTTACCATGATCTAAAATTTAGCTTACTAAAATTAAATGTCTTTATGGACTAAATAATGGTTTAATATTAAACTAAGTAGTAAATCATACGCATCTAATAATTATATGCTCTTCATCTTTGCTCCTTTAATGAGACCTAATTAACAATATACCTACATATACCTTCTTCTATTCAGGTATACTACTTAGAAAACCATATAAAAATACACACACATTAGGGTTAGGGTAAAGCACAAGAGAGAGAAAATTTCTTCAAATGCATATATACTTTGACATAAATCCCTTTATACAAACACTGCCATGGGTAGATTTTGAAAAAAAAATCACATGTACTACACAAGTATGAAATTGCAATTAATAAATATGATTTAATTCTTCAAAAAGAGGACCAACAATTCTCCAATAAAGCAATTATATGAATAGTTCATTATCAGAAAACAAAAATAGACATATCATATTTACCCCAGTAACGTATGTGATAGCTAAGCACGTGGTGTCCATCACAGATAAGCTACACACTTCTAGAGCTAACCTGAATTTACCAAAGCACTGTGCAGCTGACTAGACAAACATTTCAGACAACAGAAAACAGAATGCGAGTGAATATTAATTTTCAAAACACAGATCTCCCCAGTTTATAATATTGGTTGGTAATCTGTTAAAAAGTCACAAAGTCACTGTGCTAGAATTGTCATTAAAAGTACTACCTCCCTTTATTGTTATGGTCCCTTTTACTAAAAACTATAAGGCACAGACACCTAATTTTGAAAAGTATCAATGTGAAAGAAAATATATCTTTCAGAGAAACTGGAAGTGATGAGGCTATTCAATGAAAGTTTATTCAATTTCTCTTGGGCTTTTGCCCAATTTCACTGTTACATTGGTTTAAGAAAACTACCCTACTGAATAAAACATAATGCTAAAAATGATGGCTAGGTGCAATTTTATAGAGGCTTCTTGAATTTATTTACTTCAAAGTCTCAAAATACCTATAAGATGTTTTATAACAGAAGGCTCTTAAATATAGTTGCAATTTGAATCATAAATAAAATTAACCATGTAATTTCAGAAGTGTAAACTAAGTGTCCCCTTTAAAGGCAATAAATTAAAAACTCACTAGTTTACACACTTCAAACATAACAGTGCGATAAATTAAGTTTAACTTCATAAATTATCTTGAGAAATCAATTAGAAGTAAGATTGAAACATGTATTCTTATACCAAAAATATGTTTTAAAAATTATCAACAACCACAAAACAAACAAGTCACCTGTCACCTCGAGAGAATCAAATAAAAAACAGTGACAATTTAAAACTCCTTGAATGCCCAATTTACCTAGAATTAGCTAGGTGTTTTCTTATAAACAATCATTTTAAGGACTCTGGACAGTTAAAAGTTTATTTTATCTGGAAACACCCAGGAGCACAACTTGCCCTCCGTTCATTGCACACGTGGTATTTATTATGAACAAACTCAATTGTTCCATTTTCTACACTTCTAAATCACTACTGCTAATGAAAAGCATTGGAGACACCTCCAAGTCCCATCTTACCACGTATGAGCCACAGTGAAGCGACGACGCTGCCGAATGCTTTTATTCACCAGCAACTTTCTGAAAAAGCATGGTGAGTTCCTCGGTGAACTGCGTGGAGAAATTTTAGGAGATGTAGGTCTGTTTCCCGGTAGCCTTGGAAGCTCAAGTTCCAAGTGCATTTGCTCCTTGAAAGTCTTTATGCAAACCTCAGATTCCGAAGCAGTAAGTTCCTTTGAAGAATTTTTTGCTGTCATGTCTTATATGGAATGCTAGCTTTCACCATCCAAAACAAAAATTTCAAACATAGCAGAGACACAGCTTCAGGTGAGGAGGCTGGTAAGTCTGCAAACTATTTCCAGTTTAATTTAGGAAGCTGAGGCTCTACTCTCTGAGCTGCTTAGAGCCAGAGCAGCACACTCGAAGAATGGCAAGTCAGGCTGTCACAAGGAGCTTTATCAGCCTGGCTTTGCCTCTGAATGCGCCAAAGTGCTTCCTATGTCAGTAGCCTCCTTGTGGATGAGGTTTGTCTGCAAGCTACACACTGACATTCACTGAATTCATTCAGCTGAATATATCAACTCATGAAATATTCATAAGTAAGGGTTTCTGATAAATCCTTTACATGTATTAAAAAAAAATCTCATCAAATAAGCTGCATTCACTTGTGGATAGGAAGTAAAGCCTAGTCACCTAGTCGTTTGTTTTATTTGCACAGAGCAACACCAGAGCCCATCCGCACAAGTGATGTTTAAAGTCTTCATTCAGAATATCTTGCTCAGTAAGACACACACAACAGTAACCCCACCTACTAATTGCTTATTGGCCTAGAATTATTTAAACAACCACACTCTGTTTTCCTCCTCAACAACATCCTCCATTGCTCAGATTCTCACAAAATTTCTGAGGCCGCTGTCCTCCTCCCAGTGAAAAAGGAATAAATATGGGATTGTCAAAAAAGCTCAGCTAAAACAGTCTCCCAAATTTCATTTTTGAATGAATGAGCTGATTTGCTGTCGTGTTTTCCTCTTTGCTCCCCAGAAGATCCAAAATAGCATCAATAAAAAAAAAAAAGTCAGCACACAGGAAAACATTGGATTTGGTTCATTCCCCTGAGGAATTTAAAACCTAATCTCTATTCCAATAAGCGTTACCCTCATTCTTCTGTTTAAGCTCATTGTTCATGGGTTGCCCACAGCAGCCGCTTTCTGCGAGATACAAAGTCACTTCTGAAAGCTAAAGTTCCCAGAACAGAAGCAAAGGTGACAACAGGGGAAAAATCAATGCTCTCAGTTCAAGTGCAGAGTCCAAAGTCAGGCTTTCTGCATGTGTTTTTGTGTGTGCAGGCAGGTGTTCAAGACACACTGTGTGGGCGTGCATTCATGTGTGTGTGTGTGTGCGCGCGCGCGCATACTTTGTTCACAAAAGCACACAAGTGAGACATCAGAAGAGTCGAAAAAATTCTCAAGTTCCAAAACAGACCACTGTAACCAACAATTTCATTTAGAAACAGACTACAATGCAGCTTCAATACTTTAAAAAGCATAAGTAAAAAGAATAGAGTGTTGCTTGAAGTGTACAGATGTTGTGAAAAGTCTGTTCAGACAATGACTGCCACCAGGATCAGCCTGAACTCACACGAATTTGACATGGCAGAACTAGGGCTAGTCAATGTGAGTTAAGAACTGGCCCACAGTAAGACTTCAGTGAAAATGAGAGAAAATATTTTTTCCTCTAAGGTGTGAGGACTTTCACTTTTATAAAATCATTAATGAATGTCATCTACTCTGGCTGAGTAGGGCAGAATAAGAGCAGACTATGACTGATGTGTACTAAAAAGTAAACTCCATGCCAGTCCTTGGGGTAAGTGCTTCAGATATACTAAGGATTCAAACTTCTATTTAGTAGGTAATGTTTGGAAAGATATAGATGTCAATAACATGCTAAACATATCATGAACAAAGTCATGGAATGTTTGAACTGGAGTGAATTCTAGTAATCAGTCTATCCACTCCTCAATTCAAGGACAAGCACAGATCTAGGACACTTGACTTGTCCAAAGTTACACTGGTAGTTAATGTTAGAGCTAAAGCTAAATCCTCACTTTCTGATTTCCAGTTGAGTGTTCTTTCATTATATGATGCAAAGAGGTCAAAATAGTCATTTTGTCCAGGTAGGCCCTGGAACATGTTCTTTATGTAGTTGAAGATATTTTAATTGCCCCACTTAGAATGGTATTGCTAGTAATATAATGGATAGAAAGTTAACATTATTATTTTACTGCATTATGAAAACAAAGCTAGGACTTTAACAATAATGTGTCTTAAAGGTGAGACATGAGAATATGTGATTATGCCAAAAATAAGAGTGATTTATTTGCAAAAAATTAAAAAATAAATAATTTGAAGCCCCAATATATTAAGAATTTTGAGGATTTTTTTCCCTCCCAGAATGATAGTAAATTTCACAACTTAGATTTGACTATATGTAAACTGGGGTTCAGAAAAGTATGTGTTGACATAAACTTACTTAAAGCAGTGCACCGGCACATAATGGATAGAATTACTTTCCAAGTTTTATTTTCAACTCATGTGACATAATGTGACTCTCCACATTACCATTCTTCACAGTGAAAGTCAATGCCCCAGTAAAGAAAAATTTGAGAATCACTCTAACAAAAATATATAAAAATCTGTTAACTCCATCTACTATTGGTAACATTAGAAACATGAAAGCATATAATTGAATATGAAACATAAAGGACAATCAGATTAAACTCTGAATTAGTTACCTTTGAGAAAAGGAAATTCATGCTTACAGATGATGTACAAAAGTTTGTTTCTAAAGTCAAAATGCCAAAGAAAAGCTAGTTAGCATATAATATAGTATATGTTGCTCTGGTATTTGTTTACTCTCCTTAGAACTTAAGCTTCACGAGGGCAAGGGTTTTGTTTTGTTCACTCCTCTAGTTCCAACTCTCAGAATGATAATACTGTGTTAAATATTTAAATAAAAATGAATGAATCTAGAAAGTAGGAAATAGGAGATGGAATCTTAGAAATAATAAATGAAACCATAGTAAAATCAGATATATTTTTCATATTTCAGTAAAGAATATATTGTTTTCAGAGAGAGAGCTAATCAAAACAGGAGACAAAACTAAGAAGAAAACAAATGGAGGTTATGTGCCCTTCTGAGTATCTAGGAAGGAACTAAAAACCCAAAGTGAAAAACTTTCCTATCGATAGGAAAAGATTAGCCATGAGCATCTCAAAGAGAGAAATGAGCAATTCTCAACTTATTAGTGTGTCAATAGTTGCCTTTGGGAATATTTGATAATTCCAGTTATACCTGTGTATACCTATACTCAGAGGATGTGTTAGTATAGAACAAGAGAAATGGATAATGAAAGAAATATATAATAAAAAATAATTTAACTTCATTACTGTTGATAATCTTCAATCTATTTCTCTTTAAAAAGAAACTTCTATATCTATATATAGATCCTGGTAGCCACATTCCATCAAAGCAACAAAAATCAATGATTTATCATAATATCATTAAAATATCAGAATAGTTATACCATCAATAAAAATCAATAATATAGTATTTATAAATATTATGAACAAATTGAATTTTTATTAAATGAAAGCAAATCAGTTATGACCTATGATAGACTTACACTGCAAATTTAACAACATTATTTAAAATGTTTACAAAGTTTTTTAAAGTTAACAACCTGAACTCAGAGTGACCATTTACAACTGTCATTATAAAACTACAATATTTTAAAGGCACAAAACTGCACGTTCTGGGCAATGTTATATTTAACAATACTGAACACAAAATAACATGGCTCACATTTATTATAAATACAAAGCTGGACATTTGGGAAGAATTTACCCAGAAGTTTCTTTTTAAAGAGAAATAGATTGAAGATTATCAACAGTAACAAAGTTAAATTATTTTTTATTATGTATTTCTTTCATTACCCACTTCTCTTGTTCTATACTAACCCATGCTCTGACCATAGCTATTGAACCATATTCCACTGAAAACAACACAAGTTCTTCCTGCAGTAAAAGACAAGGTAAGAATTAAGTACAGGACACCAACAACAACTACAGACTATTTCAACACAATATCCCACTCACTGAAGTTGGTAACTTCTCTCAATTTCTTTATTTCTGTGTGAAGATATGGAAGTAGATGATGAGTGAAGAAAAGATAACATTCAACTGAATGGAAATAGTTGCCTAGTCATGTTGGGGAAGAACAATTAACTGACCACTGCCAAGATTTAAAGAATTATCTAGAGAACACTTACATTAATTGCACGCATCCTGCGTTCCAAAGATTGCTGGAAACATTTTTAATAAATTATTTCACATGTTCTCATTATAAACATATCAGATAGTGTTGTTGAGATAGCTTTGTCGATTTTCCCCATGCTGTTAAACTATGAGGTTCTTCAGGGCTGGGCTGAGTCTTGTTTATTTCTAGAATGTGGAACAGAATCTAGCAGAGAGTAGAATCTCAGTAAATATTTGTATCAATATTTTGCCCATTTTCAGAGATCAAGACATAAAATTACAGTGTTTCAGGAGTTAATCCAATAATCAAATCCAAGTATACCCACTGTAACTACAGAATCAATTATTTATATTTATAATTTCTGACTGCAGATTAATACCTTTTTTTCTTACATATTCCATAGAAGACTGCTTACAGGATAGAAAATAATAAAAGGATAAAAGCTCATTTTTGAAAAAACAGGTTTCCCAAATATACCTTTGTTTTTAATATATATGTCCCTAATATCCTACTCATTTGAAATCACTATGCCAAGGCTACTCAAGCTTTTTATAACAGAGGACATCTAATGAAACAACAAAGGGAATGAATGCTTTCAGGGTGTCTAGTTATGTCACTAAAAGTATATCTTCACAAGTACTAAATTCTTTGAGTCTAAAATTATCTGGCATGTAATTTTTATAGTATGGTCTGCATGCTTCACTTTCATTCATTTGATACTATTTTATTACTCATGATTAGTAAAACAGTGTTCCAGGAATATCACCTGTACCACAAATCAATGTCACCTGAAGCCTACAGTGATGCTGAGAACTTTATGCCCTTCCTCAATGCTTGAGCGTAACATCATATGTTTACAGACGATCCTATTCAATGAGGAAAAGTCATTCATCACACTCAAGAGATAAAAGTCCACACAATGGCCCAGGAGGCTGTATCTGAGTTTTCTCCTACTCTCCCCTAGCTTTCCGTCACTGGTCTCCATTCTGTTCACTGAAGTTTTCTCTTCCCTGAGATACTCGCATAATTTGTTCCCTCTTCTCCTTTAGGATTTGCCCAACCATCGCTCACATAAGAAGTCTTCCCTAATCAAACTGTTAAAAATGCAATCTTCCCCTATTCTGCTTTATATTTCTTTGTGGTACTTCGTCAGCATATACTTTATTTACTTACTTATTTTTCCATCAGCATACTCCCTCTCAAATTTAAATTTCATGAAGGCAGGGACTTTGTTCTATCTTCCTCCAAACAGTATTTGCCACTTAGTAGTTATTTAAATAAGTGTCTATTGAGTGAATTTATAAATGATTTCCTCAAAGCAGAGTAAGAGGGCATCAGAGAAAAATGGGTAAACTACTCTTTAAATTGGAGCAAGAACTCCAGTGGCATTAAGCAGCAACTCTTTCATGATACTGTATTATCTGATGAAGTATTACTTTATTTGCTTTGACAAGATTACTATATCTCATCCATTAAGGCTAAATTCAAATGAAAACTCTTGAGAGAACTCTTTTCCACCTTCCACAGGCAGCATCAGCTGTTTCATCTCAGCTGTACTCCTGCACAGTGGATTCAGTTCTCAGAAGGTTTTGTAGTACATCACAGTACATAATTTTGTTTGTCTCCTGGATTAAACTATAAATTCTCCAAGGACATAAACTATTTTATTTATCTTCATACACCTAGTGCGTGATACTGCATCTTGATTAGTATTTTTATTGAAAATATGAATAAAAATTAATGTAGTATCCCCAAATTATGCCCTTCTCATAGCCCCAGATTGTTCTTACTGTCTTGAAAATCAGTCCAATTTTCCAATTTTTTGTATTTGAGCTCACAAAGGATTCTAAAGTGAACTTCCTAAACCACAGAAGTTTAGTTATGCTTGCCATTTTAACTAGCATTCCTTTGTTCTTTAAAAATTATTGTTATTAGTTTCCTCAGTACTGTGCAAAACGGAGTACCCATATGTTACCATCTCCTCATTAGGTGAGAGAGAGACTGCAAAGACCCTCTCCTCACTGTGCTTTTGGGTTTTAGCTGAATAATTAGCTGACTCTTTCATGAGGCACATTTTGTGAAGGCAGATTGCACAGATAAAAATATTAAGAAAGTGGCTCTTTGTTTCCTAGGTCATTGTTAACATCAAGATATATTAGCAAGAATGAGTCAGATACCTAAATGCAAAAAGAGAAACTGTTCTCATTGTAGGTGTTTTAAAAACTATATTAAAAGAGAGTACTCCAGATCCCAAAGATAATACTAACCTGTCAGCAAATTGCCTAAAAGGGTGATTTCAAATGAATAGGGTATTAGGGACATATATGTGAAAAACAAAGGCACATTTGGGAAGCCTCTTTATTTTAAAATGAGCTTTTATTCTTTTATTTTCTACCCTGTCAGCAGCCTTATGTGAAATATGTAAGAAAAAAAGTGGGACAGTATTAATCTACAGTCAAAAAATTTAGATGTAAATAATTATCTGGGTAAAACCAATTAACTATGATACTATGGAGATCACAGAAAAAGAATAGCACACATAAAAATGAAGTCAAATTCATTCCATTGCTCTTTGAAAGAGAATAATATCCAAGGGTCTGTTTTACATCTAAATGTATGTTTGCATGCTATTTTAGAGAAACAACATTTTCTAAATTAATATTTAGATACAATGAATCTGAAAGGACACAGAATGCATATCAATGTAAAAGGTCTTCTAAAATCATGGGTTACATAAATATCAGCAAAACTTAATTCCAAGGTTTGTTTATTTACAACATATTCTGCTTATTTAAAATCTGTTCATATTAGAATTTTTCAAATTCTGTAATATTACTGATGATGGCTTTTTGATCAATGACAAAAGTAGAATTTTATCTGTAAGACTGGAATTAAGTTCTAGAATTAAAAAAAACAACTATAATTTAATACCATATAAATATTTAATAACATTGAACTGCAATATTAACATGCAAATAAAAACTGGAACATTTTTAATGTAAGTATGCTGGGATTTGTAGCAAAGATTTCCAAATAGAATATAAATATTTACAAAGTTCTCTTGGTTATTTTTTCTCTTTCCTTTTATTTTTAAATTTATCATACAATAAGTTAACCTTTTGTGTACTGTTCTATGAAATTTAACACATGTATGAATTCATATAACTACTCACATAATCAGGATATGGAAAAGATCATCAGTCCTTTCTTATGCTATATTCTTACAGTCGTATCTTCCCAGTCCTAATCTCCAGCAGATTTATTCTCTACCACTATAATTTTTTCCAATGATGTCACATAAATGTAATCATACAGTACTTAATCTTTTGAGATCAACTTCTTTTACTCAGCACAATGTCTCAGAAGTTTAGACAAGATTTTGCAAATGTTACTTGTTTATGATTTGTTACCAGATAGCATTCCATTGTATGGATACGCCATTGTTTATTCACCCATTGAAAGACATTTAGGCTATGTTTATTTTAGGGCAATTATGAATAGATTTGTTACACTTATCCATGTGTAGGTTTTTGTTTAAATGTATACCATTATTCCTCTGTGGTAAACACCCAGGAAAAGGATCACTCATTCATAGGGTAAGTGTACCTCCATCTTCCTAACAAAATCTCAATCTGTTTTCCAGAATGGTAGCATCATTTTGCATTTTCATCAGCACTATAGGAGAGTTTCAAATGCTTCACAGACTCTCTAGCACTTCTTTCATTGTATTTCTATTCTAGCCATTCCTTTTACATTTTTTTCCAGACAAAAACAGACTTAAGAGTTTGAAAAGTCAAATTGGTGGTTACAGAAGGGAAGGGAGAGGGGTGGGCACATTGGGTAAAAGCGTCAACTATATAGGGAAGGATAGAACTGAACTGTTGGCTATAAGCAGTGTATTATATACAGATGTTGGCTTAAAATGATGCACATCTTAAGCTTGTATAACTTTTGTTCTGTTTTTGATTATTTGTTTTTTTTATTTTTTTAATTATTGATATTCATCAAAACTTTTGGTTCCAATGCTATATTCATTTTTTAATACTGACACTGTATCTCAATCTGTATTTCACACTACAAGCTCCCCCATAGTTCCAGGGTCCTTTATCCCCACCTTTGCCCCTCTTTCCATCCCTCTCCACCTCACACTCCCTTGGCAGCCATTATCTTGTGTCCTGAAGAGCTCTTGGTGAGGTTTATTTATTTATTTGTTTCATTTCATTATACTCCACAAATGAGTGAAGCCATCCAATATTTCTCTTTTTCTTTCTAACTTATTTCACTTAATATGATCCTTTCTAATTCCATCCAGATTGTTGCACAGGGCACAATTTCATTTCTTTTTTAATAGCTGCATAGAATTCCATTGTGCATATCATGGCTTCTTTACCCAGTCATCTGCCGTTGGGCATTTAGTTCCCTTCCATGTCTTGGCTATTGTGAACTGTGCAGCTATGAACATAGGTGTGCAGACATTTCTTTCTGATTAGAGATTTCATATCCACTGAGTATATGCTTAAGTTGGCACATCACCCACTTTTAGCCATTTTTATGCTATGGAGTGCTATCACATTTTGGTTTTAGTTCCGTTTCCCCAATGACTAATGTGATCTTTTTATGTGCATATTTACCTTTAATATACCATTTTAGGTAAAGTGTCTGTTCAATAGTCTTACCAAATTTTTAATAAGATGGTTTCTTTTCTAACAATTGAGTCTTCTTCCCCAATCTGCCCAATGACTTTTACTTTTCACAGTTCTCAAATACATGATCATGAATTTGCCCAGGACTTAAGGTTGTGCTCAGTAGTAGAGACGGAATGGAACAATAACTTCCATCTTAGCTGGAACAAGAAACTTTAATAGAATAACATCAATAACAAAATCTGAAACTTTGAAATTGGTTTTAAAGTTTATAAACACCTTACTTGATCAGATCCTTCCAAAGTCTTCAATGTTTACATTCTTGACTATGCTGTTTCTTTGCATCTATTGGGCTTGCATCTTAAACCATACAAAGTAATTTCCTATAGCTCAATTTGTGTGATTAATCCTGCTCAACTGGGGGTGCTATCACAGGGAACAGAAAATTGTATGCTATTATTATCCAATTTGGAAGAATTTCTTCTAGAACTGGATTCTAGGTAACTCCCAATCTGCAGTGCCTATCCGGAGCACTTTCCCAAGCAGCAGTCTTTCTTCTCCATTGCCAGCTGTGACTGAATACTTCTAATGCATGAAATACTTCCAAAAGGAACCTGAGTTATATGCATTTCTACTTCTTTCTTGATATACTTACTCCCTCAGCACAATGTGCCAAGAATATGATGCTCCACTTCCTTTAGTCTGTATTAGTCTTCAGAACTTTCATATTTATCACAAACATTAACTCATAATTCTAAAGAGCTTTACATAATTTTTCTTATCTATGATGATTAATTTTTCCAATACTTTAAAGTAATTTTTTCTATTCATTCTATGAATATTTATTCCACATATTCCTAAGTCTTGGCATGCCAGTATACTACCTGAGAAAGTTTCTGAATCCATGTTACAATTGCTTCCTGTAATATGTGCCTCACAAAAAATACTCTGCTTTAAGAACAAAGATCATAATTTATTATGTGTTAACCTCTTTGTATAACTCTCTTCACACATTGTGCATGCTACTAAATGAATGTCAGAAAAAGAGACTATGAATCAAGAGTATCTGTTCATTTATCAGTATTAGTTAAATATCAACTATGAGTCAGGCGTTGTATAGTCTGAGGAAAATTGAATAAATAAGTTAAATATGCGCATGTTCTCATAGCACTTATGATCTAATGACACTACAATCACAGTCTAATTTTAATAATAATTCCAAACTTATTTGCCTCCTTATTCACCTTCTCTCCTTTTAAATCAGGTCAAAACCAAGTCCTCTTTTGTTTCCCTCAGTACTTGGGTTCCTCTCTATTTCACAGATGATTATCTTTATCCTGGCTGTCCTGCAAGATAAAATACAAAGGACACTTTGTTCTGAGTTTCTGAAGTTCTTATTTCCTTAGCCCACCTGAACAGTACCTATTCCTTGCTCATAGCTCAGCATAAGATTTTTTTAAAAAAGTCTATCTACGCAGTGACACGTATCAACAAATACAAACACACCAACAAACAAAAGTTTCATTTGAATTTTGACTGGAACCCAGGATATTTCCATTCAATTTTAATAGTAAATGGCAAGTAGTGTCTCCTTCTGTTGAATCAAAGTCTGTCTCCGAATAATATCCTCCCTTTGATTCTAGTTCTACCACCTGGAATTATCATGAATATGTCATAAGTTAGCCCTCCATAAATATATCCCCTAATACTTTTGTTTTTCATCCTACATAGTTACAAGTCCTTTAAATATTCTTTATCAAACAAAGATTAAACAGCTTTTATAACATTTATACTAAATTTTTGACATGCATAATGGTCCTAGAAAGGGATACCATTAACAAAGTACCACAGATTTCGTGACTTATATGATAGAAATAAATACATTGTCTCACAGTTATGAATATTAGAAGTTCAAAACCAAAATGTCAGCAGGGTTGGGTCCTTCTGAGAATTGTGAAGGAGGTTCTAGGTTGCTGTCCTTGGTTTATATGGACATCTTCTTCCTGTATCTCCCTACACCTCCCAGTCTTTAGCTCCCATTCTCATCACTTTCCCAGTATCCTTTCTCCACTGCTAACTGTGGCACTATGAATACATATAAATGAAACCGAATTCTTTGCTCCTTCTTCTCAATTATTTCTAGAAATACTAAGGAAGTATTATATGCCAAGCGCCATTTTCTTTAATAAGCCTGGATTATTGCTTGAGGTGTCACATGATCTTCTATGGACGTCTCAGTGTCCACATTTCCCCTTTTATAAGAACATCAGTCTTACTGGACTATGGTTGACTGCAATGTCCTAATGCTAACTTGATAACCTCTTTAAAGATCATATCTTCAACTAAAATCATATTATGAGGTAATGAAGTTTAGTACATCAACAAACGAATTTGGGGAGATACACTGTAACCGCTAACATCTGTTCTCTGACACCTGAAAATCTATGTCCTTACATGGAAAATACATTCACCCCATCTTAATGTCTCTAAAATTCTTAATCATTACCACATCAACTCATAGTCCACAAATCTCATTTAAATCCTCCAAATCAATTATAGGTGAAATGTGGGGCAAGATTCATCCTAGAGCAAAGTTTATCTTCATTTTATGAACCTGTAAAACCAGACAACAACAATGTTGGAACAGGTATAGTAGACATTCCCATTCCAAAAGATAAAATGGAAGAAAGGAATTTTGGGTCCCAAGTAACTCTAAAAGGTTCTAGGACAAATTTCATTAGAATTTGTGACTTAAAAATAATCCTCTTTGACTCAATGACTCCTCTGGATTCAGAGAGAACTTGGCTCAGTTCCCTCAGTGCTGAGCATGGGGTTCTGTCCTCTGGAACCAAGGGAGTAGCTCTACCTAACTCTTCTGGAAAAGAGCAGGAGACTGCCTGTCATTCCCGGGCTTGTACCCTCTTGGCCTGTATTGCCTGCAGCAGTCTCTGGATAATCTTCAGGACCATTCTTTGGAAGAAAACACATATGCAAATAAAAAGATCTATCAGTCCATTTATAGTCAGTAGAATCCCAGAAGTCTGATAGCTTTGCTTCATTTCATCCTATTTCTGTCTCATACCAGTCTAACCTGACAGTGTACTACTAATGAAAATTTCTTAAAAACCTTGTTGGCCCATGCAACTCATGTTGGTCCAAGCTATTGAGCAAGAGTCTTCCAAAGGTCCTTTCCAGATGACCACATCTCTGTTCCTCAATTTTGCTCAAATGATTGACTAGATCTAAGAGCTTTTAAACAAACATCCAGTCACATCCTTGATATTATCTCCAGAACATAGACTATCATTAATTTTACACCTGAATAGTTCAAGAATTTTCCAAATCTTCAATTCCTGGTCTCTTTTTGTTTAACAATTCCTTCTTCAATTTATCTCTCTCCCTTTGCATCTTACTATAAGAAGAAAGGAACAACCAAAATAGGCCTTCAACATTGTTTTAGAGCTCTCCTAATTAAAAATCTAAGATCATCACTTACAATTTCTACTTTCCATCCACCAAAACCAAAAGCACAATTAAGCCAGTTCTTTGCCACTTTATAGCAAGGATTACCTTTACTCCAGGGTCCAATAACATGGAGGACACTCCTTGTTTTCATCTGAAACTGCAACAGAATCACCTTCAACATTACTATTTCTGTAAGTCTTCTCAAGGCAATCAAGACTTTTTCTATCAAATGCCTCAAAACGCTTACAGTCTCTACCCAGAACTCAATTCCAAAGCCAATTCCATAGTTTTAGAATTTTCTTACAAAAGTACCCCACTTCCTAGCAACAAAATCTGTATTAGTTTGCTAAGACTGTTATAAGAAAGAGCCACAAAATGATTGAACAACATAAATCCATTGTCCCATAGCTATGGAGGACAGAAGTCCAAATTCAAGTTGTTGACAGAGATAGTTCTGTCTACGGGCTGTCAACGATCTTTTTCAGACTTCACTTGAAGGACGGGGCAGAAGGATAAAAAAAAAAAAGAGCAACTTGGGAAATAAAATATAATAAGAGGTTACTGTATTAAACAATTTGCACAATTATTATATTTAAATCTCATAATACCCCATCTGAAATCTATAATCTACCTTTTACAATTGAAATTATATTACAGAAAGGTAGGATGAATTACCCAAAGTCACACAATTAGTAAGGATTTGAACCAAATGCCATCAAACTTCAAATTCATGTTTTAGTCCAATATACTGCATTGCAAGGAAAAATGAAAAACATATAGATAAGCCCTTAAGAAAATCCACTGTATAGAGAAACGTATTGACTCCAATTATGTTATATCCTGATATAAAATTGCTTCTCTATGAATGTCATATTTCAGGACAATGCAAAATAATTCAACTATGCAATAAAATATTAGTCTTACCTAGGCAAGAACTAATTTCACTAATTACTATTTAAAATAAATTTGTCTGAATGTACCCTTATCAGTTAAAGTCAATTTTCGAAAAGAACTTACTGCCTTAATGTGTCTTAGCATGTATACTCATTTGTAACTCAAAATTAGAACTATTTGATTTTCATGTGTTGCTAAAAACAAGAAATTTTTCTTATAAACCATCTTTCCTTTCTGATATTAAATATTAAAGATATAAATTTCTCCACCAATTCTCTTTTGAAACAATTTTAGCTGATCACAGATACTCCTGAGACACATGTTCAAACTCCTGGGTTAGAAAGCATTCTCTTGATTATCATTACTATAAAATGTGTTTCCGTGAAATCTGTACTGGTTTTGCAAGTTATATGCAAAGATTTTAAACTGTTTCACTTGTGCTACATTAGTTATAACCAAAAGTTTCACTTTATTCTTGGAAATTTATTAATTTTAGAGGTGGGAGACCTCTAAATTTTTAATGATAATGCTTTTATATCATCTTTTTGATGCTTTATCTTTTTTGGAATGCAGGTCCACTTTCAGAAGATATTATAAGGTACATTTCATACCAATTGCCAAAGTAAAAATCTAGGAATTCTTTAACTTCTCTTTCCAATCTGTGCCTAGTACCAGGTCTTGGTTCCAGTTTGTGGATTTCCAGACAAATTCTGGCATTCAGTTGCTACAGTAGCCACCAAAATGAATGTTTACCACTTGTCACACACAGAAGCCATAAAAAAACTCATCTCATGAAAGTATAAACAAACTGCAAGTAAAGCATATTGAGAACAAAAATGAGAATCAAATAAATAGAAAAGGAATCCCTTCCCCCTTTATAGCAGGCAATTTCTATCCAAAATCACAGCCTATGATTACAACTGTAGATTCCATCATATTTTTTTTTTTTTACAGTTAAGAAAATGTGCCTCTTCAGGCAGAGATCCAAACTTCTGAATCGTGACAGCAGCAGCTGAAGACTAAAGATAGACAGTCAAAACAACATTTTCTGTACATTTTCAGTTGTTTAAAAAGCTATTACAGAACATGATGTATGAAGTATATTGTTTTAACTCTGCGATGGCTCTACTGGGAAAGATTTATGACAGAAAATATTATTTTATGTCTTCAGTTTACACATCTTTGGTGATGGCTTTTTTGTCTTAACATAACATTTTCAAATGTATTTTAATACATGTGCACAACCTTTGTCAACAAAACATTCTTAATTCAAATCAATGTTGAATTCGCATGTGGTTTGTCTCATAGCTAAGTACAGTGGTCTCAGAGGCTATTTGTTTTTAATTCTGCCTAGAAAAAGCTCTTTCTCCAGATATTGCTATGGTTCCCTCCCTATTTCCTTTAGGTATCTGTTCATGCATCTCCTCATTATCCTATACAAGCAGCACTCCCATGCTCCTTCTCAGTTTTATTCTTCTGACAACAGCTATCATTCTCTAACTTTGTTCTTATCTCTCACCCCCACTAAAAGTATCATGAGGACAGAGTCCTTTAGTTTTATTTACCACACTGGCACCTAAAACAGTGCCTGGTATACAGTCGGTATTCAATAATTATCTGCTTAATAAATTAAAAAAAAAAAAACTTCATTCAATTGCAAGAGAATTTATCTATGATCCCACTAAGCACTGTCTCCTCAGTCATCTCAACCATGTCCTTAAGCAAATTCATTTCTGCAGCCACTGGAAAGAGATTCTGAAAGAATGTGTCCTCATCTGCCAAGAGGAATGACAGATCAAAAGCAAGGATTAAGACTGGTCTTGAATTCACCACTACTAATAGCATTTTCGTCACCACTGCTAAAATACCATTGAAAGTTGAACCTTACATATGCAGAGGGACATACAATTATCTACAGCTTAGCCAGAACCCTTCCAGCAAAGCAGACATGAACTTGTGACCTTGCCTAGGGAGCAGCTACACCAGCACCTAGCAGGGACTTGCTCTCTCGATAGCACCACAGTAACACTGTGTGCAAAGGCAAGAGTCACAGGAGGAACAGAAGCTCCGCCAAAGGCAAGGAGGCAATCTGTATAGGATACTATATGCTGAGAAGGCTTCTTTTCATTTCAAAATGAGAAGAAAGCAATCTAGGGGATGCTAACTGTGCAGGCGGCATTATACGTTGCTGAGGTGGGAAGACCCAGGGCACGTGAACCACTCACTCTGCTGGGATGGAGTTCTAATAAGGCATTTCATTTTGGTAAAGTAACCAAAATGTTCTTTGAACTCAGTTCTCAGTTTTCCACTGCTCAATAAATATTGAAGAAAGGGGATGATGATGATGACAAAAATAACGAAACATTCAAATACAACCGAAATGGATGGCAAAATTATTTTTTGAAGGGACAATTTTCAATGAGATTTTAAGGAATATCTATTGAAAACTGAGACACATATAAAAGAATGAAATGTCAAAGTGAGAGACCCTAAAGCCTGTATAAAAGTTCTAAATGATTCAATATTCAAAACACTGAGCTGTTGTCAAGGAGATTTACTGTAGGCCTAGTAATCCTTTTAATTCTAAGCTATCATTTATACTGTCCGGAAACACTGCATTGTAATTAAGAATTATTTTGCCATAGATAACATTCTATTTACTAAAGAGTACTAGATTTTTTTTTATTAAGATTACTAAGCACAAAAGTACAGCAATCTATAAAAAGCTGTAGGTGAAAATACTTAAATGGAAATAAATTAAATCCCTGGTAAACAGAAGAGCAATCAAGTAGGAGAATGAACTAAGTGAATGCATTATTTATCAGAAGCTTGTTCTTTGAGATCTAACATAAGCCATCTTCATCATCATAGGGCAATTTCTTTAAGCTTTCTGATCTCAGTTCCTACCTGTAAGACATAAATATGCATACCATGCCTTTTGCAGGATAATTCACTGTAATTGTAAGATATCGTAATTTAAAATATGAATGGCATTGTGTTTTTAATGAAATTTGGTGCATATTGTTGGATAGTATATAGACATCTTCACACTCATTTTTAAGTAGTCATATAAAGAGGGAAATTCTAGCGTCTATCTGTCCCCTCAGCATGTATCCACATTCCCAAACTAAAACAAAGCAAAACTTTCTCCTCAGGGCCTAACACAAAATTTTCAAAGCTAAGAACAAATACCTTTTGAATAACAGCAAGTTTCTGAAAATTAGAATATGTAACAGTTCTTGGAAGACAGGGCAAGCATATATCACTGTCTCCACTTCCCTATAGTATTGACTAATGCTATATCCGATTTTTTTTATTACAAAGTACAAAAAAGCACACAAAAAGAATAAACAGTTGCTGAAGGATTACTTTTAGAAAGTGCTTGAAATAGCTCATACAACAAAAAATAATTTCATGATGCAGATAGTATTAAACAAAAATTTGAGGTCTTAATAATTTAAGAAACTTGTTCAATGTCAAAGCACTAGTAACGATGCCCCTAGGGTTTTTCTGTCTGTAATTCTGTGTTCTTTTCATTATACAAGTGTTTCTCTGAGTGTGGGTTCATATGGGCACCACCAGCATCACTTGAGGCTATTTTCAAAGAGTATTCTGAATCTCTTTTTTTTTTTTTTTTAAAGAATACCACCAATTGAATCAGAAACTTTGAGGTAGAACTCAACAATGTGGGTTAAGAAATCTTCAGGTGTTTATGATGCAGAGCCGTGTTTGTGAATCATTGCATTCCACAATATTTTCAGAGTTCATCACATGGGGTTCTAGCGAATAACAATACAAAAAGAAAAAAAGGCAGAATTATGTAGTTAGTAGATCAAGTTTCCTAAAAACAGATTTACTGTGCTAGAGGAATTTCAATTAAGATAGTGAGCATGGGTATTCTCAAACTCAGAAATGCTTAGGTCAAGATGACAAAATTGTGTTATCTCAGGTGTCAAGACAAATCAAATGGTTGTGACTGCCTGAAACAATGAGATGGGAACGTTTGTGAGACTGCTTTCAGTGGGAAAGAATGTCGTGATCCATGAATAACACCTGACATGGGTCTGGGATAAGGAAATGGCAGCTCCCAAGTACTGTTGAGTGGTCAGCTGTGAACACTTTTAATTATGCTAATATCTGAGTACTTTTTATAGACTTAAAAAAATAGTTTTATAGATTAGGGACCTATTAGAAATGACAGAGAACTTAATATAGAATTGAGTTGAATTAATCAATGATAAATACAAGGACAGTTCTATTTATTATAGTTGAATATACCATAGTTACTGATAATAGTTCTTACAAACATATTTGACTGTATTAAAAGTACTCTATTGGAAACTTGATTCATATTACTAAGTGAAAGAAGCCTGAAAAGGCCAAATACTGTTATGATTTCAACTATACAGCATTCTGGAAAAGGCAAATCTATGTAGAGATAATAAAAAGATCATTGGTCACCAGAAGTGGGGATGGGGAAGGGTAGAGGACAGAAGGCTTTAGGACAGTGAAAATATGATATTATAGTAATGGCTGTATGTCAGTATGCATTTATTCAAATCAACAGAATGTGTAACATCAAGAGTGAGCCCTAAGGTAAGTAGCAGACTTTTTCTTTTGAAGCTGATTATGATATGTCAATGTGAGTTCATCCTTGGTCAAATACATGCCATTCTGTTGAGTGAAGTCAATGATAGGAAAGGTTATGCATGTGTGGAGGCAGCAGGCATTGGGAAAATCTTCATACTTCACTTTCAATTTTGTAGTAAAAGAAAATCAACTCTAAAAAATAAAGTCTTAAAAATGTACTCTCTGTGGTACACCCTTGTGACTTAGCTGTTAAGTCTGGTTGGCACAGTCCATGTACACTCCAAGGACCCGGGGCCAGGAGGAACACCCAAGATGATGAACTACATAAAACTGCACCTTTATCCTCTCTCTTCCTGCCTGCCTACTTAGACATCTTCATTCTTGCCTGACCCTTTCCTTAAAAAAAGCATTCTATATAGTAAAATCTAGGGAGGAGATACCTAAATAAAACTTTGAACGGGGAACAATGGTGATCTAGAATTTCTATCTTATGACATAAAAATTATTTCAGTACTTCATTTCTTCCCTATAAAGGTACTGGTTTCATTCATATGTTTTATATTAGGATTGTTCCAGATTTTCCTGATATGTAAATATGCTCCATACTTGTTTGAAATGTGAATAAGTCTCCTTATCTAAACTGGCAAGTTCCTTCAATGACAGATCTTACTTTGTTTCCCTTTGTGCTCCTCCCATATATCCTTCTGTAATCTTTTACTCATAATACTTCACTATTCATTAAAAATAATTTAACAATATAAATAAGATAACTAATTATTTCTGTGTCTGGTGTTTTTGAATAGCTTTTCAGATATTATAATAACTTTGCACAATACTATTTTCCTCTTCCACTGACACTTAAAGTAACTCATGCTATGAGAGGTAAAGTGGGAAGCTAAAAACTAGCAATTCCTAAAGTTTTTATCGAAACCAAGCTCTGTTTCACTCCAGAGTTCTTTATCCAACTAGAATGTCTTCTCTAAAATAAAATTATCTATGAAACACCCATATTTAATATTTTATACATAAACATATTTATATAAAAATATTAAAATGATCACTGAATTTAAATATATTCATAGGGTTATACTCATAACTGTCTATGAATTAGCATATTTTTCTATCACCCTTAGTTTAGTTCTTTGGAAGTGGACTTAAGGAATAAGTCTTGTGGCTTTCCAACTAATGAAAAAGTTGGTTTCTTTGAGCCAGTATTTTCTCCAATATTGTTAACTAGTTAATGTTCAAAACTGGTTATCCCTGAGTTTTCCTGAGAAAAAGAGAAGGGACGGATTTTCAGCTAAAAGAACACTACTCCTAGAATTTTACCTAAATGCAACCAAAACAATGTACAAGTCAGGATATTCACTATAGACTAGAAATTCGCTAAGGCAACAATTTATCCTATACAATTTTATTCGTAACACAAAGTAAGCATTCAATCAACTTTCTGGGGTCCTATACAAGTTAAAAACAAGTGTTATTTTCTCTTCTGGGGTGGGGGAGGGGAGAGATGATACAGCAAACTAGTTATAGTATAATTGTACCTAAATAAGGAAAAAAAATTAAAATACTGTCCCAAAATAGCCATGGAAACAGTTAAGTTAGAGCATATGGAGAAGATGTAATTCCTTATAACTTTTCCTCTACTTCAACTACATTTTAGTAAATTGCACAGACCTTCACGTTGATTCTGTCTGTCATCCAATTCCATGTGCCTCAATTGAAGAACATTATCATTCTTTGGCTAAAATTACTTTCCATTCCAAATGATTGATCTAGAAGATTACAAATTGTCTCTTCTTCAGGTAAAATTCAACTTTACCGAACCTCTTCTCAAATAATCTAGACCCATAAAATGTCGTAAAATAAATAAACAACCCTAAGAATCAAAAGGCAAAAGCAGATTTCCCAAGTACTGAAAGTCTCAAATAAATTCATAATCCAAATGACTTAAAAAAAAATCCCTCAGGTATTGAGGCAAGATGTGATATTAAACAGAACTGTATAAACACACCCAGCAGGCCATTTCAAAGAATGATTTCCTGGGAGACTAACCATCTAATAGCAAACTGATTTCTAAACTACTGGCCATCTAACCATAAAAGATATACTTCAAAACATACCTATATATAAAATTGCAAGAGATTTAAATGCTTAGAAACAAAAATTAAATAGTTTAAAAGAAACAGAAAATCCAACAAATGTAGAGTTGTAACATCTTAACAAAGATTTGTATACCAGTCTCTATCCAGTTTGGCTAGAAAGAAGAGTGTGACTTCCTAATAGAAAGAAACAAAGTGATGGATACCTCTTGGTAGCAAAGATAATGGCTTTTATATTCAGAAGAGATAAGAGCAATTGTAAGACCAAAGGGGTGTGTCCCGGTGACTCAGGCATTAAATTCGTGTCTCCATATAGTCCACATAAAGCCCAAGGATACAAGTTTATGACCCGGGCCAAGGGGAAACAACCACCAAAAATGAATAACTAAATAAAATAGATGCCTCTTCCTCCTGTCTCTTCCTTTTTGCCTGTCTGCCTACTTGCCTTCATTCCTGCCTCCCTGCATCCTTCCTCCTAAACTAAAAAAAAGTCTAAAGGAAAAAGAGATTATGACCTACTTTATTTTCACACTGATAGTGATGGTCATTTCTGAAACCTTTCATATTATATATTGCTGTAGCTACAGGAATAGAGAAAAACACTTGCGTAGGCATTCCAGAGATGATTATTTAGTGTTAGTCAATTTTGGCACTCATCATCCTCCCTCATTTTTATTCTTGATTTGTCAAAAACAGATGATGCTGTTGAGAGCAGCATCCTCTCTGAATATTTTCAGGACTATCATATTCTACTTTTGAAACAGTTGGAATGAATAATACCCAGCATTTTCATTTCAGTTCAACTATGTATCAGTGTTCAAACTCTGATGATGGCTATATATGTGCATCAACTCTGCTTTATTCACTGATGGGTTCTTGCTTTTAATTCACATGAGGTTCATCATGAAATGATTCCCTTAGAAATCTCCCCAGTATACCTACAACCATCTATTAATAGAAATACCTAAATAAGTACTTAGTACTACGTAGATTTTCATAGCTGAGAAAGGCAATGACTGCTATTAATACATCTGCTGCTTTCTAACAAATGCATTGGTACTTGAAATTTTAATGGATATGTTTTATGTAGATGAAACAATCAAGTTATTAAAGGGCCAGCTCTCATTTTCTAAGCATATAGTTATAATATTATAAAGTATAGGAATTAAATTGATGAAGCCAAGATGTAAGTTGTGTGTGCCTCTAGGTCTCACTAATTTCTGTTTCTCTATCCTTCACTACAATTATGAATTCCCCTGAATGTTTCTACCTGATTCTGTGACTCTCTTCCTTTATAAGCTTCAATGATCACAGGTACATACAAGATAAATCCAGTCTCCTTACTGAATGCCTCTCCTTTCTTACCCTAAAAAAGTAGTATCTTGTTTTTGAGGCAAAACCAAGCTACGATCCTTTTCTGCCTGGCCCAGGGTTTTCTTTCAGTCTCATCTCTTGCCAATGCTCTCCAAACACTCCACACACCCATGTGCATAGTCCTCCAGCTGCCCATGTTTTCACATTTCCATGCAATTAATCCTCAGACTGCTTGTTATGCTAGAGTGCTCTGTCTCTTATGCCCCGAGTTAATTCCACTCAAGACTCCAGTAAATGTCATCTTAATTTTCCACCTTTGGAAGATCTCATTGACACCTCCAAGTCGGTTTCCTCTTAGTATTTCCATTGTAACCTTACCATATAATGTATTATATTATCCACTTGTTAATCTTATATATTAGCATATCTATTTTCCCCAGTTGACTGTGAACTCCAAGAGAATATGGTCTGTAACTTTATGATCTTTACATTTTAAATTCCTACCAAAGCATAAGGTCCTCTATAGACACACAGTACCTTTTGACTGATTAAGTGAATAAAATAAGGATTCCAGAATATTTAACAGAAACAGGTCAGACCAGTACTTCCAGTCAATAATCTTCCAAATGCATTTAACACTCATCTCTAGAGGCTCACCGGGAAGAATACAGTCAGGTCTCTGCCCCTAGACATGTATTTCAAAGTGCATTTTCCATTGGCAAGATTGTATTGCCAGTTTCATATAAAAGAATAGAATATTTAAAAACCTTAAAGCATAATTAACTTATTTAGAAAATCATTTGTTACTTCTCATAAATTCTAGTAATAACCATGTAAGTAAATCAGTTTGAGTGCCTGCTACAGTAGAAGTATAATAAATATTTGCTGAATAAGCAAATAAGTAAATGAATAAAATTGTTAATGCAGATCAAAATGATGTCTTAGTTTGAAAATACTAGGTAAAAGGCCATTTAACTTGTTAACTACCTAAGAAATTTGAATTATGAAATGAACTTTTGAGGTTCATTTTAGAAATATTTTTTAATCTAAAATGGTTTTCTGACAAATTCCTGTCTGCTTTGGCTCAGAATTGTAGTATAATAGCAAGTATGTAAGCACTAGTAGAATGCTGTTAGAAGATAATACTGAAATAAAATGATTCAAAGCAAACCCATGAAAAGGTCTAATAAAAACAGAGACAAAAAGGAGAACTAAAGAAACAAAACCCCTACTATAATCTAAATTTACTTCTTTTTTAATGATTTTGAAAACCACAGTAATAGAGTGATTCATATCCATGGGCTAAGTGTATAAAAATTGACTTCACTGCAAATATTGTTGCAAGTATAAAATATGAAGATGCTGATAAAATTTCAGCAATATGCAATTCAATATAGCAGATATTTTAAAGAAACTTAGTGCTATGGTCTTAAAAATCTCTCAGCTAAACAAGTGGATAGGATAATCAACAGTTAATGATTTGCTAACACAGTAACAGAGCTAATGCCTGAAAACAGGTCTTTCCTGCCATGTATGGTAGTAATTAGTGTTGCTCATCAATATCCCAGCTGTCTTCCTCCTAAGCAGATGGCAAAATAGCACTTCCTAGTCCCTTGTTAGAATATGAAGCATGTGACTCATTCTGACCAATGATCTGTAACTGGATGGAGCCAAACAATTCATTTCCAAGGTCAAACCCTTCAGAGTTCTCTCTGTTCTCCTGCAATTTACATGAAAATGTTGGAGATGGTGGCTGTTATCAACCTGGATCCCAAAAGGATTATGATCAGAGGAGCTCATCCATATCAAGGGTAAATTTGTAGCATGAACAAAAAAAAAAGCTATAGTATTTTCAGTCTGAGAATTTGGTATTGTTTGTTATAGCAGCATAACCAGCATATCCTGACTTATGTTCCCTGAGGAATTAGGTTGCTTCCTAGGTAAAATTAGATGGAATATTTCAGTGCAGTCACAATTAGATCAAAGTAATGAAAGATCTATGCTGTGTCAAAATGTGGCTATGGTTATTTTAGTATAATTTCCCCATTTTATTAAAGTATAGCAATACTTTGCATTAGGAAAAATATTAAAAGAAAAATATAAATTGAGTCAAAATCACATGACAATAGGCTTTCACTATATATCACTGAAACATTTCTTTAAATGGTCAGTTTGACACACTAAAAATATACAATTTATAAAATAGAATTTATAAATTTAATTTTAAACATACATCTATACTTTAATATTAATACATCCACTACATCACTAAAAAGCTAAGAAACGCCATTATCTGTCATTGTCCATTCAAACAACTTACAAAGAAATATAAATTGTGAATTTAATCTTTCTGAATTCATTTATCTCATCAAAGAGAACTTTATCATGACAATTCCCCCAATAAGATAAATTTTCATTACTGTAAGTCCCTACTTAAATCAGTAGGTAAAAAATTTTTAAATATAGTCTGCAAGTAGGAGTTCATGCAATATATATTAAAAGAAGGGCTCCAAGGCCAGGGACTGGTTTTGACTTGTCTGCAGGCCTATTCTGTATGACACAGCACAATGCCTGGCACACAGAGAAGACATTCAGTAAGCATCTGTGGGAAAAAAACAAAAACAAAAAAACAATAACTATTTGAGCTTTGGCAATAAGGAGAATTAAAAGCACTGAGGGATAGCTTTGGATATTAGATACTTAGATATGAAAAGAACTCCCATTGGTATTAAACTAGTCAAATCCTTTTTTTTTTTTAAGTGGGCAAAGGAAATCAAAAGGAAGTCATACATTGAATTAAGAAAAGAGCTGGGATTAGAACTCGTCCCTGGGCTCTCCACCCATATTCCTCCCATCCTGCCGCACTGTTTAACAGAAAGCACAGACTGGAGACACCTAGGTAAGCACATTCTCCAGCCTTGTCAAGTATGCTTATGTTCAGTGAGTGCCTATTATGTTCTAAGTACTGTGCACTTGGGGAAAGGGGTAAATGAGATATGATCTTCACTTTACAGAAATGTATTCCTAGCTATTTAAATCTTTAATTGGGAAGCATCATGGTTGACAATACTTATATTCCAGTCTTCTATTTTCTCCCCATCAGATAAGCTATTAACAATATATTGGATTTATGGAAAACAGGATATTCATTTTTTAAGTAAAAAAAGCAGAGAAGATCCCTGATAATTTCCACAGTTAACATTTAAACCTATGAAAGAGTCTAATATGGTTTTCTCCATATAAATTATATTTATTATTCCAAAGATGCCATCTTTCTGTACCATATTTACTTTGACAACAATATGTGCTTTGTAACCCTTTGAGAATAGGATCCTGTACCAATTTCACTGAAGTCTGTAACCGCAGTCTATGCAAAGCTGAATTCTAATTAATAGTACAGTAAAAGCTTTGTTCTCCTTACTCCATGGGGGAATGAGATGCCTTAACTATAAGCAGACAGCAATTCATATTGCCCAAGGTGTTGTCATGCCTCTAGGCTCCCCCTGCTCACCTTTCTAAAAGCCATCCCCAAATAAAATGTCAGGAATTCAATAAACTACACACATGCCCTTATCCCATAAATTTAGCAAATACATATGCCTCATTTTGCACTTAATTGTGTATGACTCTAGCCATTCAGTAAGCACATTGAAAATAACTTCTCCTTCAACTAAAATATCCAAACGTGCTTAAGGCAGTACATGCAGAGCACAATGAACAGCGTTAACAGGAAATACGGCAATCCGATTCTAGTCATTCTACCCAGGTATAACCATTGCTAACAGAGTCAGTTAGTATAGAGTTTTCTAGTTTTATATCTAACACAGACACACACACCACACATGCAAAAAAAAAAAAGTTATAAAATCTTGAAGTTTGTTTTCACCACTTAGCAATATATTAAAAGTATCTTTCCACAGCAACAAATATTCTTCTGCAGTATGGTGCTCAGTGGTTTGATATCACTCTAGGATCTGGCTGAAAATGAATCATTCTCATTTATTAGACATGCAGAATTTTATACTCTTTTGGAATTTCAAACAATGCTTAGCAAGCTTTTCATATATACTATTTTGTAACATCTATTATTTAGACTTGTGTCGTCATTATTTTCCATTAGCAAGGGCATTAAAGAAAATATTAAAAACACATAGAATTTTGTGGTTAATTGATTTCCATACTAGGGTTTATACAAGTTTTTCTGTTGATGCAAACACAACCAGGAATAAGGAATCTTGACCTTCTCATTCTAATGCATGTGTACTAAAAGCTAAGATGAAGATTCTTTCGTTGGAAGTTTGACTCCATACCTTAATTTTTACAGTACATTGGCATAATGTGCCTCGAAATGATTATTTAATCATTTTTTTGCTGGGTTCATAAACTGGGAAGATTTTATAAATAAACAACTATTTAAACAATTCACCTAAGACAGTGCCAATAACAATGTAAAATTGCCATTTCGCTTGACTCCATTTCAGCTGGAAAAGAAAACGTTTGTGTGTGTGTGTGTCTCCATCACACTCGTCTGACTTAGAAGAAATGTTATCCCAGCAAAAATGCAATATCAATCATTTAACAAGAATACATTTCTGATTTTCAGAAGAAATGTCTTAACAATCTTACCGCATCCCAGAAACAAGGAAAATTACTTTCAAAAAATCTGTCAGCAATCCTTCTGATATTTCCCCAGTCTCTGAAAATGTATCAAGGTCTTTCTTTACGGACAGATATAGAAATAAAAAGGGAGGAAAAGAAAAGAAAATTTTAGCATCTGGGTGAGAATGTATTTGCACAATCTGTGCTCAACTAATAAGCTCAGTAGTCAGTTTGTTTCAAAAACAGGATGGAAGATTCTGCTTTTTGGAAGACGAAAATTGTGTTATTTGAAGAATGAAGAATGAGAGTGACAGTGTCTGTCTCGGGCCAGTATGAACAAGCTAAGGAGAAGCATTGCTGAGGTGTTCAGTAGCCATGTATCTACAGGATAAGACCAGCCTATAACTGAATTAATAAACTTGATTTTCTGCTTATGGCTGGCAAGCCTTTGACAAGGGATAGGAATTGACAACAATCAGACCTGGGCGACAGTGTCACAACCCAGCTCTCAAAATCCCCCAAGAAGTTGATGTTGGCTAATCTGTCACAAAGGTACCTTCCCACTGCTAGCAAATTATAAATCACAGCTGGGTAACTTTACTGTAGGGAAGCCAAAGACTGACACCTAAGACAGCTACTGCGTGGTCCTCACTGCACTGGGCACAGCAGGGAGTAAAAAGGAAGTTACAGACAGTCTCTCCTGCTTCTACCAGCAGGAAGGGGGCTGGCTAGCTTCCCACTGCCTACAGTTTCAGGTCTTAGGACAGTACCATTCTAATAAGTGTTTTGGAGATGAAAGGATCAAATCAACTCAAATAAACAAATGAATGAACAACAACGACAAAAAAAACCCTAAATGAAAGTAAAGGAAAAAAACGCTAAGAGAGAGTAATTAAGGGAGGGCAATATGCATCCAATGATGTGCTGGAGCCAACATCACAGCTTGAAAAAGGTGATTGCTAAACTTTCAGAATTTTCAACCCAGTTGATCTCCTACTGGGAGTATTTACACAATGGAAAGCAACAAAATTCGGACTCTTGCTATAATCACTGTAATTTTCTGGAGACCAGTTGTTAAGCATTTCCTACCCACAAGGTCATATATGCCAGTTTATACCTGCAATTTTATACTAGAAACTAAAAGTAACACTCAATTTCCCCTCAAACGTATGCTAGTTTGAATAAATGATAAGATCCAGTATGCCCTGGTGTAGAGGTTTTGTCATCCACTTTTGGCCAAGAGCACATTCCACATTCATCCCAAAGACTGGGCTTCATGTCCTGGGCTGGGGAACAACCAAGATGAACAACTCAATGACATAAAGTGCCTCTTCCTGCTTTCTCCTCAAACCTGAATGACCCTTTCCTTAAAAAGAAATACGATTCCCATAAATGTAGAATTCAGAGATCTCTGGGTTCCAGGACAAGAAATGGAAATTCCTGACATCTTGGTTGATAAGGGGCTAAGTCTGTGGTTCCATCATGGTCCACATAAAGCCCAAGGACTCGGTTCATAACTCAGGGCTGGGGGTTTGGGGGTAACCAAAACAATGAATGAATGAATAATGCTGCGTCGTCTTCTTTTCTCTTCCTGCCTGCCTGCCTCTGCTTGCCTTTATTCCTGCCCGAAACGTTCCTTAAAAAAACAAACAATAGATTATATGGTCCCCCTAACTTTAGGATACAGAATCTAGGATCCAAAATAAAAAACAGACTGCCCTCTTGCCCTAGTGGCTCAGGTGTTAAGTCTGTGACAAGCACAGTACACATGAAGCCCAAGGAACAAGCTTCACAACCCGGGGCGAGCAGGGGACAATCAAAAAATGAACAAATAAATAAAGCGTTTCCTCCTCCTCTCTCTTCCTGTCTGCCCATCTACTTATTTCCATTCCTGCCTGCTTCTTTCCTCTTAAAAAGGAAAAGAAGTAAATATATCTTTGAGGCCTAAAGAACTGCATGTGTAAATGTGGCAGAAATTGAGGGACTGCTATTTTCATTTCTTTTTCTCAGAGGTCCCGTGATAGTTCATCTTCGTTCATCTCTGCACTTGCTTCACCTTATAGATGCATCTCCACTTGTCTTTTCAGAAAGAGTTCTTTGGAAAGCTTCCTAACCGGTTTTCACATGCCTAAATAACCTCCGGAGCCCCCAAATTTGGATAACCTGTTCCAGGACCATCAAGGACTAGCAATAATCTTAATATCCTTGTTCCATGTTTCTCAAAGAGAGAATCTAATTCAGACACTCATCTGTGTGGACCAAGTCACACATGTCATATGTTCCTTGTAAGACAACAGATCCTGCTGCATCTGCATCAGAGAAGACAGAGACCCTCCCTGACACCTGTAGGCACAAGAATATATTACACTTAATGTTACAGATTGTTCAACCACACTTAACTGATAGCTTCTTGCACAAACAATGATTTCCCAACTTTCCATACCTTTGCTTCTACCAGGAGACTCTCCACACTCCAACCCTATCTCCTGCTCCATTAAGGAGCTCACTGCCATCCCACAAGGCACAATTCATGTGTCATCCCCTCTTAGAAGCTCTCCATAACCCCTCTCACACATGTATTTTACACTCGTATTTCTTTCTCCTGAGTTACCCTGAACCTGTACTTTTAGACAAAACAAATGTTGCCTCACCAACTTACTGGATATTTTACCTTAGAATAGATTTTCAGATAATGGGATTATTCTATTTATTTGGCAGGAACGTAAGGACTAACAGTACACAGCAAGTACTCAATAATAACTAATTATTATCACACTCTGATTATCAGCTCCTGTAATAAGGGAGTGATAAAATTAAAATGTGATAATATATTGCTTCCCAAAGAGGCAATGAATTGTACAGGAAATCCACCAATTTGCACAATCTTCCCAGGTCCCTTGTTGTTCTCAAGCATAATAGGCATGCTTCTTCATTTGAAGATCTTTCACTTTCGGTTCTCTCTACTGAAAACTTTTCTAAGACGTATATGTGGTTCATTCTTTTATTTAATATGAGTCTTTGTTGAGTTTTCACCCTTCCCCCAAAAAGGCTTTTAGGACAACTCTACCAAAATGCAAGTTTCTATCATCCTCTAACCTGTTTACCAAGTCAAAACATTCCACCATGCTGCACATGTGTGTGATTCTTTTCTGTCACCCTTACACACACAAGCTCCAGGGGCAAGGGATTATAGTCTATTTCATTCATAGTTGAATAACCAGTTCTTTTTGTAAAATGAATGCTTCTCTACTCTCCATTAGGTTCTCTATTCATGTTTATTAATCTGAATTGGATGAGTGAACAACTAAATGTATGTGTCAAGTGAACGCTGAGTTCAGAGAAGGAAGCCAAATGGTCTTGTATTTGCACAAGGCTTTACAGTGTATAAAACATGCTCACAAGCAGCTCTTCAAGCTTTCTAGAGACACCCAGTGGCTTCAGTGGGCACTGCTTAGAACTGCAGGTGGGTCTGATTTTAAAAAATGGTGATCTTATCATAAAAGCAGGACACATTTTTTTAAACATGGCTGGTATTTGTTGAATGGGCATCCGTGGGAAAAAAAAATGATAGATGACAAGTAAGTAATTAGGAAAGTAGGTAAATATAGATAGATTATTGATAGATACAGATATACTTCAGTCAGAAATTGGTATTATTCTCACCCCTTTTTCACAGATGAGGAATCTGTGATTTGTACAAGTCAAGAATCAGAAAATGGCAAAGCTAGAACTAAAATTCAAGACTTTCTGACCCCTAAAGTCATATGTTAAACTCAAAAAGACACAGTTCTGGATCAGGAATAAAGAATGCAATTCAAGAATGTTAAACTTTAGCAATCACACACACACAAAAACATCAACACCAGCAATTTGCTCCTGCCTCAGTTCCTCTTTCTCAAAGATTAAGACATAAGCTGTCACTGGCAGGTAATGGACAAGGTGACCTACCATCTTCGCTGTATCTCTGGTTTCTCAGAGAAAAATGTGTCCACTGTGCCACTACACAAAAGCAAACGCTCCTATCTTGGTCACTGATTTACTAAAAACAGCGAAATAACTACTCTGAACGGGATGACGTCTTCCTGAATTTCTCCCAAAGTTTCCCAATTGCAATCAAGCTTCTCAGACATAAGGTATTAAATGATTGCTCAGATGTAAAGAACTAAAAGTAATAAATGCAGTAATTAAATGTAGATTTTTCTAGTATTTTTATTGTGCTTATGTAACTGTATTAGGATTTTTTTAGAGGAAACAAAGCCAGTAGAATATATATAAATGAGGAAACTTGTCATAGAAATGACTCAGATGATGCAAGCCAAAAATTCCACATCTGCCATGTGTAAGATTTAGAACAAGGAAAACCGGTGGTATCATTCAGTCCAAATCCTGAGAACCAGGGAGACCCACAGTGTGGAGAATAGTCATTTCAATCCTATTCTTGGTCTGAATCTCAAGGCCAAAGTTCCAAGAATACCAATGTCCAAGTGCAGGAAGACAGATGCCCCAGCTCAAACAGTGAGTAGGCTCATCTCTCTTCTAACTTGCTGTTCTGTTTAGACCCTGAACAATGGATAATGCCCAGCCACTCTGATGAGGGTGATATCCTTTACCCTGTCTATTTACTCAAATGCAAATTTCTTCCAGTAATACCTTCACAAACACCCCCAGAAATGTTTTTACCTGCAAGGTGAACATTCTTTAGTATGGTCAAGTTGACACAAAATTAACCATTTCAGTCGCCTACACTAAATCAAATATATGAACTGGAGGGGGTTGGAGCTGAAGACGTTTGAGTATCAAATCAAATTGAGTTTTTGTTGAACTGCCAAATTCGAGCTCTCTTGCTGTTTATGGAGAGGTAATACAAAGCGCTGGGAAAAGTCTGTATTTAGTGGTCACTGCTGCCACTTAGGAGCCTCATGAATGAAGCAGTGAATCACATAAGCAAACCAGCCTCTACTTATTCACCTATAAAAATGAGGGCAACCATACCTATTATATTAAGAATAATATAACGAAGCTGGCACACCCTGGTGACTCAGGCATTAAGTTAGTGACTGGGGCGTAGTCCATTTAAAGATCAAGGAGCAAGGTTTTCAATCCAAGACAGGGAAACACAAGAAGTGAACAAATAAATACATAAATAATGTTTCTCCCTTTTCTCTCTGTCTGCCTGCCTGTCTACCTGCTCTACCTGACTTCATTCCTGCTTTGTTCCTATTTAAAAAAAGTACTCTCTAAGAAAAAAATAAAGAAAAAAGAATAATAGAGTTAAGTAAATAAAGTTTCTCAGATATACTGAGCAACCAAAAAAGCAGTGCTTAATATTATTGTTATTATTATTATAGCTATGTATTATTGCATTCTGGTACCTATTTCCAAGTGCACTCACTTGCAAGTGCCTGTCAGAAAGCTTGGCACCAGTCCTGGACTCTTGCAGACATGGTGTATCACATCTGACAGGAAGTCCACCTGCTCTGTGGGTTACTCATCCTTATGTCAAACAGTCTTATCTCCTCTCTACTTCCCAGTAGCATCACTGAAAATTCCATTTAAATAAATTCATGCATCTAGAAAATTAACAACATAAACACAACAAAATGCAATAGCACCTAGTCTTCTCAGAATTTGGTGTATTTTTAGAATCAGAAACAATGAAGCAAATATAAAATATATAAAATCTGTATGAATGCCCTTCAGAGGATACTATTTTCAAAATTAGCATGAAAATGAATGTCACATAAATTTAAATAGCCTGGGTCTACTCTTGTGTAATTCTCAAGCGATTATCCACTTGAAAGAGATGCACTGTATTGAAAGCTGCACCAAGTGTAGTGATAGCAGACTGACAGGAACTGAACTGTGCTACAATGCTGCCCCCTTGTGTTGGAAAATAAAACAAATGCAATAACTTCTTAGCTGGAAGGGTCTCAAATTTTAAATGATTATTGAATTATATCCCTTAATACTTTCCTGTTACATGGTTATAAACTTAAATATTTCAAGAGTAATTTGTAAGACAGAAAGATCATAATTGTCATTGAGAACCTATAAATAAAAGGTATTTAAATTGCCACACAGGACTACTGTCATTTTGAATGCAGACAGCTCCCGCTACTCCTGAGACACTTATACCGTGTTATTTTATCAATCACATACTTGGTAAGACTTAGACTGAAATGATATCCCAATACTATCACATATACGTGTACAGTTTTTTCATTAGTAATTGGCTGGGTTTATTTGACAAGGGAAGAAACATATGGGATTTGGGCATTTGATGGCATTGTGGTATGAACTCTATGTGCACTGCAACTCTTCAGATCATCTTTTATTCTGCAAAAGTGAATAGCTGAATTAAGTAGGTCCTCAGGCTTGTGTATCTTATTCACTTGCTTTGAAGGAAATACTACTGATGACAATCACTAAGAGAAAAGACCAAAAGCAAGAATAAAACACCGCTTAAACTAAAAAAGTCATGTGTATTCAGTTCTCAAGAGCTGCCCTAACAAAGAACCACAAACTAAATGACAAAACAGAAGCATATTCCCTCACAGTTCTGGAACTGAGAAGTGAAGTGCAAAGACCCTCCTTCCAAATAAGGTCACATTTGGATACTGGGAATCAGAACACCAACAAATATTAAGGGGAAGCAATTCAACCCATAATAGCATTGGAAATATTCTTGATACTCAAGTTTAGAATTCATTAAGTTTGTACATAAATCTTTATGGCAATTAATCTATTAGTGATCATAGGACATCGATTCAAATAATGGAAGAAAACTGTCAAAAGGGACTATCTTACTAGCTCAGATTGTCATAAGAGAATGTCTTATGGCTTTAATATATGCATATTTCATATTTAAAGCATGGTTAGGTTCTGGTGAGTACTTTCTTCCGTCTTATAGAAGACTACTTTCTCACTGTGTTCTCATATAGCCTTTCCTTGAATCGGGTCTTCAGAGAGAGGTATGTCTCTCTTCCTCTTCTTATAAGGGTCCCGTTCTCATGCTCTAATAGAACTCTACTTACCTCCCAAGGTCCTTTCTTCAAATACCACCACATATAGATGTGGGAGGTTACATCTCAATACATAGTGGGGGTGGATTAATTGAGAGGCAGGATAAGACTGCTTTTATTTAATAAATAGATCTTATTTTGCTCTCGTTTGTTAATTTACTGCAGTATACTTTGGGGCCATTATGAGAATATTTATAAGCTCCCTCTCAGAGCTCATCCTGGACTTAGATATTTTCAGATGACAAAGGAGACTTGGCCCTTCAATTAGGTACCAAGAGTATATAATTGAAGGTTCAGTGAAATAAGCAAGATGGAGAAGCACTGTATGGTTTCACTCATGTGTGGTACATAAAGAAAAAAATGAACAAGCCAAATCAAGCAAAAATAAAATTTTAGTATATAGGGAGAAATTAGTGGCTGCAAGAAGGCAGGAGGGAAGAACTGTGGGAAAATCAAGTAAAAGAAAGTCAATTATATGGTAAAGGATGTTAATGGACTCTAAGTGATAAATTCAATATAGTAGATATAGATGTTGATTTATAATGACAGGACACATTGGCTGCTCCAGAGGTGAATTCTAAGTGGACCTGCCGAACTGACAAGACTGAAAATTTTACTGTGTGCTTTATGTATGTCCTTCATTATAACATTATTCCCAACCTTGTATCTACAAAGGGCTCTTTTGATTATTTTCTTCCATAGGAAGAATGAGTACATGAGTGTTTGTTAAAAAGTTAACAGCTCATATTTGAAAGAAAACTAAATATTAGGCACCAGGATGAAAAGTACATTCTTATGATTTTCAGAACACAAAAATTGCTTAGGAAACTTATCCTTGGTGTGCCCTGGTGGCCTAGTGGTTTAGCACACCCTGGGCATGGTCCACATGCATCCCAAGGTCCCAGGTTCAAGTCCCAGGGCTGGAATGAACAACCAAGATGATCAACTAAGTAAAAATAAATAAAGTGTGTTTTTCTTCACTATCTTCCTGCCTGTCCATTCATCTCAAAGTATCAGTATTGGTAAATTACAGATATGAATCCAGGAAAATTTATTCCAAAAATAACTTGGTAGCTACTATGGTGATATTCAGTATTACTTTTTTAACTGGCAAATTTCTTGTACACTCTGCCATCAATATTTTGTCAGTGAGGAAAGAAGTCCATAGAGTTTAAGAATTGTGTCTAAGGTCATAAAATATAAGGAATAGAAGCAGGATTCAATCCCACATCTTACAGACTTCTAAAAGTCATGTACTTCTGTTCAACCAGTCTGCTCTGACCAGCTACATTATTTGTAAGACTCATTGAAAAATTAAAATGTGAGTCTATGTTCAAAATGATTCTGGATGCACCCTGGTGGCCTAGGCGCTAAGTGTAAAGCCCAAGGACCTGGCTTCAAGAGTCAGTGTAGGGGTGGGGACAACCAAAATAAATGGAACAAATAAATAAAAGCGCTTTTTTCTCCTCTTCCTTCCTTCCTTAAGCATATTTCTTACTCCTCACACTTCCTTCTTCTGTGAAAGAAAAAAAAGAAAGAAAGATTATGAATTTCAAGGCAGCAACAGAGAATTGAATCAAGAGCTAAGCCCTTGTAAATGTGAGGCCAGCCACATACCCACAAAGCCAGTCAACATCCTTCTCCATGTCCAATTGCTTTAAGGGCATTGCAGGAGACAAATGAGAAAATTGCATTTAATTTTTTCATTACAGCACCTTTGGCTATACTTTTTCTTTTTTGGTCACAGCTCAAAACTATCTGAATAAACTTGCTACAAGCTTTCAGGAAAAGAATTTAAAGAACAAAATAGCAAAGAGAGACTCAGCACTAAAAGTTAGCAAGTGTCTTGGTCTTGAAGGCACAGAACCTTAGATTACTTGCATAATAAAACTTGAACTGAGGGCTTACACGTCAGAATTGTCTCCTTCATCTGGAGATGAGACCACAAGGTGAGTTGGTGACCTCTTGTGAATTATTTCAACTCTGGGGTCTTATTTTCTCATTTTAGAGTGATGAAAAATTAGATTAACTCTAAATGACTCCCAGGACTAAAATTCATGACATGGTATAAATATTTTAAGTATATATTTTCTGAATGTTGGTGGCAGGGAGGAGCTATGTTCCAAAAATTTTTTAAAGCAACCCTGAGACAGATTTGCATGCATGAAGTTTACTGGGGAATACTGTGAGATCATCAGTATCTGTGGGTAGGTGAGGGAAGCAGGATTCACTGAAATAGCGTGCTGTGATGCAGTCACAACAAATGTCTCCACCAACTGCACAGAACATTCTGAGAGAGGATAGTCCTTGAGAGTTGTCCTAAATTGGACACACATAGAGAAAAGTACTGACAGTCATTGGATTTAGGGGAACCCTTGGGTATGGCAAGAACAAGTTCTCTCCAGACAAGGGCGAGTCAGAGAGCAGAGTTGTGTTGTGCCTACATGGCCAGCAGGTTGAAAATGAATGCCTCAGTTCTAATAGGTGGCCCAAAGGGGATATTGGCAATGCCCCAACAGATAAAATACAGCAACCATACAGTATTGTTTAATACTTATTCCAAGATTAATAAGCACTGTCACCTTTTCTCAACAATGTGTGCTTCCAGCAATATAATGGATGAAGGAATTTACAGACCTCCTGCTACAAAGCAAGTAGATCTTTGACAGGACCTAATTGGTGATATATTTCTATGCTTACAAATTCTAGCTTACCCTCTACCAAACAATGGTTAAGCCATTAAGGTTGGCAGCTACTGAATATAGAGAGCAGTGATAGTTGAGGACAAGACACAGTTACCCTGTGAGCAAATCATACACTGGCATTCCTAAGGCGCTGGGTGAGAGGAACTCAGCCTGTGCCTCTTTCACCCTTAAGGAGCCCCTTATGAGTCTTAAAATGGTCAAAGTAATGAGGATACATTATAATGTCACAAAATATAATAAGTAAGTGATCAGAGCAAAAGCCAAAACACTGAGAGTCCTAAGGGATACAGATGTTGAAACTGTCAAACGTATAACATAGAGTTGGAGGTTTGAAATGTTTGAAAAAGCAAAGAATAAGATTACTAGGAAGAGTGACTGCATTTGCAAGTTTTCACCATTGAAGGAAATTAAGAGTATACCAGGTAAAGGGTTCTTGACTACATATGAAACTATAATTATTTCAAATTAAAAAGGTTATTTTGATAAATAAAAAGCAGGAGTGCAAAAAAGGCACCCTATAAGTGACAGGTGATTAGATCAAAGAGCAGTCTTCTGACTAGTGTAGAAACCAGAAGAAACAAACTGTTGCGAGAAAATGATTACCAACACAGTATAGTGATACAAATAAAACAATCCTTTTTAAAAAGAGAAGATAAAGGCAAGTTCAAACAAAATGAGAAATGTGTAAACTTAGCCCAAGCAAATACTGCACAAGATGAAGAGTATTATATATGTGATAGCTAATAAAAAGAGAACAGAACTAAAATAGCTTGTAACTAAGACAGTTTGAAGGTTTTGAGAGATTTAAAAATATTTTATTGGAAAAAATTGCCTCATTATCAAGATTTAAGGTGTGTGTGTCATCACAAATCACAAACCCAACTGTATTAACACATTAATTTTACCACTTTTTTTGAGGGTTATGAATTAGAATAACCACTAAAGATTAACAGAATAAAAAAATAAAATTGGGGAGAACTGTCTAAATCAATTAAACACTAAACAGCAAACACATATAAAAAGACAAAGGACACAAGAGGAAAGGAACAAAATCCATTATAAAAATGGAAAGATTAAGGTTAGTGTTCAAGAAACAGAGATTATAAAATTGGATTGAAAGACATGAAAATAAATCAGTATTCCAGACATGCACTATTTATAATCCAACCTTTTGCTGCATTCAGGAAACCCACCTTCTTTCTAAAGATTAAAAAAAAAAAAACCAAAAAAAAAACTCAAAGTCAGTGGTTGGAAGACAATACTACAGTATAATGGCAACCACAAAAAATTAGGAACAGCAATACTTACATCAGCTAAAATAGACTTGCAACTAAAAAGCATAACAAAAGACAGAGATGGACATTATATTGTGATTAAAGGGTCAATCCAGCAAGAAGATATAATATTTATTAACATTTTTATGCACCAAGTGAAGAAGCATCAAAATATATTAAGCAACTATTTTTAGAACTGACAAGAGACATCAATAGCAACACAATAATAATAGAAGGCATGAACACCCCACTTACAATAATGGACAGATCAACCAGGCAGAAAACTGACATGGAAACAACTGCTTTAAATGACCTCTTGGAACAGGTCTAATAGACAATGACCAAAGACTTCATTCAATGACTACAGATTTCACTTTCTCCTCAAATGCACATGGAACATTTGCAAGGAAAGATCGGCTCTTGGGACACAAAACATGTCTCAACAAATTACAAAGATGTAAATCACAAAGACTGAAGCATCTTCTCTGACCACAATGTCTTAAAACTAGAAACCAACCACAAAATGAAAGCTGGAAGACCCCAAATTAATTGGAGACTAAAAAATATGCTTATGAATGATTCTTGGATAAAAGAGGAACTTCAAAAATACTTAGAGGCATATAAGAAAGGAGACACAAACTACCAGAATCTATGGGATACAGCAAAAGCAGTACTAAGAGGAAAGTTCATTGCAATCCAGGTCCACCTCAAGAAACAAGAAAAATCACAAGCAAACAACCTATCTCTACAGTAAAACAACTATAGAGAGAACAACTAAAGCCAAAAATCAGAAGAAAAAGAATAATCAAAATTTGAGGAGAAATAAATGAAATTTAAAAAATTCCAGATCAGTGAAACCAAAAGATGGTTCTTTGAAAAAAACAAAATTGACAAACTAGAATATACTAAACTAGACTTACAAAGAAAAAAAGAGAAAATCTTTCATAACCAGAATCAGATACGAAAGAGGAGAAGTTACAGCAGGTAGCGAAGAAATACATAACATAGTAAGGACTGTTATTAACAGCTCTTTGCCAACAAAGTGAACAAACTTGACGACATGGACAGATTTTTAGAAAAATACAATCTATCAACACTGAAACCAGAAAAAGTGGGAATCCCGAACGGAACAATCACAAACAAAGAAATTGAAGAGGTAATCAAAGTCTCCCTACAAATAAAAGTCAGGACCAGATGACTTTTCTAATGAGTATTACCAAATCAGGGAAGATGAAATGCCTATTCTTCTCAAAACCTTCTATAATATTGAAGAACAGGAATCACTCCCAAATACTTTTTATGAGGCCAATATCACACTGATATCAAAAGCTGACAATAGAGATGTCATAAAGAAAGAAAAGCACAGAACAATATCCCTAATGAATATAGATGTAAAAATTCTCAACAAAATATTAGCAAACCAAATTCAGTAATGCATCAAAGAGATCATCTACCATGACCTTCTGGGATTTACTACAGGGATGCAAGCCTGGGTCAAATTAAATAAATCTATTAATGTAATATACCATATCAACAAGAGCAAGAAGGAAAAAAAACAGATGATCCTATCAATAGACACAGAGAAAGCTTTTGACAAGATATAACAACCATTTATGATTAAAAAAAACCCCTGCATAAAATGGGAATAGAAGGTACATACCTCACCATAAGGAAGGCCATATATGACAAACCCACAGCCAACATCATAGTCAATGGCAAAAATTGAATGTATTTCCACTAAGGTCAGGATTAAGGCAGGGCTGCCCACTCTCACCACTGCTACTTAACATCATACTGGCGGTCCTAGCCAAAGCAATTAGAGAATATAAAGGAAATAAAAGGAATCCAAATTTGAAAGGAGTAAGTAAAACTATCATTATTTGAAGATGACATGATTATATAAATTGAAAACCCTAAAAACCCTATCAAAAACTACTAGAATTCATCAACAAATACAGTAAAGTGGCAGGCTACAAAATCAATGCACAAACATCCATTGTGTTTTTATATGAAAACAACCAGCCAGAAAAAATAAAATCAAGAAAATCACAGTATTCAAAAAAAGAAGTAAAAAGGAAGTAAAAGACCTATGTGATGAAAACTACAAGTCCTCCTTAAAAGAAATAGAGAAAGATGCACAAAGACGGAAAGACATCCCCTGCTCATGGTTGGAAAGAATCAACATCATTAAAATGGTCATCTTACCTAAAGCAATATACAGATTTAATGCAATCCCCAATTTAAAAATGTGAAGAGGAATTGGAGAGGCTTTTTTTCTGCAAAGGATGTACAGATGACCAACAGTCATATGAAAAGGTGTTCCTACTCTCTATCAGGGAAATACAAATCAAAACAACAATGAGATTTCATCCTACTCCTGAGAAACTGACTATTATTCAAAAGTCTGGAAACAACAGATGTTGGCGACGATGTGGAGAAAAGGGAATGCTTTTACACTGTTGGTGGGAGTGCAAATTGATGAAACTCCTTTGGAAAACAGTATGGAGACTGCTCAAAAATTGAATATGGAAATTTCATAAAATCCCTCCATCCCACTTCTGGGTGTTTACCCAAAAGATACAAAAACATTAATTTGCCGCGGTTTATGCATCCCCATGTTTATTGCAGCCCTAGTCATAATAGCTAAGAACTGGAAACTACCTAAGTGCCCAACTTCAGTTGAATGGATAAAGAAGATGTGGTATGTATATACAATGGAATACTACACAGCCCTAAGAAGAGACAAAACCCTGTCATTTGAATCACCATAGATGAAACTAAAGGGGATGATGCCAAGTGAAATAAGCCAAAAGATGAAAGATAGAACCCAGTTGATCTCATTCACAGATGGAATGTGAATATTAAAAAAAAAACCTCAAATGAATAATAGATCAAACATAACCAACCCGTGGACACCTGCAATAGAACTGAGGTTATCAATGGGGAATTCGACGGGATAGGTCAAGTGGTAGTGAACTCCACTTTAATGGTAAAGAACACTTGATGATGTGGTAGATGGTAGTGTGTGTTAACATATATCTTAGAAATAGAAATTGGACATATGAGTTTGTTTTAATGTGTAAAATCAAAATTGCTGCAATAAAAATTTTTAAAAACCTTATCAAAGGCAATCTATAAAGGGTTTATAACAAACATGACTTTTCATACTGATTACAATTCCCTTTACAATAAAAAATAAGACATGCTTGTTCTAGAACACACCACTTCTTCTCAACAGTGTACTGAACAGTCAATACAGTGACAAGACAAATAAATTAACACAGTACAGATTAGAAGGGAGGAAACCAAGTATCAACATTTTCAGAAATGGGTCTATACTTAAAACAATAAAAACTACAGGCAACTTCATAAAAATGATAAGGGTAAAACAATTAACTGACGATAAGTTCAAAATAAAAAAACATTTTATTTCTATGAATAGCAACAAACTGAAAACATAATTTATTTAAAGATTCTACTTGGAACACCATCATAAGTTCAGGCTTAAACTAAATCTAATGAACTAAGTGCAAGGACTAACAGTAAAAATTAAAAATCCTCACCAAAAACTTTTAAAATGCTTAAGTAAATGGAGAAATACAGCGTATTAACAGATATGAAAACTCAAAATTAATACCCATGATGAAAGTCTTAGTAAACTAGGAATAGAGGTAATTTTCTCATCTTTATAAAAACAATTTACAAAACCCTTAATGAAAAGAAATTTAAATCTCTCTCACTAAAAATAAACATAAAGCAAATATGTCCCCCACTTGGGGTTCCCTTTCAACATCATACTAGAAGTCCTTGCTAATGCAACATAAAGAATGTAAATAAATAAAGGGTATACAGATTGGAAAGAAATACATAAAATTGCCTTTGTTTATAGATGACACAACTATCTGTGTAGAAAGCCCAAGACATCAGCAAAAAATACTCCTAGAACTAATCAACAATTAAAGCCAGGTTTCAGGATACAAGGACATTATACCAAAATCAATTGCTTTCCTATTTGCTAAAAAAATCATGTAGATTTTGAAGTTAAAACAATGCAATCTATATAACCACATAAAAATGAAATGCTTATTTATAAATCTAACAAAATATGTATAAGATCTATATAAGAAAAACTACAAAACTCTGCTGCACAGAAACAAATAATTTTTTTTAATGGAGATAGTCAATGTTCGTAGATAAGGAAACTCAATATTGTCGAGATGTCAGTTGTTCTCACCTTGATTTGTAGTTTCAATGCAATCCAAATCAAAATTCCAGAAAGTTATTTTTATGAATATTGACAAACTGATTCTAAAATTTCTATGGAAAAACAAAGACCCACAATAGCAATATTAATATTTGCAATATTAAAGGAGAAAAACAAGGCCAGAGGAGTGATGCTCCCTGACTTTAAGACTTACTATAAAGTTACAGTAATCAAGATAGTATTAATATTGGGAAACAGTAGACAAAGAGATCAATGAAATAGAATATAGAGAAATAGACCTCCATACATATAATCAACTGATCTTTGACAAAGGGAACAAAGGCAAAATATGGAACAAAGATGGTCTTTGCAAGAAATTGTGCTGGAACAACTGAAAACCCATCTGTAGAAAATTAACCGAGACACAAACCTTACATCATTTACAAAAATTGACTAAAAATGGATTCTAGAACTAAATATAAAACACAAAATTATATAACTTGTAAAAAACCTACATGATGTTAGGAATGGTAATGACATTTTGGCTATAACACCAAAGACTTAATTCATGAAAAAAATAATTGATAAGCAGAATTTCATTAAAATTAAATATTTTTTCTCTACAAAAGTCAATATCAGCATGATCTGTGGAGGAGCAGTTAGGTCCATCGCCCCTAGCTAAACATAGTCCACGTACATCCCAGGATGACCAGGATTCAAAACCTAGGGCTGGAGTCGGGGGTGGGGTGCAGATGGGGACAACAACCAAGATGCACAACTGAAATAAAAGATAAAAGGAAATGCTTCTTCTTTCTCTCTCTTCCCATCTGCCTGCCTACTTATCTAAAATATTCCTGCCTGCACTTTTCTTTAAAAGGAAAAAAAGACAGTATCAAAAGAATGAAAAAACAAGTCACAGACTGGGAGAAAAATTTACAAAAAAAAACAAAACACATCAAATAAAGGACTATTGTCTAAAGTATATAAAAAAACTCCTAAAACTCAAGAACAGAAAAACAAATAACTCAATTCAAAATTAGTTCAACATCTTAACAGACACCTCACCAAATAAGATATACAGATGGTAAATAAGCATGTGACAAAAAGTTGCTGCACATATGTCATGTCAAAATGAAAATTAAAACAACAATGAGATACCACTACATAATAATTAGAATGGCCAAAACCTAGAACACTGATAACATTAAATGCTGGTAAGGAAATAAAGCGACAGGAACTCTCATACATTGCTGGTAGGAATGCAAAATGGTACGTGTAGGCACACTGGAAGACAAAATTTCCTTGCAAAAATAAGAAAACTCTTAGCTTTATGATCCTGTAATCACACAGTGTACTATTTACCCAAAGGATCGAAAACTTAAGTCCAAAAATAACCTGCATGTGAATGTTTATAGAAAGTTTATTCATAATTACCAAACTTGGAAGCAATCAAAATGTCCCTCAGTAGGTGAATGGATACCACCGTTTGGTGGTAAATACAGACCATGGAATATTACTTGGTGCTGAAAGGAAAAGAGCTATTAAGTCATGAAAAAAACATGGAAGAACTTTAAATGCATATTGCTAAGTGAATGAAGGCAATTTGAAAAGGCTGCATCCATAATTCCAACTGTATGTCACTCTGGAAAAGGTACAACTATAGAGATAATAAAAAGATAAGCAGCTGCCAAGAAAAAAGGAGATTAATAGGCACAGTAAAAACAAACACTTTTTATGATATTATAATGCTACATATACATCATTATATATTTGTCCAAATTGAAGAATGTACAATACCTAGGGTGCACTCTAAGGCAAAAGCATCATTCTGGGAAATGATGCTGATAATAGGGAGGTTAACCATATGGAGAGGCAGGCGGTATGTGTGAAATCTCTCTGCCTCTCTCTCAATTTTGTTGCAAACCTAAAACTGCTATAAAATATAATCTTAAACATTATAAACATTTGAAAAACTACTTAACTTTATTGGTGATTATGTAAACACAAATTAAAATCACAACAAGAAACCATCACCTATCAACCAGATTGCAAAAATTGAGAAATCTGAAAATATTAAGGATCAGAGAGGATACAGATAAATAGGAACTTTCACACACTTTCAGTAGGAGTGTACATTTTCAACTACTTTGAAAAGTGATTTGGTGTTTCACGCCAACAATGTCACCAATGCCTGTCTCTTAGAGAAAATCTTACACATATGTACCAGGAAACATGTACGAGTAACAGCTACAACCATAAAAATGAAGGCAGTCAGATTATTTCAACTCCACTTCATTCTATCTCATTTATTAGTCAAGTATTTAACATTTATTGAAAATCTTCTATGTCTCCAGAAATCATACAAGGAGGAAACTCTCAGAAATTCAAAGAACTACAATCTATATTTACATCTAAAAGATCACTTAAATGTGATATAATAACCTGTGCATGTGGGTGCCTGCAGGAGTGTATGTGTATGCTTTTATTAAAATGCTTTAAGAATATGGACAAAGAAGAGACTGATTTTGTTGAAAAGGGCTATAGTTGGCTGGTCAAAAGCCTTTCACAGAGGAAACAGTGAGTGCTATCACTCTTAATCAAACCAGCACCTTTTCTTTCCTGAATTAAAGGAGGACACCTGCCTCCAAAACTAAAAATACTGCTCTTTAAAATTTGCTGAGTTAAGATATTCTCAAACCTTAACTATCCCCAGGTAGTAAGAATGAAATTTTGGCAATTACAGCAACTCTGAGAGCTGCAGCATGTCATTTAGACGGTACTGCTTCAGGTTAAATATCAAGCAGAATCTGTTGACAGTACTGTGGAATCTTCTCAGGATTCCCCTTAAAACATCCCAATAGCTAGTCATTCTGGGACTTGAAAAGATTTGAGTGACTCTGAATACCATGCATACACTAGGTTTCTGCATTTGCTGAGTTATTATGGTAGTTATTTCTTTTTAAAATCAATCTTTCTATTCCATTTAAACTAATTTTAATATAATGGGTAGCTCCTAATATATTCCAGGCACACTATTAGGTTTCAGAAATGCAGAAATGAATTAAGATGTGATCTCTGTTCTCAAGGATCTTAAAGATCAGTAGGAGATTAGCATATAATCCAACAGATAACAAATAAGTATGTTACTTGTAACATCAGAATTAAGTTCACAAAGTTCCAATGGGATCAGGAGACCTTCCTCAAAGAAGGGAAATATGAGCAAGGAGTGACAAAGGTATGACTAAGATGCTAGACAATGAAATAAGAGGCAGAAGTATAAAACCAAACACAATCTTGAGGAAAAAGGTCAAGGTACAAGGATGAGCTTTCTGTGAATCAAAGGATGACATTAATACAAGCTTGAACAACTTAAATCCTTTGTGTGTGTGTGTGTGTGTGTGTGTGTGTGTGGGTGTGTGTGTGTGTGCACATGCTTGCATGTATGCACACAAAGTCCAGTTAGTTTATTATGAAATGCTGTAGTAATGGATTATGTCTTTGTTGTCATTCTTTCTTTCAGGCAATAGAGGGAAGACACATTTTTGTGGTTAGGGTATAGAGCATCCCCTGTAAAAGGCTGACTGTTCCCTCAGTACTAGGCTTGACTTTAGAAGGTATATCATAAACTGTCCAGTCCCCAAAGAGCACTTCCTGTATTTTGTGTCCCAATCCTCATAATGAAAGGTCTTTCTGTCTTAACACTTACAAGTTTATGAAGTGTGCCACAAGAGACATATGAGACAGACATGATTGCAGAGTATGAGAAGGATTTCGGTAAGAGAAAAGACAACTTACTTAAATATGTCCTCTCAAATTTAATGAATGCAAATAGATTCTCAAAAAATAATATCATTACCCAGCAATGCCTAGTGTCCATTTTCTTACATCTCTCTGTGTTCTTGCTTGTGGTTCTCGAGATGCTCATAAATTACGGAAGTATTTTTAACAGCTGCACATGGAAGCGAGCATACATTTTGTAATATTAAACCATTTGTATTGCCAATAAATTTGTATATATGTAAATTAGTTGAAGTGCGATATTTTTTTTACATTGGCAAGTAGATAGATACTGCACACTGAAATTCTGCATAGCTACAATTTTATAAAATAATAAGAATTTTAAAAATTTCAAAAAATCAAATATAATCACCTCATTTAAATAGTTTAAAATTTTATTGGGAAAATGTCTATGGTAGGTGGTGATAAATACTCAGCAAGAAAAAAGCTTTCAGGGCAGATTTTGGGCTAAAATTCCAGAAGTTTTCTTTGTGCCATGTACAGCTCATGATTTGAAATTGTTACTAAAATTTATAGTTACAGTGCTCTGTTAATGATATTGAATAGAACAATTCAAATACTATGTACAGCATTTTAGAGATCTGCCAAAATGAAGCATCTTAATAAGGTACATTTATCTTAAAATTATTTACCCTTAAAACTATTCTTGGCATGTGATGAGAATGTCAACTAAATGTGTAAAAGCAATTAAGATCTTATTTCAAAACAATAAGTGATGCCTGAAAGAAATAAGCAAGATAATACAACATATTCAAGGAAGAACAAATCATGGTGCTTTGTGGAAAATATAATTCTTTTTTAATTTGGAATATCCATAATTATTTGGTATGATTTGTTGCTTGATACTAACAATATACCTAAAGCTTATAGACAGAGGTTGACTATTTCATTTTAAGAATAAAAAGTGTTTCAAATATTTTTAATTCATAAATTAAAAAAATTACATGTAAAATATGCAACAAAGTGACATTCCAACAAAAATAAGGAAATCAGAAAAAGAAAATAAAAACTCCTGCCCAATCATGAAGATTTGTATACAAATGAACTTGAGACTGAATTCTAGTCATTCTACAGTTAGCTATAATTTCAATTATAATGAGAGGCTTTATGCAAATGAAGCATTATATATCTCTTTTTTATACGTTACATTAATAATGCAGAATTTTAAAAATCAGAAAAAATTTCAGTAAAACTCTGTACATCTAGATATTAGTTTATAAATATGGAAAACCAGATTACATGGCAGTAATCTATTTGCTTAAATTGATATTTGATATTTTCCTGAGATTATGGTAATTTATTTTCTATGATCCCCTTAAAATGCATGAATATGTAACATATTAGTAAAGACATTATTTCTAAATCCAGGTACTCTTTAAAGGCTTTAAAGACTAGGCAGTTGCCACTGCCTCAGTAGAGTCAAATTTCTCCAAATTGTAATTAATCAATCTTCAATTTTTTTGACTGTAATAATTCAAGAAAGATAGTCCAATTTGGCAATACTATCTATAAGGAAATATGTCTTACAATTGTACTAAAATAATGATGAGAAGTAAAATGTAATGAATAATCACGTATTTTATTTATTCAAATATTACTGGATAAGACTACTCACTATGCAAATAGAAATATTAAATTCAATTATCATTGCTAGACTGTCAACTTTTAATTTTATAAAAGCATATGCACACATTTAAAAAAACTTGGTGTTAAGAAGGTATGAAAATTATTAGTTTCTTATTGCTTCCGTAAAAAATTATCACAAGCATAGTGGCTTAAAACAACAAATTTCTATCAAACATTTTTGAAGCTCAAAAGATGAGCAGGGCTGCATTCTCTCTAAAGGCTCTAGAGGAAATCTACTTCCTTGCTTTTTCTAACTTCTAGAGGCTGCTTGCATTCCCTGTTTAGGGCACAGATTCACTCCAATTTTCCATTGCCCCATCTCCTTCTCTCCCTCTTTCCTGTAAGGACCCTTGTGACTGTACCTGATTGGATAACCCAAGATAATCTCATAAGTCCCTTTACCATGTAAAGTAGCATATTATTAGGATCCAGAGATTCTGGAGGTCATTTTCTGACTAATCAAGGATAAAATACTTTTATCTTTCTCTTCAAATCATAAATAAAAACTGTATGAGCCTCCAATTTATACAATTGCTCCAAGTCCTGTAAATGTTGGGGGTGGGATAGATGGTCCCAAAAAATAATAGCCCAGGAATAGGAGGGTCTTAAGACAGTGAACTTTGAGAGTCAGATTTGGAAGAGAGAATCCCTGCATCAATCTTAGCCTAAGCCCTAATGACCCTAAACATACTATGGGGTACTTCTGAGCTCCAAAGTGAAAAACGTTCCATGTCTTACGGACGTGACCAGAGAGCTAGCAGTTGATTTCCCCATTGCAATATAGGGGGCTATGAACTCATGATAATTAGGTCAAATTATAATTTATTACCATGTATTGAACACCTATGAGTCAGGAGCTTTAGTAACTGCTTTTCTTTCATCATCTCACTTAATTTTCTCATAAAAGTAGGTATTGTTAGGCTGACCCAGAGGGACAAAAAGGCAGCTGATGTCAAACTGAGGAATCAAAACCACACCTGGAATCACAGGACCAATCCCCAACCGCCACGCATGAAGTCCGCGAATTTTTCTTTTTGCTTAAAGAGCGTGCTTCCCTTTGCTTGGGCGCAATTTCCCCGGCCCCAGTTGTGCGGACCGGAGAACCACACCCTGGTGTGCTGCAGTGTGCTTGGAGCTTTGAGGAGTAAAGAAGAACAGGATGGTTCTAAGTGTAAACTGCTTTTTACAAACTTGGAAGACAGTGACTTACTTCCAGATCCTATAAGAGCATAAAAGCCCTGAGTTGAGGTTATACAGTGTTTTCTGTGAAAACAAAACAAAACAAAAAAACAACACAAATGCCCAAACTCAAATTTAAATAAAAAGGAAATCAAAATCTTCCTGTCATTTCATTCTCAACTATGTGTACATTACTATATTTGGGTCATCCTTTCCCTCTTTCCTAGTTTTCTTGTTTTCTTTCTGTCCCCTTTTCAGATATGGTATATACAAGGATAGAGACATTTTCATCTGCACATGGAAAATGAAAAGAAAAAGTATTGTGTACACTGCATCATGTTATTCCAAATGGGACCATGTATCTGAAAGCAGATGTTCTCATAATCTCTCACTCCAATCAATATAATATAAAAATGAAGGTAAGGAGAGAGGAAAATGACTAAATTAATAAAAGTTACAATGGGGAAGAACATTCTCTAAGTGTTGATACCTGATCAAAAGGGGAGATCCCATTAGCATGGGGGCCCCTAGTCAAAGATGGTAAATGGAGCATTTGGCATTTATGGATAGTGGGTTTGAGTGTAATTCCACTAGAAAGGTGGAAATATAAACACAACCTCACTGCCCAAGTGTAGAGAAGATTTCCAAGGAATTGAAAGAAATGTTTCCTACGTAGAATACAGGATAACTCAGAGTTTGCTGATCTCTATGGTTCATAATAGTTTTACATTGTTGCCATGGGTGCTGTTAGTATTTGCCCAGATCCTCTCCTCTGGTTAACACACCCATCTCTCATTTGTTGTGACTGATGGACATGATAAAACAAAGAATTTCCAGGGGCCTTCGTACCTGGGGCTACACCTCTCCCTACTCCTCCAACAGGGTTGATTTGGTCAGTACCCTGCTGGCATGCAATACATAAGTCTATAGGGATAGCCTCAATGTGGCACTAGTTTTGCTATGTCATTTGTGCTCTAAAATACTTTATGGGATCATGCTGAGATCATATGCTTTCTTAGTCTTTTTCCCTTACCCTTATGTTTCCCTCTCTCCCCTTCCTTATAAATCACCTAACAAGAATCTTATCTCATGTTTTGCTTCGGGAATCCAATCTAAGATAGCTAATGCCAGAAGTGTTCTTGAACAAAGAGTGCCACTCTGGAAGTCTTCAAAGGATACTGGAGTGATAATCCCTGATAGGACCCTGTTTAATACACTAGCCACACCTTTTCAAAAAGTAGATGCACTGTAGAAAATTAAAGTAAATTATCACAAGTTAACCAAGCTATCGCCTCAATAGCAGCTGCTATAGCAATAGTGGTATATTTATTAGAGCAGATTAATACAATCTTGACTTCCTGGTAAGGCACCATTGAACTGACAGAAGTTTTCTTTTTCATTCTTATCAGGAAAAGGATAAGAAGTTTCCATCCACAAGATCAGACAACAGTTAACAGAGCTATGTTAATTTTCATGCTCTCTGCCATCATATTTTCAGAAGAGCCTCAGATTATCTGAACATTCTTTAGATCATCATACTGATCTGCCATATTAATAATGTCATGTTAATTGTACCTGATGAGCAGGAAGTGGAAGGTATTCTGGATGTCTTAGAACATATACTCCAGAGAGAGGAAAAACCCGGAAAGATTTAGGAACTTGGCACATAGGTAAAGTATCCAGGGGTCCAGTTTCTCGCCATCTTAGACATTCACTCCTTAGTTACTGCCTTTCATATTAAAAAAAAAAAAGGACTATGAGACTTGGTAGTTCTCTTTGGGAGACACCATATAACACACTCAAGAATATGTGTGTGTATGTGTGTGTGTATGTACACGTGCTATACCCACTTGTCAAATGATGCAGAAAGCTGCTGAGTGGAGCCTAGAATAAGGAAAGGTTTTGTAAAATCTCCAGGAGTATTGCTTGAGTCATGTCACTCATGGTACCAGAGTTATTGGTGATGGTCTGTACAGTACACTCCTAGGGAAAAGTTATATCATCTGCAATAGAGAACCATAAACAATATAGAGAACCATAAACAATAATCAAATCTTGACATGTCATTGGGCCCCAGTGGAAGCTAAGCATCAAGCCATGAGACATCCAGTGACATCAAGTGACTATGTGACCAGAGCATCCTATCACCAGCTAGAAACAATAATGTAATAAAGACTGTCCACACCAGCACATCTGTTTCCTAATCCATATTCTGTGACATCACTTTGGCAGCATAAAATAAGCTATGGTGGAAATATTTACATCACAAAATTTGGCACAAGCTACAAACCAGGGAGATCTCATTCAGAGGGGATTATTAAACATTTATAGCATACTTCTGATAATAACCAAGCAACAAATGATAAGGTCCAGTGAAAGAAGCAACAAAAGTTATAAGGTCAGCATTACACCATAATATGGTTGTATTATATCTGGGATCAGGTCAAACTTGAGCAGGTCTAGAGACTGTAAGAGAAATACACAAATACATGTCTCAAATTTCTATATCATCTTGTTGCATGGTTGCAACAATGCTTCTCCTGGAGGTTTTTTCATGACCTGTTGATAAAGAATGAAAAAGTTCAAGATGGAGTATAGCATGTATGTGTACTATAGCGTAACACTGCAGCTAGGAAAGAAAAAAAGTTTCTGAGACTGGTGTATATGAACTACTCATTTAGCTTACTGATAATTTAGAACCCTGAAACAAGCAAGATAGGAAGACCAGATATAAGAAGGTCTGGGTAAGATGTGGAAAAAGCTAAAGGAGTGATCACCAAGAGCAGCGATGGCTCTTTGCATGTTCATGCCTACCAGAGAGCCTCCATTACAGAAGAAGCCTTAAGAACACCAAGAATAAGCTGGCCAACAAATGTCAGACAGACTCTGTACTTGGCCAATAGTTTTAGGAATAGAGTAGTCAGTGGCAACAATGGAAAATATGAATGGATCCAATGTCATGGGTTCCACCTCTTCAAAGTTGATCTAGTAACTGCTGCTGTTTGCTGTTGGGCCTGCCTACAAGAGAGGGCAATGCAGAGACCATTCCTCAAGAAAACCTATCTACCACCTAATAGCAAATTGATTACATAGGATATATTTCACCCAAGGAAGACTAAATTAAATCTAGGCAGGATTAACATATATTCTGGGTCTGGGTTTGCCTTTATTGCCCACAATCTCAGCCAGCCCACTATCCAAGGACTCAAATTATATGATGACCAAAATGAAATACTCTATATATCAAGTCAAACCAGACTGACTTCTTTCAAGAGAGTGAGATAGAAAGGAAATAAAGAAGGGGTACCAACCATTCAGAAACTGCCAACATTAGAAAGGAATGTAATGGGCACTTAAATTTGTCACTGAGAAGACTTATAGGAGGTGACACCCAATAGAATGGGGTACTAGCCTTGAGAATGAGATACATATTTTAAACCAATAGCCACCACCATGTGGTTCTATATCCTTGGATACCGTTAGGATAGGCATTTAAGTAGACATGAATTGGGGCAGACAAAGGACATGTATGAGTAGTTGAAAAAAATGACGGCAGCCACATGGACACAAAAGAACTAGGTGGGCAAGAGGCAGAAAGGAAAAGCAGGAGCCGAGCCAAGGAATGTGGAAGGGGAATTTTGTGGAAGGGGGGCTTTGAAACTATTTACAGTTATGCAAAATATCTGAGAGGCAGTCTTGAAACAGTCTACTTGATAGGCCCCTGAGGTAAGAAGAGGGGATATAAACCTGCCCCAGAGCATAAGCAGCAGCACACTTCAAACTACACCTCTCGGAGTAACTCAGGTCACCCATTCAGAACCCCTCCCAAATTTACTTTCTGGTTTCCATTACATTCTTGCTTGACTTTACTTCTGTCTGGAATTCTGAATTATTTCTCATGCTGAAGACAGATACACTTGCTCATACCAGTAACAAGAGGAGAATACATGTGCCAGAGAGCCACACAAAGAAATAAGAGTAGCCTTGCTCACCATTATTCTGTGACCTCTTGGAGTATTTGTGGCTCCTATCTCCAGGATTCAACAGTACCACCTCCTTCCCCTGATGATTAAAGCTCATAATCCCTGATAATATGGTGACTTCTTTCTTAGTTTACTGATCTGTTAGGCTGGCCCAGAGGGACAAAATGGCGGCCATACCCGGGAAAAAGGTGGCTGACCTCAGACTGCGGGATTCAAGCCCACACCTGGAATCACAGGACCAATCCCCACTCGCGACGTATGAAGCCCGCAAAATTCTTTTGCTTAAAGAGCGCACTTCCCTTTGTTCAGGTGCGACTTCCCAGGCCCCTCTTCTGCGGACCAGAGAACCTCACCCGGGTATGCAAACCCCAATAAAGCCCTGGCTATTGGACTTTTTGTTTGATTGGCTTTCTTTCCTCGTGGAGCCAAGAGAAAAAACCTTTCATGATCTACTGATAAAAGGAAATCAAAGTGACCAGAAAAAGGAAATAGGTTTAAGTTTAGTGGCACTATTAATGTGTTTCCCAGTAGAAGTTCTCATCTGGGAACCAGAATATTTATTGATCATCCACTTTAAATCCCTTTCATGCAATAGTCTTTGTTTTCATTTTGTCCCTGCAATTCATTATTTTCAAAATAATATTTTTAAAAAGTCAGATAATTTCGCATGTATATTTAAAACTTTGTAATGGCTTCCTATTGCTTTTAGAATAAAATAATAATGGTAATAATAATAAAGAATTCCAATTAAGTTGCTTTCCCTACCCTGGGACATGAACTTGCGATGCCGGAATATACATGGATGTATGTGGATTATACCTGGCTGGAGGCAATGGACACAACCACTATACTACCAGGGTGTCCCTCTCCCCTTCTTCTATGCTCCAGTCACACTGACTTCCTTTCTCTATTCATATATACAAGACTCTTACCACCTCAAATGCTTTACACTTTAATTCCCTCTACACATAGAGCACTTTCTCTACCTTAAAAAAAAAAAAAATGCAGGCAGGCAGGCAGGAATAAAGGCCAGGTCAGCAGGTGGATGGCAGAAAGGAAGGGAGAGGAGGAAGAAGAACTTTATTTATCTATTGTTTAATCTGATTGCCCTCCCCCAACCTTGGGCTTTATAACTATGCCCCAGGTGTGGGTTTAACTATGACCTTTCCTACTTTTTTGCATAGATTAGTTGCTTTTTATCATTTGAATATCAACTAAAGAATACCATAATTACCTTATCTAAAAGTAGTATTCCTTTGCTCTACTTATAGTTACTCTATCACATCACCCTGGTTATTACTTCATCACATGATCTTAGCCTATAGTTTCCTCTTAATTATAATAACTATTGTAATCAGCTTGCACTCCAATGGACTGACTCATGCCTTTATGAACTAATTAACCAATTGTTTAAGATAATAATAAGCAAGTATCTCAGATAATAAGAAAACATAGCAAAAGGATATTCCACTCTCTAAATATGAGATGGCCACCTAATTATAAGTACCTTATATAAGTGAGTCTTCTTTGTCTGAGGAGCAACCAACTGATTAGCCAGGGCATTCTATAAACTTCTTCCTTGCATAAAAAGTACAGATAGCATTTATTTTGAATAGCAATATATTAAGTTTAACAGATTCAGCTGCATACTTACATAATTTAATTATACTTTAAATGACTCCACTTAGGCAATTCATGGTCTGTGTATCCCTTCATGTGTTAAGTAGGTTAGCCTAGGGAGGGGCTGGAATGGAGAAAAGAGGGGCAAAACCTGAAATAGTCAGATAAAATTCTATCCAGTGGGAGAGCAGCACATACATTCTTGAGGCCAAGAAAAGGAACCAAAAAGACAATCCAGCTGAATCAGTTAAAGCAGATTGGCTGCCATGTCTGTACCTTGAAGTAACATTTGCCTAGTTATAATCTGTTTAAAATAAAATTGTATATGGGCCCATATGTTAAGCTCATTATAATCAACTGAAATATGGACAAGGAGCATGTGAAATAAAGGGAATGCCTATACCCAGAAATCACCACTCCTTTTCTAGAAATCCCTGGCTGGGAACGTCCTAGAAGCCCCAGAATGTCCCTTTACAAAAATGTGTACCTCAAGTGAGTCAATTGCTGGTGTCCTCTCCAACCCAGTCCATTTCTCATCACCTTGAGAAGAATACTATCTCTCTCTTGCTTGTTTCAATACATTTCCCCCTTAATTTTTTGTCTTCTGTGTCTTGCATGCTAATTTTACAATAGGATGCAAGAACCTGGAGTGGGTCTCCAGTCCCTTAGGGAGCTCTCACGGTGACACATGAAACTCTCCACTATAATTGTGAATCTCTCCCAATAACACTTAAAATACAGGCTCCATTTGCTGAACAGAGAGTAACCCAAAACTGCAGGATATAATTGTATTTACTTCACATTAAAATCAATGGAGGTTCTTCATGCACTTGTTACTTCCTACTCAGGGTCCTATAATTTTGGTAATTTATCAGGCCTATGGTGTTTCCTTGGTCACCTCATTGCAAGAAATCTCACCCCTGCATACCCACCTCAGTCAGAAGAAAAGGAAAGAATGGAAGGGGAAGGATAACTCTTCACTGGAAGGGTTTTATATAGGATCTAGTCATTTGGAGGAAAATGAAAAAAAAATGCTGAAAAACAGTCTATTTTCTGGATGGTAATATGCTCAGTTACAATTAGGGAGCTCTTTCAATGCTGGAGAGAAAGGAAAGAATGGATATTAAGGGTTCTTGCCTACACACTCCCTCTAGAATATAAACTTCATAAAAACAGAGAATCACTCTGTTCTAGTTCACCATTTTACTTCAGCTCCAATAAAATTACCTGCTATATACTGTCTTCCTCTGACCTCTTTCCTTGCCTTTTTCCTGACTCATCATCATTGCTTACACGTAGTAAAACAGTATCCTTCTAAATTATGTTTTTGTCTCCACCCCAATCTTTCTCCCACACTGCCATCAAAACAAACTATTTAAAATAACATTCTTTCATTTTATTTCTTAAAACCCTTCAATAGTTCACCAATGTCCTCAGAATAAAAGCCAAGGTACCAGCAGAGCTTCAAGGCCTTACCAATATCTCTTACCACATTCACTCTGTTCTTCAGCTAAATAAAATTGAATATAGTTCCTTGAACATTCAATTCATCAGTCAAGCTTTCATGACTTTACACACCTGTTCAACTCAGGAAGAAGAGTCATTCACTTTTCTGCGTTCCCACATCACTTTGCACATACTACGGATGATGTTTTTTGCTTGTCTATTGTTTGTTTCAAAGGAAAGGTGCAGGTAGGCATGAAGGCAAGTAGAAAGGCAGGAAGAGAGAGGAGGAAGAACTTTATTAATTTTTATTTATTTGTATATCTTGCTTGTTCTCCCTGGCCTAGGACGCAAACTCAGGTCCTTGGGATGTACGTGGACTGCAGTTCAGCCAGAGGCAGTTAACCAAACCACTACTCTACTGGGTGGTGCCAGATGATGTTATTATGCAGATTTTTAAACTTCGACATCTGTCTCTCTTACTAAGTTCTAAATGCTGAAGGGAAGGGCAGAGACCATGTCTTATTCATTTTTCAGTTCTTGGCCCTGAGTTAAGTACCACACTTTTTTTTTCCAGTCTGAAATGACCATCCATTTGAAGGAATAAAACCCCATTTACTTATTTAAAATTAAGAAGCCTGTTTAATTTGAGCACCTCGTGTCTCCTGCTGGACCCAGGGCAGCTCTCTGCACTAGAATTTTGGACGTCATGATAAATGACACATAGTAAATAAGTAAAGAATTCCTCAAGGAGAAATGCTCAGTTTCTGTCTAAGATGAAACAGGGTTGAGAGGAAGGTTATCAGGTGGTTTAGGGCTTTATTACAGATAAGGGAAGTGGGGCTGGTATGAAGGCTCCTAGAGAGGGCCAGGATTTACATGACCTGAATTTCTCCAAAGGCACTAAGAACAGGAGTGCCCAAATTTAAAAAAAAAAAAAAAAAAAATCTCTTATAGGTGCAGGACAAAGAAGGGAAGAAATGGAGAGTGAAAGATGTCTGCCATCACACATCAAAAATGAAGTCCTTATTATGAAACACTTTGCACCAATCACTATAACTTGGGTGAAGTCATTGTTGTTTTTACTTTAATAATTCTTAATTCAAAACGTTGTTGTGCAGTTAAATTTAAACAAAAAGGTGAAGGGGAAGGGGGAGGGTCACCCTAGTGGAGTAGCAACGGGTCAATTGTCTCAGAATGGCACAGGTCACATACCTCTGGGTTGAGTCCTGGGTCCAGGAGGACAATCATTTTGAACAACTAAATAAAAATAAAATGCTTCTTAGATATTTCCAACAAAGGCTTAATATCTAAAATACACAAAGAACTCAAAAAACTCAACAACAGAAGAACAGGCAATCCAATAAAAAAAATGGGAGGAGGAATCAGAGAGAAACTTTTCTGAAGAGGATATACAGATGGCCAACAGGCACATGAAATTATGCTCCTACTCACTGACCATCAAGGAAATGCAAATTTAAGCAACAATGAGATATCACATTATACCCGAAAGACTGGCTATTATCTGCAAGTCTAAAAACAACAAATGCTGTTGAGAATGTGGAGAAAAGGGAACACTTTTGCACTGTTGGTGAGAGTGAAAACTGGTGCAACCTCTATGGAAAACAGTTTGGAGATTTCTCAAAAAACTGAAGATGAAAATACCATATGATCCCCTCGTTCCACTTCTGGGCATCTACTCAAAAGATACAAAAACACTCAACCGCAGAGATAAATGCAACCCCAAGTTTATTGCAGTCCTATTCACTATAGCTAAGAACTGAAAATTACCTAAGTGCCTAACATCAGATGAATGGATCAAGAAGATGTGGTACATATATACAATGGAATACTATACAGCCCCTATAAAAGATGAAACCCAGTCATTTGAATCAACATGGATGAAACTAGAGGAGATTATGCCAAGTGAAATAAGTCAAATGAACAAAGATATATACAAGATGACCTCGCTCATCAGTGGAGTATGAATAGACAAAACAAAGGAACAGATGAAACATAACCAACCCTGAAACATTTGCAACAGAACTGAGGTTACCAAAAGGGAATGGGGCGGGTTGGGGCAAATGGTGGTAGAGCCCACTGGACAATAGGGAAGAACACTTGATTATTTGGTGGAGGGCATGGTGTGTTGAAATACATCTAAGGAATGGAGAACCTATACATAGGAAATTATTTTAATGTGTAGAATAATTACTACAATAAAAGAAAACAAACACACACAAAATATTTGTTGAAGGAATAAATGGATAAGCCTTAAAAAAAATGCTTCTTCTTCCTCTCTCTTTCTGCCTGCCTGCCTACTTGCTTTTGTTCCTGCCTGCACCTTTCCTTTATAGAAACAAATAAATAAAAATAAAGCAGGGGGTGGGAAAATACATATATTATCATGTTTTCTAGTGAAAATATTATCTATACTGTATAATAATCAATTATTATATTCACTTAGTCCAGATTCTACCTTAAGCACTTTCTATATAAAATTGACACATCCCATATTGTAACACAGTTTTGATAACACAATATGTAAGCATTGAGAGGTGGAAGGGATTATGCATTCTTTTAAACAGGTGTTGTCTGTTATCTCATACACCTGAAATGGGGAGTCCCTGGCGGGGACTTTGTGAATTGCTACCTTGTAGATTGTAATGCTTGATGTGTAAGTCACAAATGCCATTTCTGTAGCCAAAAGATGGTAAAGCCTGGTAAAAGCTAAACAGAGGTGTATGTCACCAATTTCCTATGCTAACACCAGCTTTTGTTAAATCTATGGCATTTGAGCACAGCATCTGTGGGTGTTTTGATCTCAACAGGGCTTTAGGATGTACAATTAAGAGGCAGCATAAAAAAGAAAATATTATTATTGAAAACCTCATTAGATTGTAAACTTGGGACAGACTGTGGGAGCAATAAAGCATGTCCCGTGTTTCTGAGACACGACCTCCTTGAATTGACCACTTTCTCCCTTGGTGGTAATGAGAACAGGTGCAATGGCTTCCAGTCTTCCGAGCAGCAACAGGGCGAGTGGCACCACTTTCCCCAAAGTAAGTGAAAGTTGAGAGAGGGAACATTAAGGACATCACACCTAAGTCAATAGATGCCCAAATAAAATCATCATGCTCACAACCAAAACACTTAGGGAAGCAAAGCACAGTCTGCAGGCAGATGGAGGTGGGAGACAAGCAAACTGATATTTATAATTTTCATGGAGGGAACAACAAAGAAGTCAGAATTGTCTTAAGAAAAAGTGCACCATTAGGAAAACCCTGAAACAAGAGTTCCTGCTTGCTTTCTCTCTGTGCCTCTTCCCCTCCAACTGAAAATGCAGCTGACAATAATAATTCTATTGTATCATTAAGATGTGAGCATTCTTAAAGCAATAGTGTTATCTAACATTTAGGAGTTCAAGCCCGCCACAGGTTAGTTGACTTGGCATAGAAAAACGAAATGCCTCCAGATCAAAACTCGTGTTTGTTGTGTCAGGAATAATGTCTGTCTTTGACTGAAAAAACAGTGAAGGATCCATTTTCCCTTATTCTCTGCAGATAACCTAACCTCCTACTTTATTGAGAAAAACTAGGCCAGTGTTCTCAAAATAAAATCCCCCTGTCAGTTCCATAAATGCTGCCCGGAAACCGGTTAGAACTACAGATCTCAGACTCCCAATTCCCGGGCGGGGGCCTGGCAATCTGTTTTTTAATGTCTTCCAGATAATTCTAATTCACTCGTAATATTTGACAACCATTAATCTCCACCTTTGGAAATGAGGTTTTATTTCTCTCATTTTCACTTCCAATAGTCATTCTTTGCTGCCTTGATTTACAGATCTCAAGAGAGTTCTAATTCTGTCTAAAGTTCATCTTTGCCCCTGTGTTCCCCCTACAATATTCTTTATCAATTATTGCCCATCTCTTTTCTCTTCAGTATCTATTAAATGTACATAAGAAAGTCTCCACATTATAATGATTTTTCTTAATCTTTCCTACCACAGTCAGCTTCTATTCTTATTCTGCCTTTTCACTAAAACATATCTTGAGAAGTAATATTTTATTACTATCCTTTCTTCCTCCACTCTAATTTATGCTTTTTTATAACTTTTATTTTATCCTCTAATATCCCATCTTTAATTTCTTATTTACTGTAGTAGCTTTGCTTTACAAAATAATATAAACCCATATATGCATGTTCTCCATTCCTCAGATACATGACAATGAACCCTTGTCCACCACCAAAATACTGAAGGTTCTTCACCATTACCCATTGGACTCCACCACCACTTGCCTCCAAGCCTCATCTTATTCCATGTCCAAGCATGGGTTTTTGTTTAATCTGTTCCTTTGCTTTGCTTCTTGATATTCCACACATAAGCGAGATCATTTGATATTCATCTTTCTTCTTCTGATTTATTTCACTTAGCATTAACTAGTTTCATTCACAATGTCTCTAAGGGCTGTGTAATATTCCTTTGTGTATATATACTATATCTCTTTATCCATTCATCTGATGATGGACACTTAGGTAATTTCTAGCCCTTAACTATTGTAAATAATACTGCAATAAGCATGGGGGGTGGGGTGAATAGCTCTGTGAACTAGTGTTTTTGTGTCTTTTGGGTAAATACCCAGTAGTGGAATGATGGGATCATATGGGATTTCCATTTTCAATATCTTGAGGAGTCTCCATACTGCTTTTCATAAGGGTTGCACCAATTTGCTCTCCCATCAGCAGTGTAAGAATGTTCCCTTTTCTTATCTACTTGCCAACATTTGTTTCCAGACTTTTGAGCAATAGCCAGTCTCACTGGTGCAGGTGATATCTCACTCCTATTTTGATTTACATTTCCCTAATAACAAGCTAGGAAGAACATATTTTCATATGTCTGTTGGCCATCTGTATGCCTTCTTTAGAGAAATGTCTGTCCAATTATTCTGCTCATTTTTTAATGAACTGTTTTCTTTTCTGTTGTTGAGCTTTATGAGTTCTTTGTATATTTTGGATATTAAGCCCATGTCAGACATATGAAATGAATTATCTTCTCCCAGTCATTAGGCTGTCTTTGTTTTGGTGATAGTTTCTTTGACTGTGAAGAATAGTCATATAGTATTCTCATATAGTATTCAATCAAAAAAGAACATTTGTGCCTCCCCAAAAGAACTTGACATTAATAATGCATTGCTGTGCAGTCTTCCCTATCCCTCTTCTTCCTGAGTTCATTCTTTTTTGTTGTTGTTCAAGAAAAGACATAGGCAGGAATGAAGGTAAGTAAGACAGGCAGGCAGAGAGGAAGTAGGAAGATTTATTTATTTTTATTTAGTTATTCATCTTGGTTGTTCCCCCCAGGTCTTGAACTTGGGTCCTTGGGATGTATGTGGACTGTGTCAGTGGACTTACCTGCTAAGCTACCAGACCATGTCTCAGTTCATTCTTAAACTCAGTGTATTCTGACTTTCTACCTCTATTAAGATTCCTTTCACTTATGGTACCAGTATCCATTCACTTGAATTACCCAAAGGTATTTTTTCAGTCCTCATCTTACTCATACCAAACTCACCCTATGGTCTAACTTCTGTTTCGTTATAATAATTCTCTATTCTACTCCTCCTCTCTGACTGTTCATTTTCTCTATGGCTCTTCCTTTCCCCCTTATTAGATCCCAGGTTAATATTATTACTTAGGGCCACATTCTTAGTGGAATATAGAATCAATAGTGATTAGTCTCTATATATTTGGTTTGGGCAATCTCACTTATTCTCTTACTTTTTTATATCATACACTTGTGCATCTATGATCTCCAAACTATGATAAAAACACAGGTCTTTAACTGTTTCCAGGCAGTGCCACTTAGTACTTATCTAAAGTACTGCAAACTTCCTCTATTCAAAATTAAACCTGCAGTCTTTTCCTTCATAATTTCTCACCACCGTCGTTTTGTCCTTGTTCACTGCACTACCGTTCACCTGCTGTACACACTAGAAACCACAAGTTGATGACTTCTCCTTGCTCCTGATACACTTTCCTCTGAATGCTAATTCCCATCCATTCTACCCTGGTCCTGCTCACATTTTCCTACTCTTTTCATTCCCACAGCCTCTTCCCTGCTCAAATCCTTCAGCATTTATCAACCACCTCACTCCAAAAATCTCCTCTCTAGAATTCCAACCTCCAGTTTTTCTCTTTCCAAACAACCTCTACCTTATCTCTTATTGCCTTACTAAAATACAGATCAAATTCACTTTATTTTTTGAAATTTCAGTGTCTTCAATTTATTAAAAGATAAGGCTCAAACTTCAAGACTTATCCTGTTATGATCTCTGACAACATTTTCAAACTTGGCTTTCTTACCATTTACTTAAACCCTATCTCTAACACTTTCTCCCATGCCCTATAAACACTTGAATTCCTTGTCCCTTTGCCATGGTCTACTTCATGATATTTCCTCTAGCTGAGACGTGACTTGCACATCTGTCTAGCACACAGATGTTCACTTAGCTTCAAACTCAAGGACTAATATTAGCTTTCACTATCACTTGTCCCCTGCAAGGAAGAATTCATTGCTACTCACCTGTATTCCTATTCTAAAACCAACCACATTTTATTATTTTAATTTGTTTAAATCTATTTTTCCCACAAGTCTGAACATGATGAAATATCTTTTTTTTTTCCCTCCAACCCTCCCCCAAGTCTCTGGTAATGACAACTCTTTTGCTGTCTCTGTAGTTTTGATTTTTTCTAGAATATTATACAAGTGGAATCATATAACATATTAACTTTTAGCAGTGGATTCTTGCAGTTAGCGATATGCAAACATGCATTGAAATTCACCCATGTGTTTTTGTTGCTTGTAACTCATTTCATTTTATCGCTGAATAATATTTCATTATATGGATATACCACAATTTGTTTATTGATTTGCCCATTAAAGGAAATCTTGGTTGTTTTCCTTTTGTTTTGTTTTTTAAAAATATAACTGTTATAAACATTTTTGTGCAAGTTTCTATGTGAATGTATAAATTGTTTAGTAAATACCTAGAAGCATGAATGCCATATTGCATAGTAACACCTGTTTAAGTTTGTAAGAAACTACCAAGCTGTCTTCCTCAGTAGCTGTACCATTTTCTATTCTAGTGCTGAACTGAGGGCTCTTGTCGCTCGGTATGTTTGCAATAAATTGGCTATTATTAGAATTTTTGGATTTTAGATATTCTAACAAGTGTGTAATATTATCTCATTGTTTTAATTTGAAGTTTTTCATGGCAAATGATTTTGAACACCTTTTTAAATATTTGCTTACCATCTGTATAATTTTCTTTGGTGAGTTGTCTGTTCAGACCATAGGCCTATTTTCTAATTGGATTGTTTGTTTTTTATTGTTGAATTATTAAAGTTTCTTGTGTATTTTAGATACAAGTTCATTATCTGATATATGTTTTGAAAATATTTTCTCCCAATCTATTTCCTGTATTTTCATTTTCTTAATATTATCTTTCACAGAGCAAAAGTGTATCATTTTAATGAAGTCCAACTTACCAATTTTTTTTTCCTTCCTTAATCATGCAATGGTGCTATATCTAAAAATCATGTAGCCAAATTCAAGGTTACCTCTCTTTTCTGCTATATTATCTCATAGGAGTTTCATATTTTCACATTTTATATTGAGATTTATGATCCACTTGAGCTAATTTTTGTGAAGGATACAAGATTTGCATCTAGAATATTTTTTTCTTTGCAGACAGGTTACCAATCTAACACAATTTGTTGAAAAAGATCCTTTTTCTACTAAATACCTTTTCTCCTTTGTCAAAGTTCATTTACCATATTTTGTGGTCTATTTCAGAACTCTCTATTCTGTTCTATTGACTTGTGCATGTATTATTTTGCTAATACAATACCACCTTGATTCCAGTTTTATTGTAAGACTACACAGTAAACTATGAATCTTTTATCCTCCTCCTTCTGCTTTTTCTCCTTCTCCCAGTATTTAGATTGGCATTGCCTTCAATCTATGGATCAAGTTTGGAAAAACTGCGTCTTAGAAATTTTGAGTATTTTAATCTGTGACCAGAGTATATCTCTCCATTTATTCGTTTTTCTTTGATTTCTTCATCATCAGCATTTTGTAGTTTCCTGAGATGTATCATGTACATATTTTTAGATTTACATCTGTATGTTTCTCTTTTTTGTTTTTATGCTATTTGAAATGGATGAATTATTGATTATCAGTATCTCATCATGTTCATAATTACTATTGTTTCCAATTAAACTTGCTCATTCCTGTTATATAAAAAGCAAATGGTTTGATATATTAGTCTTGTAATTTTCAACTTTGCTGCACAGTCTTCCTCATTATCCACAGGACTCCCACAGATAACAAATCCACAGTGCTCAAATCCTATCGATAAAAAATATAGTGCTTCTATACAACGTATGCATCCTCTCATACACTTTAGGTCATCTCTAGATTTCTTATAATACCAAAAATAATGGAAATGCTATATTTTTCATTAATGCGTTTTGAGAATAATAACAAGAAAAATGTCTTTACATGTCAGTACATATCCATCCACTGCAGGCCTCAACTTTACTGAGTAAATATGCATTTTTCATCTGAAGTTGATTGAATCTACGTATGCAAAACCTTTGGATACAGAGGTCTGATTATACTTGCTTATTAGTTTCAGGAACTCTTTGGCTGATACCTTGGGATTTTCTGAATAATCATATCATCTATAAACAAAAACTATATATTTCATCCTTTACAAACTATATCTTGGTGCTCCCTGATGCAGCAGTGATTATTAAGTCAATCACCTCTGAAGGATGAAAGCTACATACTCCTGTGTTCAAGTTCTAGATCCAGGAAACAACCAATGTAAACAAGTAAATGGAAATAAAATAAGAATATTTCTTCCTCCTCTCACTTCCTTCCTTTCTGCCTACCTGCCTTCATTTCTGTCTGCACCTTTCTTTTAAAAGGACAAACTGCATGTCTTGTCTTTTCTTGTGTTACCTCGTTGTCAAGGACTGCCAGTATAATATCGAACAAGACAGGTCAGAAAGGACATCCTTACCTTGCTCCCATACTTAGGTAGAAAGCATCTGGTTTCTGACTATCAAGTACCTCAACTATAGTTTATTATAGAAGACTTCAGGTTAAATTGTCTCTCTTTATTTCCAGTTTGCTGAGAGTTGCATGTTGGATACTGCCAAATCATTTTTCTGAATCCACTGATAATAGTATATGTTCTTCCATCTGTGAGTATGATAGACGTATTGACTGATTTACACGTATTAAACCAGTGATGCATACCCTGGAATAAGTTCCATTTGGTCATTGTGTGTCTTTTTAAATATGATTCAATTTTATTTACTAATATTTTGGAGGGTTTTTGTGGTGTGTTCATGTGAGATGTTGGTTTGTAGTTTTCCTTTCTTTTAATGTCTTTGCTTGAATATCAAATTAGAGTAATGCTTGGCCTTATGGAATGAATAAGGAAGTATAACAACTCCTTTAAAATTTTGTACTGCATTGTGGAGAATCGGGATCATTTTTTCCTTAGATGTTTGATAAAACTCACAAATGACAACGACTAGGCCCAGCGCTTCCTTTTTCTATAGGTTATTACTCGTCTATCCAGTGTATTTAATAGATAAAGGCCTATTCAGGTTACTTGTTTCCCCCTCTGCAAATTGTGGTACTTTGCATCTTTCAAGGAATTAGTACAGTTTTTAAAAACTATCAAATATGTAAGTATAGAGTATTCCTTCATTATTCTTTTACTCTCCAAGAGACCAATAGTGGTACACTTCCTTTCATTTCTGAAAGTGGTCATTTGTGTCTTTTCTTCTTTTTCCAGTTAGCCTGGTCAGAAGTTTATCAGAATTAATGATCCTTGCAAATAACAATGCTTTGTTTCTGCTACCTGTCTCTAATGTTTTCATGTTTTCAATTTCACTGATTTCTGCTCTAATTTTTATTGATTTTTTTCTGCTTGCTTCAGTTTCAAATCATTCCTCTTCTTTTTGTTTCATCAGACAGAAGTTTTCTTGATTTTAAAATTCTTCATTCTTCTTAAATATAAATGCACATTTATGAATCAACATGTATTTTATATATATTTTCCTTCCAACCACTGCTTTTGTTGTACCCACAGTTTCTGATAATTTGTACTTTTGTGTTCACTTAATTCAAAATATTTTTAATCTTCTCTTGAGATTTCCCTTTGATCCATTTGTTATTTAGAATTGGGTTGTTTAATCTTCACATATTTGGGGAGTTTTCAGTTATGGTCCTGTTATTGATTTCTTATTTAATTCCATCTTGGTATGATTTTTGTTTGTATTATTTTTGTTCTTTGAAATTTGTTAAGGCATGTGTTATGGCTCACAATAGGCATATCTTGGTGAACATTCAATGAAAGCTTGAAAAGAACACATATTCTTCTGTTGTTGGATAGAATATTCTAAAACAATGCGATTAAGTCAAGTTGTTTGATAATGCCTTTTAAGTCAAATACATATGTAACAACTTCCAGTCTGTCTGGTATACCAAGTACTAAAAGAACATTGAGTCTACAACTACAATCATGTATCTGTCTGTTTCTCCTTGCAGACTATTAGTTTTTGCCTTATGATGTTTTGAGTTTCTATTATCATTATTTCTATTGTTGTAGACATTAATAATTGTCATGTCTTCTTGGAAAATTGACCTCTTGACTTTCATGTAATGGCTCTATTTATCCACGATAATTCTTGTTTTGAAGTCTGTTTTGTCTAAAGTTAATGTAACTACTCTGCCTTTTATTTTGATATCATCAGCAGAATATATCTATCTTCATGACTTTGATTTTAACAAATCTAAAAATTTATATTTTAAAGGGGTTTCTTACAGACAACAGGAAGTTGGGACTTGTTTTATTTATCTGACAATTTCTATCTCATAATTAGTGTATTTAAACCAATCACATTCAAATTAGTACCTGATATAGTTGGGTTAATATCCATCATATTTATAGCTATTTTCTATTCATTGCACTCCTTCTTTGCCTCCCCTGCTCCTACCCTCTTTAATTTTAATTGACCATTACATGATTCCATTTTTCTCCTCTCATAGAATATGAATGACAGCAATTTTTAACAGTGATTGATATAGACTTTTTAATATATATTAACAGTGAATATAAATCTAATTTGTATACTGCTGGGAAAATAAAACATAATAGTTCCAATTACTCCCTCCTGTCATTTATTTCACTTTTCCATATACAAAAATCACCCATTACATTGTTATTATATTATGTATAGTTGAGAAAGATTAGTTTATTACCTTACAGCTGTGAGAATGGCTATTATTCAAAAGAATGGAGACAACAAGTATTGGAGAAAGGGGAATTACTATACACTTTGGTGTGAGTGCAAATTGGTGGAACCATTATGGAAAACAGTATGTAGAGTTCTCAAAAATTTGAGAATGGAAATTCCATGAGATTCTATGATATTTTTTAAGGATATTTACCCCCAAATAAACAAAAATGCTAATTTGAAGAGATATGCACCCCCATGTACATTGCAGCATTATTTACTATAGCCGAGAGTTAGAAACAACCTAAGTGTTCATCAACAAATGAGTAGATGAAGAAGATATGGTATATATATATATATATATATATCTGCATTTATATAGATATAGATACACATACACACACAATGATTTACTACTCAGCTATTAAGAAAGACTAAATCCTTCCATTTGTAACAACACGGGTAGACTTAGAATTGTGCTTATTGAGGTAAGGAGAAAGATAATCATCTATGACATCACTCATATATGATCTATAAGAAATCAAACAAACAAATGAACTAAATCAAACAGTTTATAGAATCATATTAGATGTTATCAGAAGGAAAGTCTGTGCAAATCAGATAAAAGGAGTCAATTATATGGTAAAGGATAGAACTGAATTGTTGGTGATAAACTTAAACATTCAGATGTTGATTTACAATGATATACACCTTAAATCTGTATAATGTTATGATATAATGTTCCTTTAAAAATAAATTTAAAAATTCAAATGAAAAAGTATGTGAGTCCTGGCAAAAATAAAAAAAAGATTTTAAGAACAGATTTTTTTTTTATTCTCATTTATTTTTTCTCTTACATCTTCCTTTTTTATGTAGATCCAAGATTATGCCATGTATAATTTTCCTTCTCACTGCAGAGCTATTAACACTTCTTTCAGAACCACAAAGTTCAGAGCAAATTCCATTATATGAAAAAGTACTTATTTCTCCTTCACCTTTCAAAGATAATTTGCTGGTTAAAGAATTGCAAATTGGTAAAGGAATTTCTTTAAATACTTTAAAAATGTATTTTGCTCTCTTCTTTTCATAATTTCTAACAAAATGTTTGCTGCAGCAAGCATCTTTATTTCTCTTATCTTTATTTCTCTACCTATATGGTCTTTATTCTTTCATGTATTTCAATATTTTATTTTCATTTTTCATTTTCTGTAGTTTGAATATGTTATAGATAGGTATAGATGCTTTGATATTTAACAAGACTGGTATTTTTTTAAGTTTCTTAGATCTGTAGTTGAGTATCCATCATCAACTTTGAAAACTGTCAGCCATTAATTTAATACTTACTTCTGTTCTATTTTTTCTTTCTTCACTTCTGGCAATCCAAATATGCATATATTACACCTTTAAAATTGTCCCGTGGTTCTTGAATATGTGCTTTTGGTTGCACTGAGTTATATTTTTCCATTTACATTTCAGTCTGGGAAAGTTACTATTGATCTAATTTCAATCTCAGTGATTCTGTCACCACCCTTTTCCAATCTACTAATGAGTTCATCAAGGGTACTTTTCATTTCTGTTACAGAGTTTTTGATTTATAGAATTTCCTCTTAATTCTTAGATTTTCCATATCTTTGAATTATACTACTTATATTAATTATATTCATTCATCATTAAAATACTGTTCTAATAATTCCAAATCTATCACAGCAGGATTTAATTCTGATGCTTTTTTTCTTCAGATTTTTTTCCTTGCCTTTTATCATTCATTGTAGTTTTTTGCTGTTGTTGTTGAAAGCCGAACATTATATATTAAGTAATAAGAACTGATGCAAACAGGCATTTGGTGTAAAGTTTGACCTTAACCTGGCAGGATTTGGGTTGTGTTTAAAGCTTGCTGTAGTTTTGGGTATTAGAGGTTTCAAATTCCTCTAGAGTCTTAGTTTGGTTTCTCTCCCCTGTATTCTTTGGGCTTTCCTACCAACTTCTCCTTAGATAAGAATTTCCTGTGACTTTTGAAATTGTAATCCACTATTACTATCTTGGAATCTAGCTAGTGTGTTTGTTGGTAAGGTGCTGAATAGAGGAAATATTTCATAATTTTGTCATTAAACTTCAGTCTCAGTGAACTTATGCCATGTTTCTTAGCTTTTTTAACCCTTTTTTGATAGGTAGGCCAAAAAGAGCTGGAAAATAATTGAAATTCTAAAAGTACATAAAGAAAAAAACACATTGTGTGCGAAACAAAGACATTTTCAGATCATAAATAGGAGCAAAGTTTTAGGGACTTATTTCAAACAAAACACAAGTTACTGCAACAAAGAATCTGAAATAAAAGAAAGAATTATTTTAAAAAGACCTGGATAATATCTGAATCTAATTGTGAGCCTAAAATAGATAAGAAAAGTTTCATAAACAGGGAAGGCTAGAAGCAGTTAAAGTGTTAGATTCTCATGGAGCAAGTCTCAAATGATGGATTAAAGACATTCAAGGCTGAGTATTCACTTATTTTCTAAATTTGTTTGTGGTGACACTATCTTGAATAATTTGGAGGTCAGTAAACTTCTTAAAGTTTAGATAATGAAGACCATTAGAAATTTGCTGTTGGACAAATACACTTATATGCGATTAGAGAACACTATATCCTTTATAATGGAATGTGGTTTAGGCTACAGTCAGTGAGGCAAAGTTCATGCTACAATAAGCCTCAAGAATCTCCTAATGAAATACAATAATTGAAAATAAATTTTAAACATCAATTATTTTAACTTTAATTTACACGAGCAAGAAATTTTGATCTAGGATCTGCTATCTTTGGATAGTAAATTAGAGGTTGGCATCTGACTATCCAGACATACTTGTGATCTTTCCCTCTAATGAGCTGTCATGTCTCTGATATGACTCCAGATTAAAGTAAAAAGACAAAAAAAAAAAAAAAAAAAAAAAGGTCGGGGAATGTTAAAGAACATGGTTTTCCCTGTCTTTGATGTACTTTCCAAGAGTCAGGAATGTCCCCAGCTTAGCCTGCCCAGCCTCCCTCTACCTTATTATTTAGTCTTCCCCAGGGGGAAGAAGCAATTTAATCTGTTGGTATTTCTAGAAGGAGAAGGTTGGTATGTACAGCTCAGTCTTTCCTCTCTACTTTCTCACATGAACAGAATTTCTGAGGCCTCTCCATGCTATCAATTTTATGGAGGCAGATTCTCTCTCTAAGAGGGAGAGCTATAGGGAGGAGACCCTATAGCTCATCACTGGGTGGTAATTGTGTATAATTATGGTGGTTAATGTTAGATTTTTATTTGCCCACAGACATAGATTCCATGTTCCAATATCAACTTTATCGGTAATAAAGTTAACTTGTTTTCATAATTGACTTCTTTCTTCATATTCCTAAGGTGGTTCTAATAACTATAGATAGTGAACTCCCTAATAATTCTGGCTACACAGGCTATATGGAATAACAAAAGTAGCATTAATATAAATAGAAAATAATATATTGTATAATAATACTTATCATATAAGTATATATTAAAATATGCATATAATAAAATACAATATATAATATGCATAAATATTTATGGAAATATACATATTCATATAAATAAATACAAAATAAAATATCAATAATAAAAACATCAAAATTACCACTAAGTGCTAGTTACTATAGTACATAATCACATTTTCTTTAATTCTCACCACAACCCCGCAAAGGGTTCCATTCTTTGCTCATTTGGTTTTTGTGGGCTGAAAAACTTCATTCAAAAATATAACAGAATGGAATTCCACTTAAATGGAGTTAGATATTTTCTTTCTTCATGGTAAATGAAACCATTAACCTTATATTCCAGACCTTTTCCTTAAAATAATGGTCAGTTCTCTTCATCAATGTACTCTCCCAAACAAGGGCTAAGGTTATATTAATATTTTTCTATTTAACTTATATACAATGAGCAATACTCTGTCTTCTATATTCACTAAAATTCCTTCACTGGCTTTAGAGACTAATCTATAACATATAGTCCCACACTTACAACATATTTAGCATACCAAACCAGTTTTACTCAGTTGTAATTGTCAAAACAATTACTAGAGATACTGGCTAGTCTAGACCCCTTTATTAGAACCAACTTCACCAAACTGATTATCAGGTCAATAAAGCCCATTACATGATAAATAAAGCCATATTGGAACACAGCTATGTTTAATCATTTATTCATTGTCTATGGCTACTTTCACACTACAATGGCAGCATCAAATAGTTGCAACAGAGACTGTAAAACCCGCAAAGTCAAAAAATTTGCTATCTTGTCTTTTACAGAAAAAGATTGCTGATCCATGGTCTAGACATGGTCATTGGTTTCATGTTCTCAATGCTGTAATAATGATACATATAATTCTTTCTCACACAGGACTGTAGACTGCATCCTTACCTCTGAACTAGTATTACATAGATGTCAGTGATGATATCTGGATTCTTATCTCTTCACTTCTAATCAAATAATCTTTCAATCAGATTTCTCTGTCAGCAATTGCACCAGCTTCAATGATCATTCCAAAGGAAACTTTTTTTTTTTTTTTTAAGGGAAGGTACAGATAGGAAAGAAGGGAAAGAAGGCAAGTAAGCAAGTAGCCAGGAAGAGAGAGGAAGACGCATTTTATACTTATTTCCATTTAATTTTTCACACTGGTTGTTTCTCCTGGACCTGGAACTTGAATTGAGGGATATGTAGCCTGCACTACTTTGGAGGCAATTGACCTAACCGCTACTCCACTAGGACACATCCTAACGGAAACATTTTTAAGGGATATATAAAACTGTTCTTTTTTTTGCTTATATTTAAAAAGAAATTCAGAGTCAGTATTTGAAAATTCTCATACTTTATAATGTATCCAGATAATTGAAAAGTCATATAATAATTGAATTATTAAATATTGTACTTTACACATAAACTATGTAGATAAAAGCTAAATACTCCATTTCACTCTAAACTACTGACACCCATCATGAGACTACTGGTACTTGAGATAGGATTTCTACTTTTTAAAAGGTATCACTGGATAATAATCAAGAGGATAGAAACTAGTATTTGCTGTGTGCCTAACATAAGCCTTATTAATAAACATGTTAATAACCTTTTAGAGATGACCATATTTAATCCTCATAATAGACTATTAAATAAATATTGTTACTCTTTGCACAGATGAATACATTCTACTTAGATAGGTAGACAAGCATGTCCCAGATGTCAGAGTATGGGTTTTATACTTTTATAAGAGGGACGATTCCACAAATTCGAAACATCCTTGAGTTAAATGAACTCAAAGTTGACATAGTACATTTCAGCGAGATTGTTATTCCAGCAGATCAATCACCAACACCCACCAAAACTTGACTTCCACTGTGCCAGTCATCGCCTCCTCAGCTGCCACGTTGTGAGGCATTTACTTTTGGGGAGGAGACTGGGATGGCAGTAGAGATGATAGGAGAGCTCAGAAAAGCATATATTTTAAATGGTTTGGCAGCATTTCTACATTGTAACAACTGTACCAGTGCCAAGTTTCTGGAAAATAAATCTGTGGAAATTTTTAAGGCTACAAACTGTGCTTACGCAGAAGAATAATCACAAAAGCTATAAGGCTGAATAAGTGATATGGGAGCAATATATCCCTTTTAGCTTTCACAGATTGCCTGTGACTGTTCTAATGTCAAATCAGCTACAAAGAAAATATGTCAGTGCTTCCTGAATTTTTAACCTATTCTCTTTATACTGTGTTAGCATGCTGTTTTATATTCAGACTTTTTGATTACCCATTTCATGTTAATAGCTGATATATGGAGTGTTATGATCTAATTCTTCATGTATATGATAACCACCAAATGAAATATTCCTGCATTTTTAATGAGCACATATTAGGTTATTCATCAGCACCATAGAGATCAGTATGTGACAAGAATATATGGCACATCATAAAAAACATTTCAATGATTTAATTAAATGATATTGTAAAATAAATTTCCCATATTTAGTCCTTCTTAATAAACTACTCAAACAAAAATTGATTTTAGAAACACCATATTATTATAATTTAAAATGACATAAAATAAAGAGGAAGTATTCTTCCTTTTAATAATAAAACTTCATGTTGAATTCATCAGTCATCCTTGGAAAATATTTGAAAATGATGTAAAAAAAGAAAAAGGGAAAATGCCACTTATTAAATATATGATAAAACATCAATATTTGAAGATGATGTAAAAAAAAGAAAAAGAGAAAATGCCACTTACTAAATATATGATAAAACAGCATATCTGAGACAATGTCATGGCAAAGTTTTAACCACAGTTATAAGACACGTGCTTGATTAACTTTTCAATACCAGATTGAAATAGCTCCTTTCACACATATAGACTCTATAAAATAGTTTAGACATCTTTCAAAGCACAATTTACATATATCTTTTAATTTATACTGAAGTGTCTTATTTGACAATCACAAATTCATATTACTAAAGTGACACAAAATTCAAAGAAACTATGAATTATTATACATAGAGTAATACCTCCTGTCATTTATAAAGATATCATTTCTTTAGGCACTCTTATATGATTTTATTTTTTGAAATAAAAACACTGATGTGTACTGAATAGCCCCTTGAAGAAAAAAGCAGGTCCTAGGCAATAATTGTGCTTTCCCTTGACATTATTAAAAAGGCATCTCAGTCTTTGCTCAACAGTTTCCCTCTAATCTTAAGATGAAAGTATCTCCATCATTTAAAAGGTTTCTTCTTCTTACCCAATACGACACAAATTTGCAAAACGTCAAGACTGTAGTTATTTCACAGAAAACTAACAGTTGAATAACAAGAAACTGTATTTGGAGTTATTGGGGAAAAAGCTTATAACTGACATTTAACTTTGAGGCTACTCACCACTCCTGGTTTACAGTTGTGATCGCAATGCTTGGAAGGGTGGTCAAAGGCAATGTGGTCGGTCTGGAAATGCCATCGCCCTCGGGAGTCCTTGCTGTTTCGCTCTGTCTTTGGGACAGTGGTGGTAACTGTAAATTTCCCGAGCAACATCTTCTCCCTCTCCAGAGGTCGATCCCAAGTGTGTTACTAGAACTGTAGGATTTACTCAAGCTACATTCGAAATAATCTTTAACATTCTGCAGGAAAGAGAAAAGAAAAAAAAAATTAAACATTGAAACGGTGCACAGTGGGGTAAAATAAACTGCATGATTAAACTATCACTAATAAAGCCCTAATGCATGATCTCACAATCAGAATTAAACATTGACATCAAAAGCTTGAAACAAAAATGTGGAAAGGGAAGCTAGTTCTTAAATTCGAAGTATATCAGCTGCATACTCTTGGTGATCTTTAGGATTGTAGATAATATTTACCAATTATAGCATGTACAAAAGGACTTACTTTCTTCTATTAACATTTTTCTTTCTTTCTTTTTTGATTAGCTACAATGAAAGCTTATAATTGAAATTATACCTTAGAAATGAATGTTATCATTTTGCACCATGGAAACAAACGATATCAGCTTTTAATTCAGTGTTTTGAAGTAAAAATATGTTCTTTGGATAGCAAGTGTTGATAATTGTGGGTGACTGATTATTCCTGTTGCTATGAAAGGTTTTCTCAGGGTTGAGATTCTTTTTTTTTTTTTTTTTTAATTTTTTGTAATATTAAATTAGAGCTCAGAAGAAGAGTAGACTTTATCCAGTCCTGAATGAAATGCCACATTCAATACATGCCGTAATACTGAAAAGAATGAAATACTTATGATAAGATAAAGGCATTGTACTATAACTGATGATAAGAGTTATTCATTCTTCCTATATCTCTTGGTGACTGGTTCCTGGTACTACTGGGAATGGAAGCCCAATGAGTCTCTCTGTCTGGCATACCATTCATACCAGCTCCAAGACATAAAACATCATGGCACTACAAACAGTCACTGATGGCAACTTGGAGTTTACATTTAATTTTCACTCATCACTTTAACAGGGAATAATAGGAGTTCTACCACGAAGTCAAGATCTCTCATATAAAGACATTCTGTGACCCTAAAAAAGACAGGTACTTCCTACTAGCCTTTCAAACAAACAGGAGAAACTGGGACTAGACTTCCTAAGGTTTAAACAAAAGTGCTCCATCCCTACTCCTCTATCCATTCCTGTACTAGCTGGTATAAGAATAATAAAGTCCAGTTTTAGGGTCTAGCTGGTTCACTCAATAAGTATTAGTGCATACCTATTATAGATTAGTACTAAATTAGTTGAAGAACGATATAACTGCAAAAAGAGGAACAGCATACCTGTTCTCAGAAAATCTATATTCTAGAGATTTATGCTTATCTGCTCCCTAAAAGACCATATTTTGATGATGGAAATCTGGGTATGAATAGGCCTGACAATTTTCAGGGGTCCCACCTAGCTCAACTGGAAATGAAAGCCCATAATATTTTCACATGCTCGACTTATGGGTTTGAAACATTGTTAATATGAAATTTATTATAACCACAATTTGATAACCAGAAGATTGTGTATATATATGTATATATACACATATATATGTATATATACAAATACACACACATATATATGCCTGTTTTTTCAAGAGATTTACAGACTATATGTAAGGAACAGAATACCCAATGACTTTCTGAAGAGATTACAGAACAAACTAAAAGTCAGAACTTGTATATATAAACCAGTCTGTTGCAAATACATGCATAAAGAAAGCACTGGTTTCTGGAAAGTAAAGTTATGAGGCAAAAAGTACTGCCAAAGAACAGAAATAAGGATATCATTTAGTTAAGCCATCAGCTGCCATAGGCTTATAATAAAGTTAGTAGATATTTTCTCTTTCAGAAAAAAGAAAGTATTACCAACTAGGTTGAATTTTAGCAAATGAAATAAAAATGGTATTTACTTGATATTTGTTATTTGAAAAGAGTAACAAAGTCACACCTGCCACAAAACATCACCCACAGTAACTTGCCTAGAGGTTTGAATGTGCAGATCTGAAGCCATTCTTGAGTAAAAATAACTTATTTCAAAAGATCTCAGTTAAAATAATAATACATTGTTATATAATGAAATAGCTTTTAAGAAATCAAGTATTGACAACATTAACATTGTTTTACAAATAATAATTAATGCATGTAGTTATTCATAATTACTGTAAACTCTAATTCATATTCAACATTTATATAGTACTCCCACCCATCCTTACTGCTAAAATCTTTAAAGGTTAAATCTCATTCAGTCAATTACCAATTTTTGAATTTGTGATCTTGGGATTAATTTCTTATTTTAACTAGCATGATTTTGTCTTACTCTACACAATTCATCAATTCAAATGTTTTAGAGGAAAAAGCATTAATTTTTTAATATGACCTCTGGAAATCACAAATTTTCCAATATTTAATGTTGCCTGAAATTCATGTGATATCAAATTCATGATATTTCCCAAAGGAAATAATCCAGTATTAAAGTATTCTGATTTCTTAAATAATCATTTCAAAAATCATTTTAATTATTTTTTTTCATTAATAAAGTTTATCTTGCATAAGAAAATTTAAATCAGTTTGTGCAGCTCATGTGAAAATCTTAGCATAGGTACTGAGAAAAGTGCTAATGAAAAATCCTAATTTTTAAAGTTAAAAAGGATTTCTTCATCCTAAAGTTTCTCTTTAGCTACAGAGCATGGAAGTCTGAACATAGCTTTTTACCACTGCTACTGAGAACTTAGACTATGAACTTAGACTATGAACTAAGGGAAGTTCTGTGTGGCTAAGGAGCATAGAAGGAGGAAACAAAGAAAAGAAATACTGTCATAGGTAATGAGAATAGAACACCAACCAGTTTTAGCTAGTGCTTTAGAGAGTAGAAGTAGCAATAGCAAAGAAGTGTGTTTTGGAGGGCAAAAGTCTGATTGCACTTCCTCTGTACTCTCGTCCCTAGAGGGACACAAAAGGTAGTTGAGAATTAACTTTACCTTGACTGCCAAGGGGTTTGTTGCATCCTAAGACAAAGGGACAAGGAGAACATGGATGAGTTGCCCAAAGGTAAGTGCCGAAGGGAAAGCAAAGCCAAATCTCTTAAACAATGAGAGCTCCATTGAGAGGTTAGGTGAAGAGCCCAGACAATGGGGGAGAAGGTAAAATTCAAGGTAAACTGATAATGTGCACTGCTCATGCTGAGAGCAATCATCACCTGTTTCTCCTGTCACTACCTATCCCTAAACAAAGGACAGAGACGGACAACCAGATACCTCGGGAAATCAACTCTTCCTCAGCTGGACAACAGAAGGCACTAGTGGAAAAGGACAAGACAAGAACAATACCACAAAATAATTATTCTAATGTTATTAATGCTAAATTCCTCCTTTTGTCCACTTGTCACATGATTGAAAGAAAGGAGTAAGAAGTGGAAGAAAACCTGAAAGACTGGGTACTTACACAAAAGTCAACATTTCACATCAATTGGCAAGTTCAAGCTCCTCTCAGCCCCACCCCATGTGTAAAACAGTAGCTAAACAGGAAGACTACTAAGGAGAGAAGGAAAATACTCCTCCCTCTATACCTCTCTTCTGAATATATGCTTAATGACCTATAAATTTTAGCTCAATTATAAACTGAATAAGAATTGGACAAATAAAGATACACTAATGGGAGACTGGTCAATTGAAAGCGAAGGAGACAATTTCAGCTGACCAGGATGCAAAACTATGAGGTTGGTGATCTTACAGACTTCTTCAGGTGAACTAGAGTAGGACTTCTAAAAGGTAATGCTAGTTGCCCAATGAACTTGTTAAAATATAGTCTGATCTGTGGCCTAAGGTGTGATCTGAGATTCTTCATTTACAATAAATACTCAGATTGTGCTAATATTTCTGGCTCAAAGGCTACATTTGATGAGCCAAAACCAAAAGGACTGGTACATCATAAACTTGTGAGCAATCATAAAATGATTTGCAAGGATTATCTGTACCTGGGTAAAAATATAGACAAAAAAGTCATCAAGAACTAAAATGCAAGCAATGTGGAGGACATGTTTCTATGAGTTAGGAGGTAGGCATACACTAGAAATCCTAATCATGGAATGGTGGTGTTAAAATCCTTGCCTGCCCTCTGAGTTATAGCGACTTCCTTGAAAGATGTATACTCTGAAAACTATAAGACATTGTTAAAAGAATTAGAAAAATATTCCATGCTTATGGATCAGAAGAATTAACATGGTTAAAATGGCCATATTATCTAAAGCAATATACAGATTTAATATAACCCCCATCAAAATCCCAAAGACATTCTTCACAGAGATAGAAACAAAAATCATCAAATTTATTTGTAAATGCAAGAAACCCTGAGTAAAAAATCCTAAGGAAAAAGAACAAAAATGAAGGTGTCATGCTCCCTGACTTCAAACTCTACTACAAAGCAATAGTGATCAAGCCAACATGGTATTAGAAGAAAAACATACAGATTTAATGGAATAAAATTGAGAGCTCAGAAACAAACCCACACATATATGGACAATCAATTTGCAACATAGGAGTCAAAGGCATACAGTGAGGCAAGAACAGTCTCTTCAATAAATGGTGTTGAGAAAACTTGACAACCACATGCAAAATGTTGAAACGCGATCACTACCTAGCACCATACACAAAAATTAATTCAAAGTGGATTAAACACCTAGATACAAGGTCAAAACCCATAAAATATAGAAAAGAAAACATAGGTAAAGCACTACTTGATATTGAGTCTATGGGAACTCAACTCCAATAACAAGGGAAATAAAACACAAAATAAACAAATGGGGTTATATCAAACTAAAATTTTCACTTCTACATAGTGAAAGAAAATATCGAAACAAAAAGAGATCCTCCTGACTGGGGAAAGATATTTGCACATCAAGCATCTGACAAAGGTTTAATATCCAAAGTCTATAAAGAACTCATTAAACTAAACAACAGGAAAACAACTAATTCAATAATGGCCAGATGATCTCAAAAGACACTTCTTCAAAAAAGACATGCAAATGGCCACAGGCACATGAAACAATGTTCTATCTCTCCTGTCATTAGGGAATTGTAAAGCAAAACAACAATGAAATATCACGTCACACGTGTAAGAATGGCTATTATTCAAAAAACAGCAAACAAGTTTTAACAAGGATGCAGAGAAAAGGGAACTCTTACAAACTTTGGTGGGAGTGTCAAATGGTAAACCTTTGGAAAAGCAGAATGGAGGGTCCTCAAGAAATTGAGAATGAAAATTCCATATGACCCCATTATCCCTCGATTGATTACTTCCCCCCCCCAAATACAACAACACCATAATTCACAAAGACATATGCCCCACATGTTCATTACAGCATTATTTACAATATCCAAGAGCTAAAAACAATGCACATACATGTAGATCTGATAATACATAGAACGGAATACTATTTGGCTATCAAAAAAGATGAAATCCTGCCATTTGCAGCAACATGGATGAGCCTAGAGTTATGCTTAATGGTGGTGGAGCCCTCTGGACAGTGGTGAAGAACACTCGGTGATTTGGTGGAGGGCAGGGTGCATTGACATATAAATGAGGAATGGGGAACCTATACATGAGTTTATTTTAATGTGTAAAAATAAAAACAATTATTAAAGAGTTATACTTAGTAAGATAAGCCAGAAAGAGAAAGACAGATATCCTATGATATCACTCATATCTGGTATATAGAGAAACCAAGTAAACACATCAACTAAATCAAACAAAAATAGACTTTTAGTCAATTAAAGCAAATCAGTTGTAGGAAGAAAAGGGGAAGAGTGTGCAGACAAACTGCATAAGAGGGATAATTGTATAGTTAAGGCAGAACTGAAATGGTGGTGAACAGTATGAATTATATAGAGGCAGATTTATTATGATGCACAACTTAAACTTAGATAATGTTGTGATACAATAGTCCTTCAATGAAATTAATTTAAAATAAAAAAAGAATTATGGAATAACTCCTTTATTCAATAGTCAAAAAGTGGGTGGAACCAGCAACTCTGATTTTCACAACTTACATCATCAGCCGTCACTGTCATCACACTCCTGCTTTTCTTCATTATAGAGGTGAAAAATATTCCCTCTTACGCAGTTGGTTATTCAGTGCAGCTTTGCTGACAATTTTTTAAGACCTACAGGAAAAAAAAAAAAGGAAGAGCTCAGTATCCTTAAATACAAATAAAAAGCTTACCTCTATCCTCAAAACTAAAATTTGAATATATGTGATGTATGTGTGTAAATAAATAACACAATTTACCAAGTCAACAAATACAACATATGAGAAAAGAGGTTCACAAAATGCAAAATTCCAAGAAGTCAGTACAAAGTTATTTAGGAAGAGAGAAAAAGAATAAACGGTACCAATTAGGCTCCCAAATAAGAAATAATTATTAAGAATATAGAAATAAAATGATTTGTATAGAATTTTATACTGAAAAAGTACGTATCATCCCCATTACAGCATGTGAGACTATTTTCATCTTTATTTTTCCTAACAAGAATACAGAGGAACAGAAAAATAATTTCACTCAAATAACACAACTGAAACATTGCAGATTTAGAATTTAAGGAATATGATTCCTTGATTTTACCCTCCAAAAAGAAAGAAACCAATTAAAAAAAATATGTGACCAAAAAATCTTAATTACAATTTTACCACAAATTTAAATATCCAACATGTACTTCGGCAAATATTCATGACACAGAATTTTAGCGGCCAGTAGTGAGAAATAACTAGAACTTCTGATTTAAATCACACAAACCTGTTCATTTTAAGATCGAGATGCTAGAGTTCACAATATTTGTATCGTGTATATCACTGGAAGTTATTTCAGTAACAAAAAACCTGAAGACATGACCAAAATTTAAGAGTGCACCCCAGGTGTGATTGTACAGACTCCAGAGGAAAGTCACTAGTTTATGAAAACTATGGCCATTAAAACTCACCCAAATTTAACGTTCAAGCATACATTAGTCTATAAGACAATATGAGGTATTGTGAGCTTGCCAAATTGAACTGAAAAAGATAGCGTACTAAAGGAATCATTGAATCCAAGAAGCATTAGTTCATACGATGGTTTCTCAAGATGTTGGGATAAAAAATGTCCTTCAGGGTATGCCCCGGTGGCCTAGCAGTGTAGTACACCTCGGAGCAGTCCCACATACATGCCAAGGTCCAGGGTTCAAGATCTGGGGCCAGGGTGAACGACAAATGTCAACAACTAAATGAAAAAAATTAATAAAGCTCATTTTCCTCTTCTCTCTTCCTTCCTTCCTATTTTCCTGCTCACCTGAATTCCTACCTGTAAATTTCCTTTAAAAAAAAGTCTTACATCTTTGCTGAGCTTAAGAAGTTCATATATTTCCTCACTCTGTACATTTAAACTCCTAATACATGCTTGATTTGAAAAGTCTGCTGCTTGAACATGGAGATATATATAGTTTAAGAGCGTGATGGAATTGTAGCAGTGTGACTAGGAATACTAAGTAGTGGCATTGTACCATCACCCAGGAAACCAAGGTTGAATTTCTAACACATAATTTGACTATATTATGCAGGAGTTGGCAGCAAAACTGACAGAGTAGATACAAGAGTGGGGGGAGGGAGAAACACTGCCTTTATAAGTATTCTAGGAAAAGAACCCTATAGGCTTCTAAGGTGTTTCACTCAAAAAGCCAACAGACAGAATTTCTTCAGCATTCACCAAAGAATGCCTACAATTACTGAGGTCTTCTAATGTTGACCAAACAGGAGCAGGCAGAATTTTAGAACTCTTACTCAAAGGCTACTTTAAACCTAATAAAGTAGACAAACTTATTTTATTATAGAATTATATTCTCTCTTGAGTGTTCTATAAGAACATAAAGAAAAAGCTTATACTCCTAAATTAACAACAACAAAAAAAAGACGATTCAAAATTTAAATTGAATACACAGGATATAGAATTAAATGCACATAGTGCTTATAATTCTGTAAAAAAAATAAGCACAGAAAAATGTTAAAGAAGTTGTGTAAAGTGATAAAGTAGGCACTATATGAGTTATGGATTTTTTTAATTTTACATATTTTTCAAAAATTTTTCTGACATATTTTATGAGTCAAAAGTTTTTATATTATAGTTTATATGCATAATTTATACATAATATATAAAGAACATACAACATATGTGAGAATGATAATCCTTTTTTTTTAATTATTTCATTTACACAAAATTTCACGTATAAAATATTTGGAGGCCCTAAGCCTTAGGCCACAGCTAGTTGATAAATTATATAGTCTCTTAAATATACCTCAAAAAAGTGTTAGCTGAATTTGCACTGTTAATAAGACATATGCAGTATTACACGATATCACAGTACAAAATGAAACAATTTGATAAGTTTAGCATCAGGACTACCAAGATGCAAATGCTATTTGCAGTTGATTACAAAAATTATAATTTGCAGGGAGGTGGTTCCTTGAAGAAAGTAAGAAAAGAAAAGTGATCTCTAACAAACAGCCTCACAGACTAAATCAGCAAAAAAATATCTAAGGCAAAATTTTCTTTGTATCTTATATCCATTTTTCTTGTCAGGAAATCTTAACAATAGAATAAAACAACACAACCAGGTAGAAATCTCTAGAACATCTTAAGCAATGATGAAGTTTCCCCAACAGAAAGAATAAGACCTTCACAGTATATCTTTTTAGACTTGTGCAAGGAATGATAGGATTCCAATGACAAGCAATGTAAACCTAGTCCTTGAGAATTTTAGACAATTTGGAAGGAAAGACATACATACAGCAAATATATATTTAGCACATAGTAGGGGCCCAATGATATTTGTAAAATAAATGAGTAAAATATATAATAAATGCTAAAGTCCTATGTGTGGATAAAATTCTTCTGATATAAAGCAGTTGCTGTTGAGCTTCAGGGAAACCTTCAGGAAAGAAATGATCCTTAAATATTATCTGAGCCTTAAATAATAAGTAGAATTTGTTTAGAGGAGATAATGAGGAGCAATCTGGTGTGTAAAAATATGGAAAGGAATTTTATAAACCAGGGGTGTGATACATGTAGAAAGATGCCATGCTAAGGAAACTTATGACAGGCAGAAAAAAATAAAATGTTCCAGTATAACATCAGTAGATCTTTTAGCAAACAAGAATATTCTTGTGAGATCCTTAGCATGGAGACAAATTTATATTTTATGACACTCTGAAATGTGAGATCTTACTGGATAAATTTATGTGTCTTCAATTGGGAGCATGTCCTGGCTAGAAAAAGACAGGATCTTAAGTTACAAGGCAGTTTTCCAAGTGTTCTATATTAAAAATATATTACTTTTACATTCAGAAATAAAACCCAACATCCATTATATAAAACAAGAAAAAAGAAAGAAAGAGTTTATTTCTAGATATTCCTCATTTGCCCCTACCCCCCCCCCACCTTCTTTCTCCTGCCTGTGCCCTGGAAGGCAGGTACTCAGAAAGTGTATCTATAGGTTCTCTATCCTTCTTCCTCCTGGGTGTTTTCATCCTATAGGAAGCAGCAACAGCAGACTGGAGGGCAGGAGGAAAGGGAGGGGCCACTCTGATGGCCAGAGTGGAGCAATTGGCTAAAGCCCTCTATCACACTTCACAGATATGGCAGGAACCCTCTTCTAAGGCTTGCCTGGGTTTCATTAACTACACTCTCAGTTTGACTCTATAAATTTTTGTTGCTAGTCTTATGGGGTTTCATCAATCACCCCTTTCTGACTGTCCTCTCTCCTGCCCACAACTTTTGTAAACAGTAACTCTATTAAACTCTCCGCCCTTTCTTTGAAAGTTCTTTTTTTTCCTACTGGAACTCTGACTGATACCAATTTACTCCAAAAGCTCTAAAAACTCAGAGGGCAAATTTAATATACCTTTCCTCAAACACAAAGATGAGGCCTATGAAAAGATGCTCTACCCATCTTGTTATTAGGGAAATGTAAATTAAAACAACAATGAAATATCACCTGATTATCTAAAAGACTAGAAGCAGTAAGTATTGGCTAGGATGGGGGAAAAAGAGAAAACTTATACACTATTGGTGGGAGTGTTAGGTTGTGCAACCATTATGGAAAGCAGCATGGACATTCCTTAAAAAATGGAGAATGAAAATTTCATATGATCCAGTTATTCCTCTTCTGGGTATTTAGCCTGAAAACACAACACTAAGTCACAGAAATATATGTACGCCCAACTTCATTACAGCATTATTTGCTGCAGTAAAGAGCGAGAAATGACCGAAGTGCCCATTGACAGATGAGTGACTCCACAACACCATGTCGCAAACGGCAGGATTTCATCTTTTTGATAATTGAATAGTAATCCATTCTGTATCTATATTGCATCTATAAACTCAGTTACAAAAAAGATGAAATTCTGCCATTTGTAACAACATAGATGGATCTAAAGGGAATTATGCTTAGTAAAATAAGTCAGAAGGACAAAGACATATTATGATATCACTCATGTAGTATAGAGAAAAACTAAGCAAACCAATATATTAAATCAAACAAAAAAAAGACTTTTAGTCAATAAAAACAAATTAGTGGCCAGAAAAGATGAGAAATTGGGTAAAAGGGATTAATTGTAATTGGAAGAAAAATGGAAATGGTGGTGAACTTAATATATACAATGTGAACTTACTGTGATCGCAACTTAAGCCTACATAATTTTATGATGCAATGTTCCTTCAATACAATTAATTTAAAAAATAAAATACCTTCCTCAGTGCCTAACACAGTGACACAAAGCAGGGTCTTAATAAATAATTGCAAAAAGAATAAATAAGTAAATTCTAATAGAATGCTTTTATGCATTTAGAAAAGATTACATTTTTGTGAGGCAGAAGTAGTTTTATGTCACCATTCTTGAGTAACAATGATGATTCTGCTTGAGAATTCTGAAAAAATGTTATTTTTATGACTATTATTAATACATATATAAATAGTATATTCTGTGCTATATTATATATACTATTACATAATAACATATTTATAATTTAATCATATATTATATTGTATGTTATAATATGTATAAATTAGAGAACAGGGATTATACATGTCATATTATTGCCTATTGCTGAGTGTCAGTTGCCTTTCATTTAGTCTAACAAAGATAGAACATTTATCTTACGCCAGTGTAAGCACAATACATACATGGGTTCAATTATGGTTCATAAAAGCAGCCAGTCCAATGAGGCAGGCACAATAATCATGACAGGAGAAGAAATCAAGTCTTGGAACAGTGATGAAACATGTCCAAAGTCACACACTCCACTGACTCTGATAGAACAGCCTGGTTCTAAAGTCAAGACTATTAATATATCACTATGCAGTTGATTGAGCCTTAACATCTTTTCAAGGTATATGCAAATGAAGTGATTTTTATTTCATTTTCTGATTATGGAAATGCAAATTAATAATCAGTTTTCTGAACCATATTCCCTTATCACTTAAGGACAAAAAGAGGTAATTTTAAAATTATATTGAAAAATGTTAATGCCTCAAATTTAAGGCAAATGTCAACAAGAGATCAAGTTCTTTTAATTTGAGCTTATTCTTCCATGAGCAAAATTTTTCTTCTTGATAAATAGAACACTGTATGCTTCATTAAAATTATTTCTAAGAATTTCTAAGGTGATGAGTAAGTAGAATAGCTATAAATTAAAATTATGGCATATTTTAATATTTTGCTAAGGTTTTATAGTCCACTACTTTAAAAATGCTTTTAAATTTATGTTTATTCTTCATAATATTCTATTATGTTCAAAGGCTACTGTATTCTTCATATTAATTCTTCCTTTACTGTCCTTCTCCCTTTCTCAACAGAGATGTAAAAGTTAAAATGAGTGGGAAAAACCAAATGAGTGAGAATCATTTTTAAATCTTACATCATGGATAATGCTAGACCAAATCATGAAGAAATGAGGAGAAAAATAATTAATTTTTGAGAAAACTACTTTTTTTCCAATTTAAAGATTGTGCTTTATTCTGAAATTATATTTTAAATTTTTTTCACTTTTTTGTAATTGATTTATTGAACATTCTGAAATCAGTAGGGCACAGATATAGCCTGAGTTTTCCTTTTCTCTTAAAAACTGCTTTCTATCTTCAACGTCAAATCTATTTCCTCTTCCTTGAAAACAATTCAGATTGAATCCATAATTTCATTTTATAACATTTTATTCTCTTTTCCCAAGTCAGTAGTCAAGGCTTGTTTGGCCACCCAGTTGCCAATGTCTGAGACTTGGAATAGGAAGAAGAAATGGTCTACTCTTTTCTTTATCCTCTTTCCTTTCCTCCTCAGATTCTAACTCCTTCCACATTACAACAGAATAGAAGAAAATTTTTAACTAGGTATTTAATTACAGTCACCTATAGAGTACTACCTCTCCTCTGGCAAAAGGAGAGTGTAGACTGATGCCCTCTCTAAAGCAGGTGCCCAAATGCTAAACCCCTTCTTAAAGTTAAGTAGGAGACTTCTCATTGGGAATAAAAAACTTTTCTAGTCTCCCAGCTGACATTCCCCTTAGCATATATTGAAACTCTTGCTGGTAGGGTGCTCTGCCCAACAGTCTACTATCTTGATGACAAGATGGCTCAAGTCACAATATACTTGGGTTTAGACTAAGTTAACGCATCTTGTCACATCAAATTGTGAAGGTGTAGGTTGACTACAGCTATTTCCTCTCTCTGCCATGTTATCTCTCTATTTCTCTTTCACAAAAAGACCAACAAGGGCAGATCAGAAAGTCTTCTGCATAAACAAATAAGGCATAAATGATACATTGTGTGAGTTTTCTATCAACATTTGCCAGCACCATTCATTCTAAACTCAGCTTTGTGACACTAAGAGCTGAGACATTACAAACTAAATTTCACAGATTATCTTCCCAGATGACTTCCTTTAGGTGTTGACAATTGGAATCATTCATAGAACAACAGAAGAGAGGTGGAGAGAAGAGATTTCTTCCTCTTTCCAAGAGTAGAGAGAAACTCCCACTATTGGTGGGAGTGCAAATTGGAATAGTCAATTAAGGGAAGCAGTATGAAGAATCCTCAAAATATTAGAAATGTAAATTCCATATGATCCCAATACTCCACTTCTGGGTATTTACCCAAAAACCACTAAATGGCAAATATGAAGAATTATACACACCCCAATACCCACTGCAGCATTATTTGTAATAGTCAAGAACTAGAAACAAAGTATTCACCAACAGATAAGTGGATAAAAAAAAGATGTGATATGTATCTATATCTCTCTATATATGCTATATATAGATACATATCACATTTTTTTAATCCATTTACCTACTGATGGGTACATATATATGCAGATATATATACCTATATATAGATACAGGTATAGAGAGATAATAGTAATGACATACACACATACTGAAATAATACTCAGCTATTAAAAAAGATGAAATCCTGCCATTTACAACACAGACAGACCTAGAGGGAATTATGATTAGTAAAATGAGTCAGAAGGTGAAAGACAGACCGTATGATTTCCCTCATATGTGGTATAGAGAGAAATCAAACAAATGAACCAAATCAAATAAAGACAGACTTTCAGTCTATAAAATCAAATAGTGTTTACTTATAAGGGTAGGATGAGTAAAAAGGATTAGATAAGAAAGGATGAAATTGGACTGTTGGTGGTAAACTTCATGTACTATATACAGATGTTTATGATGCACACCTTAAATCTATGTAATGTCATAATGCAATGTTATTTCACTAAAATAAAAAACACAACTAACATTGAAAAAACTCAAATACTATGTTTAAAATATTAAATTTAAAAAAAGAATAGAGACAGTTTTGGCACTGCTTTCTGGCCAATGCAGAACAGTCATACAATATTCCCCAGATATCTGCTGAGTAGTTTCAGAGTGACTCCTTGATGGTTCCAGTTCCTATGTTGGCAACCTCCCCTTCATATTCTTAAAATTCTCATGACACCATTTTTTCTCCTTTCTGCTCTCAGTCCTAAGAATGGAAGCTGCTTCTTGCAATTAATTAATCTTTGGGCTACCTTCTGGCCCCTTTTCACCTTTATCATCTAATACTTGTGTAATCAGTTTCTAGTAGTAAACCTCTTTTATTTTCCTAACTAAAACCTAAGGGATACATAATCTAATCTTCCTTTTCACTGAAGGCTCCCTAATCTCTAGAAATGGTTCTTCACCTTCAACAAGTCTATAACCCACTTTTTCTTTACCTTTTCACATTCCATCCTCCCCTTGGAGACCTTATAAATTCAATTATTAACAAAATAACAAGCCTTTTCTTTCATTCTTTTTCCTCTTTGAAATCTGCTTAGAATCAGACATTGCTATGAAAAAACAACCCTGAGGCAAGATGCCAGGATCAAAAGTCAAGCCACTGCTGCTGGTGCAGGATCCTGGTTCCCATCAAACCTGGTTCTTTCGCAAATCCCTTTCTATCCCCTTGGGCCCTCCTGGATCTGCCCGCCTCCTCTGCTTCCCCCAAGAAACCCCTTCCTGCATTCGTTTAAGCTGCCTCCCTTTCCAACCCCTGCTTGCCTTCCATGGGAAGGCTGGGATGGTTACTTTTGGACAAAAGTCCAGCTGAACTCCAAAATATCAATATCTTGAATAAATGTCTTTATCCTCTTAATATCAATCTCATCCTCTGTGACCGGCTTTCAATAGTGACAAATCATAAAGGTGGTTTTCAGTAAGGACCAGATGCTAACACCCTCATGCAGAGTCCATTTCTATGAGGATTGGGAGATTGTGTGAGTGGTGACTATCAGAATCCATCTGGTGGCGTCTCAAAGGGAGTTGTCTGACTGCTTTTGTATAAACTATGCTTTACCATGTGGAATATTTTGATTGTCCTTCATTCTCTGTTTTGGCACACAGTCACCATTTCTTGCTTAGCTGGAAAAGTCCTACTCATCATCCTTTCGGCTATTAAAAGGTCCATTTGTGAAAAGATAATGTAATGGGGCATGAGTCTTTCTTTACTAGATTCGACTGAAAAAAAATTAAATATTGGCAACTCTACGTCAGTCCTTAATTCTCTGGAAATGTTACTATCTCATATAGTACCAATATCAAAGAACCTCTGCTCTAGACCACTAGATAGGGTGTTAGCTTTATAAAATAATTAGCATAAGAGTAGTTAAAGAAAAGGAGGGCTTTCTGGTTTGGGCTAGCATTGAATATAGTAGGAATCGGGGGAAGAAATGTTGAACAAACCTGAACTGCTGTCTCCATCCACAGTCCCACAGCCGTGTAACTATAACTATCCAGACAGCTCTGGGCCTTTGGTGTCTGGTGTCCTCAGTCACCAAAGGGGTTATAAAGGGTTATCATTATAACTATATTATTATAAAGAAATATAATTATTATAAACTTTATGAATCTAATGATATTCCAGATAACTAGTGGGAATAAACACAAACAATAAAAATCAACTCTCTAGACTCAACAAATGGATAAACATTCCAGAATTCAACACATAAAGTATTGACTCCTCCCTTGTGTCTGTGTCTACTCATCTCATCACACTTTCAGCAAATTAAGACTACTACACTCAGTGACAGCCACTCTTGGATTTAACTGTTGGGTAGATAAACAGAGAAGTACTTCTTCCTAAAAACTGTTGTAGTGGGATGCAAATAAAGGAGAGCAAACAAAATTTAAGGGGAAAACATGTATGCAATATGAAAAGACATTTACTGTGTAAAACTGCCTAAGTCTCTAAGCATCCATCATTTAGATGTATTTCTTGGAGAGAAAAATAAGTTTGTTTCATTAGGCAATAACTATCAAGGGTTTTTGACATAAAAACTGAAAAGTATTAAGAATTAATATGAACTTAAACCATTAGCTTAGCCTGAGATAATGATAAGTAACAAAGAGAAAATGGCATTCTTTTAATAGTCATCAGGCTGCAAAATAACTAGGCTAAATGTGGTTCTGATAAAATATGTTGCCTGAACAACCACTTAAAATCAATTTCTGCTAAAAAATACATGTTCTCCTTAAATTACTAATAGGATACACATTTGAAATCAATACACACGTTGACAAGAAAGTGTTCTTAATATACAATTTGTTTGGATGAATGTTTATTTCCGACAATAGAACAGAGAGAAAATGACAAACTCTTCCCATGTTTTTATGTTCATAAATAATGCCTTAATGGATTATTTCTCTCCAGTAAGTTCTGTCTAAATAGGAAAGTTTTAAAGAATTGAATTAGTCTTCCTACTCTAAAAAACAAGTAACTGATATCACCAATTACTTTCATTATAGTTTAACATGCCATAAGGTAGCATAAATATTGTTTTGTTTTTAAATCATTTTTGGTCCCATCTTAAAAAAGAAATAAATAACGAAGATGTCCTATATTCAAGTGGCATATTCAAAGTCTTATATTCAAATCAATAAACAATTTGATATTGCAAGCTCTCTCAATATCTGAGGGTATCCATCTCTGAGTTACTGCTGTAACAAAGTGAAGATGTAATTATGGAAGATTTAGGAAAGATTAGGGAATTTTTACTATCTCCTAAAATGAATCATAGAAAAATATACAAACATTTAAAAGGTCAGAGTGGCTGCAGGATATTTACTTCATTTAATAGTATTTGCTGGGGAACTGCTCATGCTCAAATTGAAATATTCTAATTGTAATGTCAGAACTAGTTAGTAACTTTCATAAATCTATTACAGATTCTAAGATCGCAATTCATATTACCAACCTTCAATAAGAGTTTTTAAAAATTAAATTACATAACCCAAATTCACCGTTTCCATCTCTCACGAATATTGATGACTTGTTTTCCTTTGGTTACTCAATAATGACAATAAAACTATTGGGAACCCACTCTGTAAAAGAACTTGCTAGATGCTGTGTGTGACACAAAATGAATATGACATAATTCTTGACCTGAAAATGCCAACCGTCTGGTCTTAGAAGGCATGAATCAATAATTATGTATCCATAGTAATTAATGTGTCTTTGGAATATGTCAAGCTCACTGCAGTGTGATAAGAGTATGACAGGAATAGACAATAAGTTCATTAGATAAAAAATGAGCAAAGCCCTTTCTACAGGCTGATCAAAGAGAGCTACATAGTGGAAGGTCCAGTCCTTATACAGTCTCAGTAACCAAAAAACAAAGGAATAAACCCAATTTTCCAGTGTGATCTTTTAAAAATGCATAATTAATGACAGAAACACTTTAAGCTATTAGCTCTTTTTCCCTCTAGCACTGTCCTTTCAATGAATCTGATCCCCTTGATTAGAGAAGACTATTGGACACCCAGATCAAGGAGTGAGCTGCACGAGAGTTGGTGGTGGCCAAAACTGTCTCTGTAATTGGGTCATCTGTGAAAGAGCAGTAGAGCTATCTTGTAAAGTCACTGATTAGCCCAAGTATTCCATGCTATGCTGTGGTATTAACTCTTCTTAAAGAGTAAGGTTTCGTATGTTAAGACTTCCTACTACATAAATGTCTCAGAAACATATCTACACTCAGTCATTTCAGTTCATTTCTTAGGGAAATCACTCCTATTTTCTTCTAAAAGTTCCAAAAATTACACTTTTTTCTAAACATAGCAAGTCTAATGACTACAACATTCCCTATATTACTTTCCTGTTTATATTCTTCATGATGTCCTCTGAGGATAATCCAAGTCCTTAATTTAACATATAAATCCTTAAGAGATCTGATCTTCAGTTGCCTTTTCAGCCTCAAGCTCCAATTTGTCTTCACAGAAACCACACCATATCCTGCATCAGTGTTCCCTTTAACTCACTTATCTTTAGTCACTCTAGCTTTAGGGTTTATCCACATGCCTTTCTCTCCTCAAAACATTTCCTGCCCTGTAATACTTCCTCAGTTTTGCCTGGCTAACTGATGCCTCAGTTGGCAACACAATGTTATTTTTTTAGTAAAGCTTCTACTGACTTCCCCTGCTACTTCGTAAATTTGGCATGTCACTGATCTTAGCACATCCTTATTCTTTTCTTATTCACCATATTTATCAACTTTATATATTTATTTGTAAGAATACATAGTTTGGACTATTTCGGAAGCACATAGTGAATATTGTCAGTTACCATATTCCCTTTGCCAAGTAATAAATATTTGCTGAAAAAAATATTTGAATGAATAAATTAGATAGGCTCGATGCCTTCAGTGTGATGATCTGGGTGTGCCCTGGTGAAGTAACTGCTTGGTCAGCTGCCTTCAACTGGTGCAGTTCATGTACCTCCCAAGAACCCAGGTTCTAGTCCCAGGGTAGGGTGGAGGAGGAAACAACCAAGATGAAAAACTAAATTAAAATAAATCAAGTGGTTCTTCCTCCTCTCTCTTCCTGCATGCTTGCCTCTACTTACCTTCATTCCTTCTTGTCTGCATCTTTCCTTTAAAAAGAAAAAAATGTGAGACAATCTGAAGCGGGTAAATAGGAGGGGGCAAGATCTCTCCCTGTCAGAATGCTTGGTAAACTATAAATATCAACTCACAAATAAACAGTATCAACAGGATATATATTCTTACTTTAGTGATAGCTTTGTGATAAGCACTACTCTACAGTCCCTAAAGATACCATCTCTGCAATTCTCACATTTACAAGTGAGAATTTCAAAGCATATATATGGTAATGGACTTCTGAAATCGCACTCATGTAGGTAAAGACAGAGACAAGATTTACACACAGGCACTATGCCTACAGAACTCATGTAATTAACCATTATCCTCCATTGTCTCTTGAAAACAACAAGCAAGCATTATTTATGAGAGAACAAGCAATACACGAGGATAAGGGAGAACCAAGATACAGAAGATAACTGGGAATGAAAGTTGGATTTTAGAACTAGAAAGAAAACAGATTTTTTTAGAAAATGAAACAAAAAGATAAAATTCTGTTGTTTGCAGAACATATGGAGTCTATGAAAAGCTGCCCTGTTATATAATCTCATACAAGTTTATATTAAATTGGAAAATTAGAATGTGTATAAAACTAGATCTAAAGCACAACTTAAAAGGCCTAATCATTTGCCTCTGCTTTCTCTTACACTTAAGCAAGAATCCATAATTATATTCTTCCTTTAAATTAGGTCCTTACTTCAATATCTAAAATAATTTTAAATTAATAATCTTGACAGTGATTCACAAGTATTATGCCTGTAGGCATTAAAAATTTTCCGCCAGTATAATGTTTTTCAAATACATTTCAAAGGACCTGTAGGAGATAGAGAAAACTTTGCTCAAAATCTTATTAGTGTCAAAGACCCCATAAATCTATCATCAATTTTTTAATTTTCCTTTCTTGGAAAGAAGACTGAAATAATAAAATGATATAGTTCATTATTGTTTTAAGCAAACAAGCACATAATTTTCATGTGCTTCTTTCAAAGAAATATAAATACTATATCATAACAGACTTCCTATAAGTCATATAACAAAAATGCGAGGAATCCTCCAAGGACTTCAAAGGAATCAATAACATGACATTTACTAATTTAACTCTGCCAATGGCCACTGCCTATTTAGAAGCAGACACTAGCAGGAAAATCTTTCCAGTCCCAAAAAAGGTTTGAGGTTTGTGCATCCTGGTGACCTAGCAGAGGACACTGAATGTAGTCCACATACATCCCAAGAACCCAGGTTCGAGACCAGGGCAGGGAGGAACAACCAAGATGACAACCAAATAAAATAAATAAAATTAATCTTTCTCTTCTTCCTGTCTGCCTACTTGCCATCAATCCTGCTTGCACCTTTCCTTAAAAAAAAAGTTTGGGGTCCAGACAAATGGACATGAAAAAAAAATCAAAGAAATGTCATAAGCAGAAGACTTAAATTAATGTGGTAATACCAGAATGCTGTATAATAGTATTTTGACAAAGCACGAGCACAGAAACTATCATTTTTTCTTATTAACTTTTACAGATGCAAAATTAAGGCCTTCCCTCTGAATGTACTCAATCATGAATTTGAAAAATGCCTAACGTTGTTGATATACATAGGGGATAAGAGAAAAGAATGATCGGGCACTAGAGGGCAAGGAGACTTGGCAGCCACAAAATCTCCTTTTATACTTATTTTACATTCTGGAGCTCTATGTAAGATTTTATTTGATGATGAAATTCTGTCACTTAAAAAGAAAATCATGAAAACCATTACACTACTCTACACTGTCCACCGCAAAATGCTTTAGAGCAGTGTTTTCAAATCTTATTTATCAAGTACTAACTCTGCAAATTTTGCTATATTTGGTTTCCTTATTATACAGGTGAAAGAAAATGCCCTAAAAAAGCTGACCTGTCAGTCATTGAGTTAATGGGAAAATCAGGACTCAAATACCAGTAACCTGAAATTGGTCCATAGTTTCTTCCACTACAGTGCCTACATTTGTTGCTTCTAAATAAAAAGATTTTTTGATTTGTTTTTAGCAAAGCTTTATTTATATATCAGAAAGCATACTAAAACACACACACAAAGACTTCAGTATCAAGCAATTCATTTGTGTCCTCATGCAATATATATTACATACATGATGTAATATGTATATAATGTACAAAGATATTCATTTATCTAATAACCATTGTGAGCATGATGAGAGCCATGTATTTAGAGGCACTAAGGATATATAAATGAAAAAGCATGAATTCTGTCCTCAAGGATGTTACTGTCAGAGTAATAGATCTGAAACAGACAATACAACTATTTCTATTACTAAGTGTAGCAGTGGAATATAAGAAGGTCATATAAATCTGTCAAGAAGGAACAGAGAAGGACTCATGGAGAAGGTAAATCTAAACCATGCTCTTGTTGAATAAGTAAAATTTTATCAAGAAGGTGAAGGAGAAAAATTACACAACCCCCCATACCAAAAAAACAAACAAACAAACAGAAAACCTTACCCTTGCTGATCTTTAGCTACCAATAAAAACCAAATTACTGACTATGTAATCTTTTAAGAAATTTCATTCTTCTAATTGTGTGTTTCTGCTGGTGAAAAACAATTATTTTCTGTATTAATTCTGATGACTACAATGATACATGATCAATATTCAATATGTTAACATGCTACAGTTTTTAGGCAGACGGGAGCAGTAATGTTATTGGTATTAGTGAGTGGAATTTGGAGATTCTCCAGAATTGACTTTATTCAGTGCAAGTCAGTTGCTGTATAAAGGAGAAAAAAGTAGATTTAGAAAACTCTAGGTTGATATGCCATTTTTATCACATACTAACTGCAGTACATTCAGCAATTTACTTGACCTCTTAGAGACTGTGTTTTCATGTATAAAAACAGAGACAATGCCTCCTATCTCACAGACTTATTGTGAGAATTAAACGAAAGAGTAAGTTGTTCCTGGAAGGGTCTTGCATGTAGTAAGTCCTCATTAAATAACTTGCTGGATCACAATCCCATCAAAACATTTATGTTAAGTCTTACCTCTTCACCTCACCACAGATATGCCCTAATTCAACTTTCTTCTTTGAAAAAAAAAAAGAAAATAGCCTTATACAACTCTGCTTTTAGTGTTATTAATGACTGAAATTTCTTAGTACCAAGAAAACATAACAACTGCTCGCTGGGGGAAAAACAACCTTCAGAGATCTGGGCAGGGGGTCAAAATGAATCTGACAAGGTAAACATAACAATCATTACAAAAGGACAAATCATAAAGAGAAAATAACATAATGTCTCGAATGGCATAAATCCCAAATACTTTACTGTATAATCCATTCATGGGTGATTGGAAACAACAAATGCTGACAAATCATTACCCAACCTTGAATGTAATATAGAACACTCTCTCAGTAACTTTTTAAAAGCAATACCTATTTTTCTCTTTTATCATAAAGCTAAATAACATCACCTGGGTCACAAAATGTCTTTGCCCTTACTTCTACTTCTCAGATTGTTACATAAATACATCACTGTCCTAACAAGAGTCAATCGAAATTAGAGTGCTTAATATTTGTTCTGCTGGCTTTGTTTTAGGAAAAAAAAAGATATATTTACCTTTATATATATATATATATATATATATATATATACACACACACACACACACACACACACATATATGTATGTAAATATATGATGAGAATATAGATCAAAATTTTGTAAAAATGCAGACTTCAAACAGAATGCAAAGTTACACAAATCTTCCTGTTTACTTTGAGAATTATTATAGAATATTTGAGGCAATAATATTACTTTCATATTTATATTTACTCAGATAATAATAAAACAATCACCATTATCATTTGTTAAACATGTTAAATCTGTCTACACTAAGTAATTGTAAATAGAAAAAAAATTACCTTCATAGCTCACAATTTCTATCTGTTGAGTTCTAATCATTATTACACATTTTTGAACACCTGACAGGAAATGAGATAATGTTCTCAAGTCTAAATCTTATGAGGTAACCTTCTATTTAAAGAAATAAATAGCATAGATCACCTTATTTGACAGGCACTGCAAACACAGAAGACACTCAGTCTGTCTGCCAAAGAACTCACAGTCTAGGACACTGCAAGGATGAATGGGCAATAAAAAGCATTTGTATTATGTAGGAAAAAAATGCATGGAAGAGACTGATTAGCATGAAAAAGAGGCACCAGATATTTACACCTGGACTTCACCAGATGAAAACAGTTGGAAGAATAATCCAGTTGGAAGAAACATCACAGAGACTTTCAACATTATGGTAGATTATATCTAGTTTGTAGGGCTCTGAAGAATAGTATCTACAGGACAAGGAGTCATGGAAAATACAACTGGAAAGATGTACAACAGATAGAACATGTTGACATTTAAATGTAATGCTAAATGATGTGGACTTATTTATGTATTATGGACATGGTATTGTTTTTGAAATACATTCTTACAGTAACAAGAAAGTAATCTGAAGGGAGAAGAATCCTCAAAGAAGAGTCTTAAGAACCCAGAAGGATTTAGGAGAAAATAGTGACAGAAACCAAGGATGTAAGTTTAAAAGAGAAGGCACAATAGGTCAAGAAACGTAAGAACTGAGAAGTTTCTATTAAATGAAAAATTTAGATAGCTTTTAGTCATCTTTGAAAAGGAGCTCCAGAAAGTAATGGGGGTGGAAGCTTGATTTCAGAAGACTACAGAAGAAATTATCTTTGGAAGTCTTATATAACAACAGATTAGGGTTTCCTCACCTGGGATCCACATTTCAAAGTGGAGAGAGTGTTTAAGAGGATAAAGTCAATATCTAACACCCACAATTATCTTTAAAAATAACTGCTGTCTGATACTGGGAAGCTGGAGGCATCAAGACTTTCCAAATTTAATAGCTGAGTAAAAGGCATAAAATGGCTTTTGTTTATGCATTGTTTGGTAATCCCCTCTAACAGTAAAACAAAATCCTGATCTATTTTAAAGAAGGTCACTCAATTTAAAAAACACATTAAAGGGTGTACCCTGATGACCTTGAGAGCAGTCCCAAATACATCCCAAGGACCCAGGTTCAAGACCCAGGGCTGGGGGACAACCTTTGTGAAAAACTAAATAAAGTGCTTCCTCCTCCTCTGCCTTCCTGCCTACTTACCTACTAGCCTTCTTTCCTGCCTGCACTTTTCCTTAAAAAAAAAAGTTTAAGCCATGCGCTCTTAAATGACGCACTGTAGATACTGTGTCTCTGATTTATAGAAAGTTGGAAACAGAAGACATTAGCTCCTGTCTAGTATAAGCACTATGTGGCAGTTAAGATTAATTCCACAGGCTTGTTACCTCATCAGTAAAATTAAGGGATTGTGAAAGCTAATTGCCATCCTCTCTCAGACCTAGAAGTCTATGATTCTATGACTTTCCTGGGCTTTAAGAGGGAAGAGAATGAAATTTGGGGAATTACTGAGATAAGAGTTTCTCTTGTACCAAAGAACAAGTAGATAAATTAAAAAAAAAAAAAAAAGGCATCCACAGATGAGGTTTAACAAAGCACCTATACTTCCAAAAAGGACAGCACAGAAGGAGATGATCAGATCACAGAGTCCTGACATCATGGGTCATCAGAGGCTGATCCAATTCTATTGCTTGACCTATAAAAGACAATTCATTTCAACAATGAAAATAATTACTTTTAATATTAATCATCCAATCCACCAAAACAATTAATATATAGGGTATCAACTAGTGTTAGTATTCTCTCCTGGAAATTCTGCCATGACTTTCATTAAATGAAAAAAATATTTCATTCTTAAAATACTAAAACATTGGACAAATGAAAAAGCTAAAATTAGTTGCAAGATGCAACTATATTCAGCATTTCTTATGTAAAATTTCTCTGCTGTTGAAACAAAAAGCACATTTTGTAACAATGAGCTTGACTACATATAAGTTGGTTTCCTTACAGGGACAGACATAAAGGACTATAAGTCTAGTATGACTATCAGAAAAAAATGATTAACCCTTATGCAATTATTTCTATCAGCTAAAAATTATTTACTTTCATCAATTAATATTTATTATGTATAACCTATCTTATCTTCAGCAACTGGTACAAATAGATATTCAAAACCCAAATGTTTAATGAATTAAAAATGGAAGATATAAATTCTGGTCTTAAGCGGCCTTTAGCAAGACTTCAAAGGCAACAAAATTAAAAACATATCTACCACAAATAGTTTCAAATGATATTGGTAAGTAATTATCAATATCTAACTACTGGCAACTATAGGCAAGCTCTAAGTATTTTATCTCCTTCAAATTTTACATTTTCTTCAGGTAGTAATCATTCCCATTTTACATACGAAGAAATTCAATATTTAATAAATATTTAAAAATAAAAGAAAGAAATTGAGCCTTAGGCCACTTGGATGGCTTGTGCCCTATTATAGAGCTACTAAGCAAGGCTGGGACACAAACCCAGACTGACTCCAGAACCAGTGCTCTCAACCACCACAGTGGTTACTTCACCTCCGTCACTTGGTTATTTCCTTCTGCGTCTCCTCAAGGTTTTTACATTCTCTTCTTTCTTTGGCTGGTTCATTCTCCTCCTAAATTCTTCGGTTTCAATTTACCCTTCATCTCTCTTACGAGACTCTATCCCTCTTCTAACTCTGATATGGTAGACTTAAATTATTCTTTTTTTATGTTTTATTGCAAAATAATTGACATACATCACTGTATAAGTTTACAGTATGATGTTTTTTATTTACATATATTGTGAAATGAACTACCACAATAAGTTCAGCTAACTTCCAATTAGTAGATGTCTACTTTGTCTGAAAACATGTATATTTCAAATTATCGCAATGTCTAGTTTGCTAATTAATTAAATTGGCATGAATACTCAAGTTACTCACTGAGAAAAGCATAATAGACTAAGTGCCATGATGTCTAATTTATCCACTGATTAAGTTTCAGAATTCTCCAGTTTCCAGGGTAAGAAGAGTTCGAATTTTTAATTGTACAAAGATAAGCCTCCACTTTTAAGTACACAAACATATATCATACATCAGACATGAATAGGTAGAAATAGTCTTTCCATGAAAACTCAAATCAACATAAGGAAATGAATTATCCTTAAATTTTTAGTTTCATTTAAATTAAAGAATTGAACCTTTATGAATATGAAAAATAAGGTAATATTGGATTTTTCCAGAAAGGGGGGGGGGTAAATTCTTCAAGCTATAAATTACAGAATTTCTTAAGTCATTATAAGATTTGCTGTTATAGCAATTCTAAATTCTTCATATTCTCAGTAGTGAAAATAGAATTCTTTACATTTATGGTTAGCTGTTTAAGATGGAGAAAGTTGAATTTTCAAAACATTGAACTCACCAAATCAATAGCTATTCATCTTGGCATTACTTAGTTTAGGGATGTGTTTAACCTTTGACGGGGCTATGAATCCCATGGAGACTCTGCAAAAGGAATATGCACTGCATTTATTGTACATAGCAGTAGTATGCAATCTATAGCTCAGAGTTGTAGCTTTTCCTTGAAGATATCTACTGCACACAACAAGCCCAAATTGAAGGAAACTTCAGAGCAGAGGAACACTGTAGTCCATACTGCGAATGCAATGCGTTTTTTCTAGGATGCTCAGCTACAGCATCAGTTACACAGTGTGAGGCCTGATAGGCGGCACCAGGAAGGTTGTCCACATCTCTTATAGGCCAGTCAGATGCTGAGTGATTTGACATTCATTAAGGAAGAAAAGTATTTTCAGTAGCAGCATGTGCCTTCCTTGGCTTCAAGTCTGAGCCTATATGACATGATGGAGCATTTTATTTTTCAAAAAACAATACATGATTTCCTTTTATTTTATATCCAATTTAGCAATTAGCTTTGTGTTACCAATAGTGTTGATACTGAGGGAATTAATAAGAGTTTGCATAACATTGCAGTTTACGAAACACTTTCATGAGGAGTTTTCTAATTTTCTTAACCACATAAAGCATATAATTATTACTCTCACTTTACAGTATCTATTGGATTATTGGATTACTTTTCTTATAAAGTATTTTTAATTAATTCTATTTATAGAACATTGCATCATAGCATTATACAGTTTTAAGGTAAACACAGTGAGTACATCAATATCTGTATATAACACATTAGGTTTACCACTACGATTTCAGTTCTTTCTTCACCATATAATTGATCCCTTTAACTCAATTTGTCCACCCCTTCATTCCTCCCTTCTTTTAAACACAAATCTGATTTCGTAGACTAAAAGTCTCTTTTTGTTTCATCAAGCTCATTTGTTTACATGGTAAATTCTTCTGAAAAACATTACATGTATGTATCTACCATACAAATATATATAAAACATAAAAAATTGCCACTCATACATCATGCTCGTTGTTTTTCAAATAGCTATTAGCAAGAAAATCCATTTCAAAATACTTTGTTTAACCTACTTCCACTTTCACATTACAAACCCTTCACTGTGTGGCTATCCAATACAAATAGTGGTATTAACAACATAACAGTCCACGTATCTTCCTAATAATTTAACAATATGTGTATTATTGGACATTTAGATTATAACCAAGTTTCTGTTAAGTCTGTGCTATTGAGAATAAAAACTTCCCACATGTCTAAGAAAAGACTGATTATATTGTAGCCATGGGAATACACAGCTAACTAGCTGGGTTTGAGCTAATTTAACTGGTCAATGACGACTCACCCAATAACTAAAGTTTCAGCCAATAAGAGACACTCAGAGACCTCAAGATTCTGATGATCCATCAACGGAAACATTCTCCCTTCGATGGCCACTTTTAATGGTCAGTCAATCAGTCAGTAAAAGACACCCTAGGATTAATCAATCACTAAGCAGTCCCATTCTTCCCCAAATCTTATGAAATCAGATTTATGCTTTGCTCAGAAAAGCTTATGCTTAAAACAAGCAAGGTTCTCACTTGCTTACAAAAGTAGATTATTTTACATATAGTTAGTGGTAATCTCTTCATTCAACAAAAATGGCAATTTGTGCATATAGATTTTTGTTGCTTTTCATTGTTTATAAATTTATTCTTTAAAAAGTAATTATTAGGCCAAATAGAAGAATAATATAAGATGTCATGCTATCGCACTCAAGAGTAATTTTGATTAATACTGTGATCAGCAGAGTATAAATATATCTGATCCATCATAACAATACCAATCCTGATGGAGGGTCTACATAGTATAGTATAGCATCCAGGACACAAAGAAGAACACACACAAAGGGCTTAATTTAAGAGCATTTAATAAAGGGACATTTACGGAAGTATATGTAGGGTTAGGGAAACCTGAGAGGAGTGGTGAAGTACCCAAGGACTAGCAACTGTAGAGAGTTGATATCATTCCTCTGCCTAAAGGAGCAAGGGAAAGATATAGTACTACTGAAACGTGATAAGAGTTGGACTCAAGAATAAGAAACTATTTGGGTAACTCAGCCTGAGCCAAAACTATGATCTAGGATACAAGAAGAGGAGTAACAAATACCTCAATAACTTTCCCCACCTTCCCTCTCCTCTACAACTGCCTCCCATAGACCAAAAATCAATAGGAATCCAAAAGGCAAGGGAGTACCAAAAATAGCCCTCAGGTCAGACTCCTGGAGCATGGAAAAAAACAGAGAATGATTTGGAAAAGTAAACACAAAACAATCTGACAGGCAGCAAAATATTTTGCTACTCAAAAGATTTACATAGTATTGAGATCACCTATTCAAACTTAGCCTAACTCACTTTTATCTAATTCTGAGTCTGCTCAACAAAAGACAATAGAAGCATTAACAGTGATCAGCATCACTGGAGACTCCTTCTGGCCAGCTATTAAAGGGAAGTTGAAACAGCATAGCTTGAACTACAGTTCAAATTATTTCTTCCCTGGACAGAGCCCAAATCTAGCCAATGAAGATACAAAGAATAAAGAGCCAGACACATCTTCATTACCTCATGTCTTATGGTACTCATGATACATTTGAATATTTGGAGGAGTAGCAAAAGCTGTGAGGAAGGCAAGCCAACTGCATTTTTTACTTCTGTGATTCCATTTCAGGGTCTTTATATAAGGCAAGCAGACTCTCAGACCAAGAATAGCATATACACTGGTCTAGACAAAAAAGAAGATGGATGCAACTAATCTTCAATAATCTAGGGAGTAAATGGTCCTTAAATCTGGTTAGGAATCAATATTCTTCAAATGTATAAGTGACCTTGAGCTGAAGTTCATCTGGCCATTCTCCTTCCACTTTCTTTCACGTCCCTTGTACTCCAGATATAAAGACTTACTCACTGTACCTGATAAACACTCCTTTTAAATATTTCAAAACTGTTATTATTCATTATTTTCCTGTACCTGAATATCTACCTAACAGCGATTCAGATAATATACTTTTTCAAAACCCTGTCAAATCACATTCTTTTTCTGTGGTCTTTTACACTTCTGATTCCTCTGGTTCAAATTAAATCATTCCTCAGCTATTATGACACCATTTATACATATTTACTTTACATCATTTATGTTTTGCATATTATTTGTGACCTCATCTCTTCTCCTATTAAGCTGCTAAACAACATTTGCTAAAATTTCATAGTAAACCTTGAAAATTTCAAGGGAAAAAATGCATACATCTGTGCTGCTATGCAGTAGGTGCATGTTATTTCTGGACCTGTTTCTCCTAGAATCCACTCTTCATTCTTCCCCTGGTTTAACCTACATTTCAAGGATATTGAACTTTGAATATTGCATTTTCCTGAAAGTCTGTTACACGGCTTCTAGCTGGATTCAGCCCATGACAACATTAAGGGAGACTGGAGGACAAGAGGCAGAGAGAAACCAGAGTATAAACTTTCAGCATTTCAGCTTCTTCATTTCTAATATGAAGATGACACTTACATAGTATACACGAAGATAAGTACAAAGAGTCCTGATAATATCTGTCACATAATAACAAAAATAATATGTGCATTATATTTTCCTAACTTAATAAACATCAATAACAAAATTTAGCACATGTATGCATACATAAACAGTATTTATATAACTAATATTTTTAATCATTTGACAAAACAGTATTATTATATTGTGTTTTTTATGACCCTAAGCACCAAATAGTCCTTCTCAGAGACAACATTTTAATTGAGTTTTTGCAAGAAATGATATTAAATTATATATTTTTTAAAAGATGCTAAAACAAACATTATATAGCTACTAGTTAACAGTGTGGAAGTCTAGATTTAGAAACTGTAATAAAATAATTATGAAGTGATACAGGTTAAAGATGGAGTTTTAGAACATATACTAGAAATGTTCTTCTACATTGCTCTTTAAATTCATCATGCCCCCTCCACCTTATATTACCTTGTATCAATTTTTGAACAAATTTATGCATGAAAGTAAATAAACTGCAATAAGATGAAAATGAGACTATAATATAAAAATAAATTTTGAAAAATCTTAGCGTAAACTTGGGAGAAAAATAATAAGAATTTTATTTTAAAAATCTCTAGTTCTGTTTATAAAGTATCATGTCAAGCCCCAGCACATAAACATATATTTATATATACATATATATGTATGTATACACACATACATATATATGTATATATAAATTCATGGTAAAACCTATAATATATACATAAGATATGTGTATAAAATTTAGGGTTAGATATTGATCTAATGAAAGCATATCTTAGTAAAAAAATGAGAAGTGTTCATTTTCTATATTCAATTGAGTTTTATATTAAATTCCTAATTAATTATTAAAACATTTAAATGTTTTTACACATTTTAAAAGAATTATTTAGGAAGGTTTTGTGATGACTATTATACTAACTGCTTCAAAGAGAAATGCTTTTACCTAATCCAGTAAAAACTGGCTATTTGCCTCTTATGTCAAAACCTTATAATTCACACATCACAATTCTTTTTATTTCTGTATTCATCTTTTTTATTAGATCAGTCAGAACATCCTCAGTGATCCTTATCGTATACAGCTCAAACTTTGCTTGACTTTCTGGAACATAATTCCCAAGCCGTCTTTCCACTTAGATTTGTTGCCTCCCATCTCCCCACTGAAGTGTAAATTCCTGAGGAGTAAAAGCTTTTTATCATAGCAGAAGAACTTGGCACGCTGCTTAACATAGCAGGTCCTAAATAAATATTTCTGAATGAGTGAATACTTGAATATATAAATGTGGATCTGGATGCCAGCTCTGCAAATGATTGAGCAAATGATTTAATTTCAAAAAAATTTAGTTGTCTTATCTAAAGAGTGGGTTTGGGAATAACATCTGTATTTCTTCCTCACAGGGATGTTATCAAGATCACATGAGGTAATATATGTGAAATAATTTCCTTTACTTGAATTGTGCTACACAAATACTTTCATTATACTTTCTATGCCCCTCCATGATGCTTAATATATAGTACTTTGCAATAGTGTTTTACATACAGCAAATGTTTAGTGAAGCATGGTTTGACTGAAATGGAGAAAAATCTCACATCCATTAACACTGCCTTTCTGTCCTCCTTTGAAAATTGTGATGACTAAATAACTGCTTTTTTCTCTTCTTCTCTAGACATTAAACGAACTAGGATTTACTTTGTCAATCTATTCACTGAGTGTGGAGGATTACAAAGCTGCTATGGTTCAGAACTGTTAGTAACTCTTTGATCTAAGTACTAGGTAAAGTACAGTTAATGCCATTGTTCTAATTTACTTCCCTTTCCCACAAGGAGCCAGAATCAGCTGAAATACTGACCTTAGTTAAAAGTGTCTGCTTGTGACTACACTGTATGTTATTTTAGGACAGGAACTGTCTCTTGACTGTGTTTCATTATTTGTCATCAATTCATTATTCAATAAATGGCACACGTAACTTCATTACTCATAATTATAAAGCATTCATTATTTCATTACTCATAAACATTTTTCCAAAAGTCACAATTTAGGACAAAGTTTCAAATAATGAGGAGGTGGCAATAATTTTTTAATTTACATTCTGCAAAATATGACTAAATCTGGTACGTGAATTGGAAAATAAACATGAATGTGATAAGCAAAAGATAAGAAATGAGTCATAACTTATACCTTATTTATGTAGGTTTTCCCATAAGATTAGTCATGAAATCAAAATAATAACCAATAAGAGAACAATTTTTAGGTTCACATACTCCTTTTTAAAAGCATATTTTTATCTTATTCTTAATTGAATTGCTCATGTTTTCACAAAAGAATCAAATCCACACACATGAAAATCTCTCTGTATTATATTATATTCAGGAGTGAAAAGTCATATTAGATAAAATATATTAACATATTAAACAGATCTCCAGAGATTTTGTATGTTATATTTCTTGGCAAGCATTATCACAGGGTTGTTATTGATACTTATTATGGAACTGTCACACAAGCCAGCCAGGCTGACAGGTGTAATGAGAGAGCAGAAAGGAGCCCATAGCATGTCTGCAGATGATGGAAGACTGGGTCAACTGGTGCTTGAGTATCAACCCTTCAGTCAAACTGAAATTCTTTTTATACCTTCTAATTAGTTAGAAATAAAAATAAAGTCCAAATTCTACTGAATATATCACAGTCATGATGCCAACATTTTCACATCATCCTAACAATAAGTGTGAAATAGTTTTATTCTCATATAATATATAAAGAAAGAGCTGTTAAGATGTTAAATAACCTGATCAGGGTCCCAAAGCTACTAAGGGAATCTGATGAATACTTAGGACTTCTGTGTTTAACCCTGAACCTGTACATGATTTGCAGTTAAACTAGTAGACCAGCTCAGGAACGGGCAAAGAGGAACTGTGCTTCACCAGGGTATGAATCATACATAGGATATTTTTTATATCTTAAAGCTCACTGCAAGCCCTGGTGCAGCCCACAGGGTCAAGTCTGACTTTCATTATGGGAAAATTTTAAATGTAATCAAAATGATCACATTAGCCTCCATTTGAAGAGTTCTAATTCTGGGTCTCACTTTAGTAGCCAAACTTCTATCTTGCTCTTGACCACAAATCTCGACCTTGAGCCTCCAATCTAGGTCTCTGTTTTCTGAATCTAAGTCTTCTGTCCATGATCCCAGTGTTGATCACAGTCCATGACTGCAGTGCTGCTGTTGGACATCAGGCTCACTGCAGCGTCTTTCCTCTAATTTTGGAATCTCTAATGTGAAAGGTCCAGATGTCTTGATTCATATGCTCCTTATCTTTCACACCTGGTTTTTAGAACATGGAAGTTACCTAGGCCTAGACCTAAGGCATGAGATATTGCTCTCTAGCCTCTGCTCTCTGACAATCTTTCATGGTTCTGATTCAATCAAGGATTGGCTTAGCTACCTCCATACGGTGACAAGAAGATACTTATTGCTGGTGATTCATTTAAACACTCTGACCTACACAGGAAAAATGAAGATGCTGTCCCCCTCCTCTCACTACAAATTTTAGAATTGGCAATTTGAAAGATGAATTCTTATAAATATTTTGCTGATTTTTTGTTAGTCTCGAAGACCTTTACTAAGGAGCACCTAAGCACCCAAATGGGCATTTATTTATTTTAATTATTTATTATTTAGTTATTTACTATTTATTTTATTATTTATTACCTGGATGTTATGCCAAATACTAATTGGGTCATTTTAATGCGCCCTGAGTAGGAAGAAATTTTTCAGTACCTCTATTTAAATATTTTTGGTGTAGATAGTTCAGGTTTGTTGTTGTTTTGGAAGGAGCAGTGACAAGAGAAATAAATGGGCTAGAGAAGACTACACAGAAATGATATCCTTTGTTAAAATAACGTCGTGGTCAATAACCACTAGAATGTGCTATTGTGAACAAGTTCAGGACATTATTTGAAAATAGCATTTAAGCATATGAATATGTTTATTCTGGAAACATGATTAGGCTATGCAAACCTTTTATACATTTCTTGGTCTAGTTCTAAAATATATGCAGCTTAGCAAAGACTATAATGCATAATAAATCAATCCTCCTGGGAAATAATTATCTGTCTCTCTGGTCAAAAACATCCTGGCTATTTTAAATCTTAGCGTGATACTGTAAAAATGGAGAAAGTGAGCATTGACTGGAAAAATATCTAGTCTAAAATTAATCTTGTGGCATATGTGAACTGTCTTCATTCTCAAATTCTTCCCACAACCATATTCACATTTCACTAATCTTTATGAAAACATTCAAAGTTATGGAGATAATGACTAAAATCTCTAATTACCTTTATGGGAACATTTCCATAAGATGACTTTGAAAATCACGAGCTATACATTAAAATAAACTATAATTGTTGTCTTTCATACTAAAAGACACAAAAATAGATATTTTTAATGTGAGAAAGGCAGGTAATTGGAGCAACTCTATTCTAGCACTCTGGTGACTAAAAGTTAAAACCAATGAACTATATATACCAATATTGCTTCATAAATTACAAAGTGGGTTTTAAGCAGCTATTGACACATGTGAAGAAATGATGCAAACTCCCTCTTAGAAAAAAAACAGCATGGTGTTTCAACACTCTTTGATGCAATTCTTGTCTTTTGGAAACTGATGCCTGATATTTAACTCCATGATAATGACTGCTCAGTACAGTAGTTGACAAACTGATTTTCCTGTGACAATCTATAAGTTCCGATACTCTCAGTACCTCCCCCCACACACACCTTTTGCTGTTTCATCCTTTTAGATACGTTGCAAATGACCTTAGTCAAAATCCCCAAACTTTAAACAATTACAAACACTGAGCACTTTCAGGTGACGAAAATTGTTGAATTATATAAATTCTGTTTAATATTCCCAAAAAGTATGTGACTCAGCTACCCTTATTTTCATTTGATAAATATGGAAATAAAGGGGAAAAAATGAATAACTTTGCTCAAGATGACGTATTTGGGATTTGAACCCAAGTAAAAGGCACAGATCATAAAAGAAATGAAAAATAACTCAACTACATAATCCACCTATACTCCCGAAGTTGTCCAACTATATTTCTATTCAAATTTCTGAGAACAGAACAACTGCCAAGAATCAGTTTCACATTCCCCTGCCTGTACTTGATCTATGAACATCTGAACCTATTCCATTCCCCATACTAGACCCAGATTACCCATATTGCTCATTTGTCTTTGAGGAACTGATGCTCATTCACCTGCTGAATCACTATTTAGCAGAGTCCCTGTCACTTAGTAGGTGCTTCATAAATATTTATTCAATGAATGGATTAGTAAATGAATGCTCTATCGTCAACCACATCTACCCAGAGGAGAAAGTGTCAGTGCAAGAAAAATGTTAACCTAACTCTGTACATCATTCTTTGAAACCTAGCCTAACTTTCACATTCTGTGAGGCCCTCCCTCAGTCGCCAGGCAGTATCATTCAGAACCCCCTTTGCTCCTTACACAAACTGTACCTTCACAATGGCAAACAATATCTGCCTCCCACTGAGCTGTAGGGTTCCCAAAGCCTTAAACATAGTAGGATATTCAACACTGTTAATGAATGAGAGATAATAATGATTAAAAAATGCCTGAATTTCATCAGAGGCAGCAGATATTAGTAAATTATCCAAGAGAAAGTGAAAATTTGGGACTGAAGAGTCTAGGGATACATCTGGAAACTGAAGAATCAGAAGGTTTCTATAGAGTAGAGGTCATCGATGTCTAATTTAGCAATGACGACACAGAGACTGAGTACAGAGAACAGGGAGATGGAAGCATGTGTAATGCATTCACCTCTTTAACTCCAGGACCCAGCCCCGAGACAGGGATTTCTTGGCAGCTTATTAAGTGTTTATTAAATGACCATGAATGAGTGCACTGGTGACTTTCGTAATACTGGTATTAGCAGAATCAGTGAAGAAATAAAAGAATTTTCATAAAGAACAGATGGGAAAATAAGTATTTTCCTGATCCACTATTGCTGGAACATCAATATGTGTTGGTTGACAAGTTGACATCTGCTCCTTTCTGAAGTGCCTATCTCTGTCTGAAAAAAGACACAAACCACAGTGAATCATGATATAGGCCATAGAGAACAGTTCCTAAGAAGAGAGGATAGCAAATCAGATTTATGATTTAATCTACTGCTTTCCAAGAATTTTTAAAGTATGACATGTTTTAGAAATTACAATATCTATATAATATACTAAGGCAAAAAGATAAGGCTGCTTACCACTAAAGTCTGAAAGTCTTTCAGGGAAATCAGATGTTTCAGACACCCTAATTGCTACAGCAAACCTGTAAGCCATTCTCATCAGACATGCTGGGAAGCTCTGACTTGGTAAAACATTAGGGGAACTGCCAATCTGTCAGACTTCTTTAAGTCTAAGAATATAAACACATTACCAAACTAAAAAGAAGAGTTTCATTTACCTTCATAATTCAATCATTTATCTATAATAGATTTATAGGGAATCATAATATTTGAACAGAGAAAAATCGTTTTTACCAAACATTCAGAATTTTTTAATGATTGGCATTCTTCACTTTGTACTATGAAAAAGTTATCTTTAAAGTCTAATACCCATTCTCTGGATTTTCCAGTGTCATTTATGTATTTATTTATTTTGGTATTTTTAAATGAACCTGTTAATTTTTTTATTTTACTGAAGGAACATTGCCTTATAATTTTATATAGGTACAAAGTTTGTATCATTGCAAATCAACATCTTTGCATAATACATTGCTGTAATTATTTTGTCCTTAATGTATTTTTAATGTTTCCTACAGAAAATTTCAAATACATTTCACAGTATAGAGAATACTATAATGAATCTCAATCACCTAAAATAAAAAATTATTAACTCATGACCAACTTCCTTCTATCTATACTTCATTTTATGACCTCTTGTATAGACATCATAATATTTCATCAGTAAATATTTTATTATGCATTTCCAAAAGTTAAGGATTCTTTAAAAATGACCACAATGCCATAATGACTTTTAAAAATTTATAATAATTCCTTAATATAACTAGTCATATTTTCTAAATTTTCTTATACTTTACATAGTTTGAATCAAGATGCTAATATAATCCATATCACAATCAGCTGACAAGTTAATATTTCTCTACAGTTCCTTTAATCTCTTCTAATTTATTCTTTATTTGTTTAAGGTACTATTTCTCCAGTAGAATTTTTTCCCGTAGACCAGAATGTGTTGACTATATTTCTGTAGTGGGTTTAACATGTTCCTGTGCTGAATTTGCAGAAAATAGGTAGTCAAATCTACAGTTATTATGACGTGGGTCTTATTGCTAATGGTTGTTTTACAAGACCTGTTCATATTTTAGGATTTATACTTCATCAGTAAGTTGTGTTATAGATAATGTCTATAGGCTTGAGGCTTTGCTATCTATTAAAGCTTTGGATTTTTATGGTGCATTCAGGAAAATGTGAAAACTATTTATAACCACCATCATATTCTAAAATATTTCTTAAAATTAACATTTTTAAAGCTTCAAGAGAAATTGTTGTAGTCTATATTTTTTGTATTTGAGTATGTTAGTGACAGTTCTTATCTCAGATTTTCTCTAACTTAAGTGATATATGGAAACATATCAAAGGAAAAGTATGCTCAAGGTCTCATTATTAGATTAAATTATTTTCATTATAATTGTACTTACATTTAAATAACATTATGAAGGAATGAAATCATTTTCGTATTGCTCCCATGTAACCCATAAAATTAAATAAGCAAAAATAAAATTGTTGGGGTTTGAGAAACTCAATAATATTAGTTCCTAATCTTCCTAAAATGAGAACCAATCAAGAGAAAGAGACAGGTGAAAATCAATATATCATCCTTCATCCCAATAAAGTTTTTAAAGAAACTGAATTTGTTTGAGGATAAGAATTCTCTGTCCTAACTTTCCAAAACTAGATCCTGAGACAGTGTAATTATAGGAAGTTTGGGCCTAAGAATCAACCACAATCCACAATTGGTCAGTGCCTGCCAGTCTCCAACCAGTGACAATACTTCTCCATGAGCAAGAATGAGGGGTACATCAAGATGTCAGAAGAGTTTCTCTAGGGGTATCTCTCTAAATGGAGAGTGGAGAAATTTCTTCTAACCAAAAGAACAACACAATCAGTAATCAATTTAACTACATCAATTTAATTTGATACATATTTTTTTCTAAAATTGAGTTACAAAATTGAGTAAACTAATAGAAAGCTGTGTTTTCTACAATATTTATGTTTTATATCATTTACTACTGGCTTGATTATTGTTATTTTGAGCTTATATTGTAATAGCTCTCTCTCTCAACCGACAAATCCAAATGGTACTTTTTTAGAAGTAGTGAAGACAGCTTTATTACGCATGGGCCAGATATAGAATCTGAGCCCTGAAATACTTTTGGAATACACTTTTATTGGTGAGGGAGAGGGGAAGGAATTACAAATGGAATTCAGTCATTCATTTGTGAATTCCTCACATGGATAAAACACAAGATTCACATAACTGTAAAATGCACATAGGGTTTCATTCTCAGAAAGGGATCCTTTTTATCTAGTCAGTAGCTTCCAGCCAGTCTAGACTGTCAGGCACCTGATGGGGTGGCCACTGTTGGTTCTCAGCAGCTAGAAACTGGGGTGTGGCTTCTTCTCTTCTATAATTTGACGATTGATTAAATTTCATTCCTTTCCCTTTTCAACAGCAGACTCCCTATTGACAAGGAATTGGTCATTTTATATGTGATAATGGACATACTGATACACTGAATTGTAATGCTAATGTTTTTAAAATATTACTTATGAAATATCTTTTTTATTGCAAATCAAAAAGAAAGAAATGTGGCAATTTGTACAGAGAATCTACCCATTCATCCACTAAATTTGCATACAAGGTAAATATAGTATTGGAACTGGCTAGGATTTGCACTAATTACAAGCCTGAGTGTTTTGCAGGAGATAACAGGAGCGGAAATCTCTCCATTGACCAGTATGTAACTGCAGCATGCATGCATACAAGTCCTCCAAATTACCCCAAAGCTAAATACCAACCCCATCCCAGCCCATCACACTTGCGATCCATGATGATACACAAAATGCCTGCTGCTAGCTACCTAGAACTTCTCCTATTCATAACCAATCATTATTTTAGAGGCTCTACCCTGCCTTCCTTCGCTAAACTATAGAACCTCAAGGACAATTCCAAAGAGCTGAATCTGAGCCTCCTCTGGTCTCCTTGCTGGCCAGCCTACAATAAAGTTCTTTCTCTTTTGAAAAAGTTAGTGTCATAGTATTCTTTCTGTGGGCCCACATTCAGCAACAGGATGGCACATATTCTTTTGTATTTAACATCCTGCAACCTAGGTCCTGTGAGGATTCAATTCTTTCAACTCTTTCTCAATTATAACTAAAGCAAAACTCTTGCATTAGTTGCTATAATGTCAGGTGACCTTTACCTTGTTCCAATGTAAGTGTAAACTCAACAGGAGATAGGTGCCAAGATTAATTGAGAATTATGCCAATTATTTTATATCATCAAACATAAAATATTGACATTCACAATGTACTCATGTATAATCAAAAACAAGTTTTCAAAGATGTAGATAGCTATAAATGCTAGCCACAAAGGGACTATAAAAAAAAAATCTGAGATCGAATAGTTGGATGCCAAAATGTGACAGTAAAGCAAATTTAAAAATTCAAGCAGCTCCAGAGTAAAATACAACTTCACATACTTCCAAAGGCAAATATCTCTGAAAAAGAAGCAAAGGATTCCTTCTTTCTATCTCTCTTGATAGTGGTTTATTATGAAATGGAAGAAGTGATAGAAGGCTGAATAAAACAAAGAAACATGTACAAAAATCCTTTGTAAAGCTGTTAAATCAGCCTAGGGACACAATCTAATCTCACATTTTTATTGGTCATAAGGAGATCTAGATCTAGAAGTTGGCTCACTTTTCTGGAGGATGAACTGATCTCTACCTTCTCTGCTCTCCTCTCTCCGTTGCTCTCTCCCCTCCCCTTGCCTCTTCCCCTCTCCTGGCACCTCTCTCTTAAAGATCACTGCATGATTCTAAAGGACCAAAATTACAGCATCACGACTGCAAGAACACAGATTATCTTTGCAAAGGTCACAGATCAGAATTCAGAGTTTAATAGCAACTCCTGTATCTCATCCACCCTGTTAAGAGATTGCTTTGCAAACAAAACTAAGGCCACAAGACTGATCCTTTGCCATTCAATGGCAAATTCTCTGATATTTTGTTGACAAAATTACTAAGCTTTTAAATGTTAAAATGTCCGGTCCTAATATCTGATTTGCTAACCCGGTGATAGAGGCACAAAAGAAGAAAGTGCTGTGTAGAGGGAGAAAGGAAGGGCCAAATATGTGTATGAGAAGAATGGGAAAAAACTATAAAATTAAGTCTTAAGTGTTAAAATTTATTGCTTTTAAACTTTCAATTCCTATATGTAATATTTTATCAATATTATCACATTTTATGCAAGATAAGGAAATGTTTCCAAGTAAAAGTAATTCCAAACATGCCATAGAGCTGTATTTCAAAAATTTTGTAAATCTGTTACTCGGAATTTGCAGCCAGATAGTTCTCACAGTGTAGATACATTTTCTCATATAAAAAAGATTATAAATCACATAACTACAATGATATTATTAAAATTACCTTTCAGTTTATGTGGTTAAAACAGGCTTTTGTGGGTTGGCCTGTGCACCTTACCACCATTTATAATAAGGAGGGAGCAAGGAATAAATACCAATTATGTGAATTCAGATGGCCACAGCTGAACTAAACTCATTTTTAACACTTTCAGAGAGGTTGTGAATGACTACAATGAGTTCCCCAGAACTTAAAGGAATGTTGCCATCTAAGAATGAAACCTTCAAAAAGGCACCACAAATGATGAAATTAGTTCTCAGCAGAAATAATTTACTTCAAAAAATATATACTTACACCTACTTGGGGACTTCCACTTTTAAGCAAAATAACTAGTATGCAAAGGTAGGAAAATATGTTTAAATACAAAAGAAAACTCTGCCCTCATCATCTGTATTATGTCACCTGCCTGCCAGAGCTGGGGTGGGGGTGGGAGAGAAAGAGAGAGAGAGAGAGAAAGACAGACAGAGAGAGAGAGAGACAGAGAGAGAGAAAGAGATGGAGAGAGAGAGAGACAGACAGAGAGAGAGAGGGAGGGAAGGAGGGAGGGAGAGAGAGAGAGAATATAGCAACAAGGGTGGTCTGTGTGAATTCAGGGGGCAAAAAGAGAGTCATAGATCAAGAACCTACAAGTTTTCCTATAATATTGTCAAGAGCAAAGAAATACTGAGTCTGGAAAGCACAGTTATCTGATCACTAAAGTAAATGACTTTAAATATTCATTTATTCCACAAGAATCTCTTGACTATATATGATGTTCTTCATGGTGTTTTAGGCAACAAAGATACTCATGATTAAAACAGACAAAAACTACATTATAGGTGGGATAGAAAGAAAAGAAACAAAATACATGGGCAAAATATTTAACTATGTTATGTGATGATGGATGTTACTAAAAAAATAATAATAGACAATAATGAGGAGGGGAGAGGGATACAGGTTGGTCAAGGAAGACCTAACAGAGAAGGTGACTTGAAATAAAATCCTGTTGGTAGTGAGAGCAGTGATGTGGATTCTTGATGCTAAAAACAAAAAACAAAAATAACAGCAATGTTAAGTGATGTGGGGGGCAGGGGGTGGGGTGTGGGCTGAAACACACTGATAAGACGCTGGGTTCATCCAAAAATAATTTGTGAAGAGTCACTGGCCAGGAACACACAGCAAGTTTATTAAAAGCAGAAATAGCTAGCTGAGGTGCTCTAAGGGGCTAGAAAGGTTACAGCAAGAGAATACACATTCGTGCATGTGTGGGAACTAAATTGCCTGCCTCTCACACACAGGCAGGATGGAATCTGTGTATATATATCAGGGTTAGGGACTTTGGGCATGTCCAGGTTACTTGAAAAAAAAAAAAAAAAAAAAAGAGCATCTATGGGTGTGTGTCCTAGATACAGGGTGCTAAGCTGAGATTCCCCCTGAGGTCTCTCTCAGGTTTTGCCAGTTAGTTTACTATTCATGCATCTGCATACTGCCTGGCAGATTCCAAGCTATGCTGTCCAGTATCACTAAGGCCCTGGGATCCAAGCAAGTCTGGTGTGTTTAAGAAACAGCAAGAGCATCACTATGTCTGGAACATACTGCATGATGGGAAAAGAGAAATAACTCAGCCTAGTATGTGTAAGGCCTTGTAAGCTATTGCAAAGAATTTGGCTTTTACTCTGGGAGAGATGGAAATCACTGGAAAGTTCAGAACAGAGGATAAATATGATTTGTCTTATCTTTTTACAGTGTTACTTTAGGTAAGACATAAACTAGAGGGAGGAGTATGTAGAGAATATAAAGGAGTAAATAAACAAGGAGCTACAATATTCCTGGTACAAAATAATGGTGGCAAGAACCAGCATGGAGCAATAGAAATGGTGACAAGATGTTGGACTATTTTGATGGTAGTACTGACAAAAATTGAATGATATGTAAGAGAAAGTGAGATATCAGGAATAACTTCAAGGCATGCCCTGGTGAAATGGTGGTTAGATCTTCCATCTCCAAAGAAGCGCAGTCCACATACATCCAGGGGACCCAGGTTTGTATCCCGGGTCCAGGAGGAACAACCAGTGTGAACAACTAAGCAAAAATAAAATGAAAAGCTTCTTCCTTCTCTTCCTGTCTGCTTGTCACTCATTCCTTCTGCCTGCACCTTTACTTAAAAAAAAAAAAAAAAAGAAAGGGTGATTTCAAGATATTTGGCATGATCAACTGTCAAGGAAGAATTGCATCTGAGGTAGGATAACGTGGGAGAAGTATATTTGTGAAGCCGAGAGTATTCATAAGACTTTTCTGTGGCAGAGGCAAACAGTTAAGAATCTCCATCTCCATTGAGTCCATGCTCACCAGGAAAGGTTTTTGATGAATGTAATCTGCCCAGTGGATAGCAAATACAATACTTTAATCATAAGATGAGCTTATCTTCTATCTCTTTAAAGACATTGTTTCATTGACTGATTACTTGTTAAGTCTATGATCATTCTTATATTCATTTCACTATATGAATGTGTTTTATTTTCTCTTTCTTAATATTTTTCTTTATCCCTAGTCTTTGGCAATTTAATTAGTGTGTGTATATGTTTTCCCTATAAACATTTAATAAAATAAATTAATTATTAAAATTTTAACAGAGAAAAAAAGCAAAGTCAGGTGACTTCATTTAAAAAATTCTATCAAACATTTAAGCAAAAAATAATACTATGCTACATATGTTAGGCAGCAGATAGCCATGAGCAGGGAGTTAGGAAGGGGAGAGAAGACAACGACACACAGGTGCAGGCTGACAAGACCACAGGCATCAGCGCAGACAGGGTTAGCAAGAGCCAGATTGAGGCCATAGGCAAACTGCAGACAGGGGGCTCCACCAATCAGCGATTTTAGAAAAGAGGAACCAGAGCTGAACCTTACAGGCTGGTCCCAAATGGCATGCAAAGCAGGTGCAAAAGGGTTCACCAAAAGGTTCATTATATGCTCATTATAATGAAATTAGCATCGCCATTTTGACCCTCCTTGTGGGCAGTCGGGGAGACTGTGGGTACCACGCAGGGACAGAAACTGAGTTAACAAAACTCTCCATCGCCTTCCAGGAAAAACCTGCCCTGATATACCCCCAGGAGGAACCAAGGGTGAGGAACTCAGCCAGAACCCCCAAAAGGTCCAAACTCCTAGAATTCTGGGTCAGCTCTTCTGGGAATGACCACCCTCGACCCTTGAGGGTGTACTTTTGCTTTGCTCACCATTTCACCCTGTCGCTTTACCACTTTGCCAATAAACTTCACTGTTTGCTTACCTCTGAGTCCTTTTGAAATTGTCATATGTGCTTGTGTCATGGGGGGAAATCTCCCCCAGAACACAAAAACCTGGCGAAGGTAAAACCCCTCGCAGTATCATACTCTCTTGGAGATGTCTGAAGATGAGAAAATATTTCCCAAAACATTTTATGTGGCCAGTGTGACCCAGATACCTAAGCCAAAGTAAAAACAAAAAACAACAAATCAACATCCTTCATGAACATAAATACCAAAAAACTCAAGAAATTTTTGGAAATCTAATCCAGCAATATACAAAAAGGGGTAATACATAATAACCAAGAAGGATTATTCCAAACATATAAGGTTGGTTTCATATTCAAAAATCAGTCAATAGTGTAATTTGTCACATTAACCTAATAAAATATACATCATCATCCCAATAGATGCAAAAAAAAGGACTCATGATTAAAATATATTTTAAAACCATCAGAAAACTAGCAATAGAAGATGTACCTATCCAATCCTCTAACTTTACACTTACTGATGGAAGAATGAATGTATCCCCTCTATTAATGGGTTTAAAAAGGTAAGGATTCCAATCTCATCACTATTATTCAACACTAGTAATCCTAGCCATAGCAGTGTAGGGGCCAAAACAGAATACCCCAAGTCTCATAATTGGTCTCTTGCAAGATAGTGGAGAACAACCTCATAGGCAAAGGAGTTCTTCTAACCCTTCAGGTCTTCTTCCCTTAATTAAAGAAGTCATCTGCTACCCTCTGGGCATCCACTCTCCCCTTAACTCAGAAATGGTTTTTTGTCCCTATCCCTCTAGAAGAATGTGGTTTGGTAAGGTCTTAATCCAAAAGGTAGTTTGCTATAAATAGTCCCCTCTGTCTAAGAAACTTTCTCCTAGACACTAGTGATCCCTTCCTCTCTCCCCAAACATCCCAGGCCCCCTTTCTGTGCCTTAATACAGGATATAAATCATCAGTCTGACCCACTACCTCAGAATTTATGCCATACAAATTCTCCATATGTATTCATTAAATTTTGGCTTTTTCTCACTAATCGTGCTTAAGGTTAATTTGTTCCTTCATCCAGCCTGTGAAGAACCTCAGAAAAATGTGGGAACTTTTCCTTTCACCCCCACAGCATCAAGGTGAGAAAAGGAAATAAAAGGCACACATACAAAAAAGAAAGAACTAAGTTACTAAACAATTTTCGGGGGTGGGCATGCCTCTAGAACAAATAAGACAGTTTAAAAAGGTCTCAAGATCTAATGCCAGTTTAAAAAAATCAAGTTTGTTGTTATATACTAACAATAAACAGTTGAAAAATGAATTTTAGATATCCTTTAAAATAGTAACAAAAACCATGAATTATTTATAAATAATTTATATGCAGACTTGTACAATAAATGCAAAAAATTGTACAAAATAATATGGAAACTAGGGAAGATCTAAATAAATGAAGAAATATACCATATTAATGAATCATTAAACAAATATTATTCAGGTGTCAGTTCTTCCCAAATTGATCTATCGATTCAAATCAATCTCAATTAAAATTTCAGAGAGTTTTCTTTTACAGACACTGATCATTCTAAAATGTGTATGGAAAATCAGAAATTAACTAAAATAGAAAAAACAATACTGTATATAAATATTCAGAGTAGTATTATTCACAATAGTTAAAAGCCAGAGGTAAATGGATAAAATATGTGTATATATCAATACAATAAAATATTGTAAACATAAAAATAAATAAACTTATGTGAGACAACATTACTGAATCTCAGAAACAATTTGATGAGCAAGAAAATCAGCCACAAAAAAGTATATGTTATAAGTTTCCATTTATATGAAACTTCAGGGAAAAAAATAGAATCTATAATGAGAAAACCTAAGGTGGAGAATAGGACATGGGAAGTTACTGGAATTGGCACAAGTCACTCTTAGGGGTAATGGAAAGCTCCAATTTGTTGACTGTGTCTAATGTTTCACAGTTGTATACATATGTCAAAACTTATCACTGTCTTCATTTAAAATGGGTCCATTTTATTATAAAACTTATACCGTGCCATTGATTTCAAAATCAATTAATTCACAAAACTGATCAAGGTATTAGTTCCTGTTCATTTAATTTTGGTAAAGTTATCCCCCTCAGTTTACTCAACTTATAAAACTGAGAAAACTGAGTTTCCAGATGTTTGAAGCGAAGTATTTGATACTGTATAATGGTATTATACTAAAAAAGATTCCACATTTTAGACTTGATAGTATCCATTTCTGAGTTCTATGTGCTACGATTCTCTGATGTTGGGAATAACAATAAAGGACAGTAAATGTCACGATGTCCCTCATCACAGGATACTGAGAGCTGTAGACAACCATGGAACTTCACCAAGTCCCCGCACTTTAAAGATATTCTTTCTGCTATGATTAGACAGCAATTGAGAGACATTCCATAAGGGAGGCTAAGAGAAGGATGCAGTTTTAACACTTTGTTTAAAAAGTTATAAACATGCAATCTTCTCAAAATAAGCCCACCACTACATTCTGAATATATCTGAACATAGGTGATTCATCTTGAGAACCATTCTCCTCAAGCCATAACTATGATATTGCAAATCTCAACAACAAAACTCAGACTTCCAAGACTGTGTCCTGATTCTATTTGTCAAGAGTCTCTGCCTCTACTCCCTCATCGACAAAATGTGAATGGTAAAGTACCCTCCTCATGGGTTGGTAGGCAATGTAAATGAGACTGTGGGAAGTGTTTTTAAGGCACAAGGCATACAGGAAGACCTCAATAAATGCTATAGCTTGTTGCCATGTATCACTGCTATTTTACAGTTATTACATACTACTAAAATATTTAGAACAGTGATCACAGCAATAATGATCAGTTCTGTTGCCCAACCATATCAGAAAACGTTATGACTGTTAACAGAAAATTGTTTGTTTTTAAATCCATAATATTAAATGTGCTCAACATAAATCTGTTGTCATATTGCCATTTTATTATAATTTTTCCACATTTAGTCAATATAGAAGAAAGTTGTTTACAATATACAAAGCTTATATAGACTTTTTTGTCTGTAACTCTTAAGTAACGGTTTTCATGTATTGGTATATTTTATTAGGCTTATCTGATGAAAGCTAAGAAATTGCTAATAACACCAATATCTTATAAAAGGATAAAGAAGAAGAAGAGGAAGAGGAAGAAGAAGGAAGAGGAGGAGGATTCCATTTTATCGGGCTCACTAGACCTATAAATAAAATCAAATGTAAATGAAATCATTGACAAGCACCAGAGAAGCAGCTAGAGCTATACAGCTGTCAGAACTCTGCTCGTCAGAGTCAGCTACTATTCAAGAGCCTTGAAAATGTAATAAGGGCAACAATGACCAAATCTGTAAGTATTTTCTCCTTTGTTTATTTATAGCTATATTATTAGCAACTTGAACACCCCTAGTAATGGTAACTGCTCAAATATCATGGTATAAAAACATAAAATATCTTAAAATTGAATTAATTTGCCATAAGAAACAAAGGAAAAAAGATTTCTCATTATCAGTGGTTCTCATGAAATGTTAGGCACCTCAGCTAGTTAGAATGTATGGCAGAGCCTCCAGATGGTGAGAAGACTGACAGCCAGGCACTTGAAAGGTAGAGAAAACAGCGTGTTATAGCAAGCACCAGTGCTGGCTCAGGGGTATTGTTACCCAAAGCTGAGCAACTGAGGGTCTAGGGGAGCAACTTTTATACTCTAAGGTAATGATTCATCTCCTTGGCTACATGTGGTTTCTACTGGCAACTCTTATAAGTTATGTACAGCTGCAGAGTAGGGAGGCTATGCTTGTTTATCTTTAGTCACAATAACAGGACATAGCTGCCGTCTCCGTAGTACGATAGCAGGAGGTAGCTACAGTCTCCATAGTACCATGAAAAATTCCTGGCAAACTAACTTTTGCATTGGGGTCATATCTTCTACCACAGGAAGACAGTTGTGAACAGATGATGATTGGAGGATATGACTCCAAGGTCCACTCTACACTGTCATTCTTTGACTGTTTACTATCAACTGTTACCTGGGTATTGTCAATATGTCATATGTTAATCTCAAAACCAATGACTCCAAAATAAATCTTTACCTTTTATCCTGTATCTTCTCCATCTAATTTTTGCTCATAGGTTCACCAATTAATCCAAAATCAAAACCCCATAAACATTACTTTGCTCACTCTTTTATTCCTATTGTCCAACTTCAATTATTTCAAGACCTGTAAATTCATTTTTATAACATCAATTTTATAATATCCATTAAAGGCATACCTTCTTTTCCAATCCCCTCTAACATCAAATTATTTATTCTACAATACTACAATAATCTCTTTAATGAGCTTTTGATTTAAGTTTATTAGATCCATATTTGATAAAATAGTTTTTAAACAAAATAACACCTTTACTGCTATACTGGTTAAAAACATTTAATATCTACATAACCCTTCTTAAATAAATTAATTTGAATTTCTTCAACCTAGCATTCAAGTCCCTCCACAATAATGTCATTTCTCCTTTCTTCAATGGTTGTTTCTTCACCATGCCACAACTAAACAGCACTGTTTATCTCCAAACGCATCTCACCTGTGTTCATTTTAGTCTCTATCTAAAATTCTGAAATCTTATCTTGCGTCCATCTGTGAGATATAAAATATCTAAAATTAAAATATTCAACCCAGTCTACTGAAGCTTGATGTCAAGGACCAAGACCTATCCCTCCTCTCCCTGTGCTTTTCTCTTGCTAGAACTAAATAAAAGAGACTCAAAGAGACTCAGTCATAGACATTCATCCTGGCTTGAGTTTTTCTAGGGAGAAAGAGCTTGTACACTTGCCTTAAATTGTGTGGAGTTGATATAACTCCTAAAATTATTGGATATGTGACAAAGAGCCTGAAACCCTTTCCTGGAAAAGAGACTTTAAAGACGGAAAACCCACTGCAGTGGCCAGACCAGTTAGGCTGTAAAAAATCATAGTACAGTGTACTTTGAAGAACAAAATGGGAGTCCTCTTCCTGATTCACTGAAACTTTGGAAGGCACTGGAGAGGACCTAGGAGTTTCTCATTATTCATGTCACAGGATACCCATTCCAAGAAGAGAGGTGCAGAACTCAAGAAAGATTTGACTTCCCTAACTGAAGGGGCTATGGGGCAAAAGAAGTAGTGTAAAGCTGGCCACTACCCAAAGAAAACCCTGCACAGCATCACTGGGGATATCCCTCTAGATGACAGAGGTCACCCCAATCTGTCAAAGCCAGGACAGACTACAATGACAGCAGGGGCACTTTCCAGCATCACGGATATGAGACCATTTATCCTACAAAATCTCAACTTCCTTATTCCTTCATTCTGCCCACCTTTCTTCAAACCAAACAAGGTGAATGTCAGAGTAAAAGCAAAGAAAGTCCGAGGTAGACCATACCTCACTCATGTAAGAAAATCAGGGTTATAGTCTTAGCCTACTTCACAGAAGGAAGCCTTGATTCAAATACGACAGTAAAGTTTAAACTAAACTAAAATTTAATAACTGAAAAGACTGGAGAGCTACAGAAACTATCCAAGGTGTCAACACGTTAAGGGGTACTAAAAGGAGATTTACATAGCGGAATTTAAAATGTTTTAATTAAATTTTAAAAAATTAAATGAAAATGAAAATTAGATTAAATTAAGAAGAATGTTTTAATGCTATAGTGATCAGATATCCTCAACAAGTCATTCAAAATTGTTTACAACTATGGAAATAAATATGTCATATAAGTTTACTTCTGAAACTGTCAAAGATATGAGATTAGGTATTAGATTCTGAGATGTTACCCAGGTAAAGAGAAACTGTCTGAAATATTAATTTAAAACAATTTGTCATGGCATAGAAACCCAGAGCACAGAAAGGGTATGTGGAGAAGCCTCTTAGAAAAATGGGGGTAGAACTTTCCACTGCAGTTGGAAATTCGAAAGCTGGGCCTGTCTAGGCTGCTGGCTGTCCTTTCATATGTAAACTACAGTCCACAAAAGTGATACAAACTTCAACAAAAGTACTCCTAAACAGAACTGCTTTACAGATAACTTTCACCTCAGAATTCCTTTGTATTTCTCTAATAAAAACAACTAGTCCACAGCATCTGGAAAGCTGCTCAAGTGGTCACATCATCTTACTTTTTTGAGCCAACAAGCAGAACAGAGTGTCCTGTGATTCCCCTCTGCTTCTTTTTATTTCCCTTTATATTGTCATTGCTAATTTGTTAGTGAAGCATAACTTATCCAAAGCATAATTATTGACTCAATATTTATATATTACAATATTTATATATTGCAAAATGATCACACTATAAGACAGCTAATATTCATCATCCTGCATAGTTATGAGTTTTCTTGTGAGAAGAACTTGTTTTAGCATCTTTCATATGTAATACGTCATTATCGCTAGTCACAATGCTATATATTACATACACAAGACAGATATTTTATAACTGGAAGTTGGCATCTTTTGACCTTCATCCATTTCACTTACCCTCTATGCCATGTCCTTAGTAATCATCTATATGGAGCTTGATTTTTTTTTTGGTTTTAGGTAAATAAGATCATATAGAATTTATCTTTCTCTGATTTATTTCACTTAGCATAATGCCTTCAAGATCCAACCATGTTGTCACAAGTGACAAGATTTTATTGATTTTTATAAACATGTTATATATATGTGTGTATATATATATCACATCTCCTGTATGTATTGAATATACATATAGATGATAGATAGATATTGATAGACAGATAAACTCTTTTTTGCTTTATTCATCCATCAAGAAAACTTAGGTTGTTTCCATGTCTTCACTATTGTAAATAATGCTACAATGAACATGGTTGGGGGTACAGATATCTTTTTGAATTGGTGTTTTTGTTTCTTCAGATCAGTAATCAAAATTGGAATAATTTGATTATATAAAGTAGTTAGATTTTTAATTTTCATAGGAACTCCATACAGTTTTCCTTAAAGTTGCATGAATTTACTTCCCCACCAACAGTAAACCAAAGGTCACTTTTCTCTATATCCTTACCAATACTTTTTTTTTAAATCTCCATTTTTCATTATTCTTCCAAATAATGTAATTCGAGGGGCAATAATTTGATATTGAAGAAAGCAGCTTTTTGGTTTTTATCACTAAACTATCTTGGAACAAAACTCCTATAATAAAACAGATTACAAGAAACCTAAAATAGTTTTTGTTTCGTTTGTTTCCATTTTTCTGAATTTCAAATCCAACTCAAAATGAGTTTGCAAACCATTTTGGCTGCCAAGCTAATAGTGATGAGTAAACTAGTTTAACTGGAAACCTTCCATCTGTCTGAGAAAACACAATGGTCTCTAAGGTTCCAGTTCTGAGAACACACTTCTTTGGTAATGTTAGGACCCATCATCAAGGCAGTGCCAAACTCTCCATGTATACTACATTCAGTCCTCTTTAAAAAGAAAATACTTTCATTTGGACTGCCTGGCTAAATTGTAGTCTATATGAAAGCATATGAAAGCATTTTCTTTCTCATTCTATTATCTCCCTACAGTCTATTACAAGAATTAATATCCAATGAGTGCTCTAATGCGATTTATTGTTTTAGTTGTCTTACCCATAAGGCCTAAGTCCACGTTTATACAGTGATTTGAATGCAAGATGCCAGGCACTTCAGAAGTAACAAGTACTATGATTATATAATGAAGACATGTAGATAAGCAATGTTTGCGTTAATGCAGTTAGATAGTGCTTTGTTTCCCTCAAGATCAAATGAAAAATAAATAAATAAATAAACTCAACTACCTGAAACATAAAAGAAAAAAATCTAAGATATGGCACACCCTTGTGGGTTATGTAGCTGAGATGGCTGGGGTTTGGACCATGCAAAGCCCAAGGATTTGGATTTGAACCCTGGAGTGTAGAAAGAAAAGAAAAATAAACAAATAAATAACAATGCTTCTTCCTCTCCTCCCTCTCTTAGAAAGAAATCTAAGCCATTCACTCATATAACAAGTCTTACATGACAACTTCATTGCCAGAATTGCTTATAATTGTCTTACTCAGACTTGTAGCACATTCCAGAAATAGACAAGTAATATTAAATTTTATCAAGTGCCATTTATGGAGATATGCCATTTTTAGTATAATTATATTTGACTGAAAGGAAACTTTAAATTACAGTTTCAAAACATATACATGTATCCTTAGAAAATTGGAAAGAAGTATGCTTAGGTACAAAATTACTTATCTGCTAATGCAAGAAAAGAGTAGACTTGAGAAATATATATCCTATCTTTGAACATGCAGTAACTCAAAAATAATCCCAAAAAGTGATTAGTAGGAGGTATTTTCTGATTAACTTTTAATTTTACTTTTCAGATGAAGAAGCTCAAGTTTAAATAAACAAGCCCTAAGAAAAATGGATAGGAAGTTGAAAAAGCTGAAAATCAAAAATATAGCTCACATTTTTTAATAGCGAACCTGAGATGTTAAATCTCATGGCCTCCTCTGGCTTTAGTAGTAGGAAATTTTCATGAATTCTTTTAATATCTGTACCTTGGGGAAGGAAAGGGCAAATTTCCCTATCTAGGAATTATGGAAATTATCTTACCACCAAAGAGTAAAAGCAAATGATTAAGGAGAAGGCAGTAAAAGAATCTTTCAAATATCTTCCTTGAGACTTTCCTAGCAACTTTGCAAGTGTTCTCAGAATGTTTCTGGTTTGTAAGAAGCTAGGTTTTCTCAGCTTTGCTGTTATTGGCAACTATACCCGAGAGTCTTCAGAATTAGCACTAGATTCCTAGCATGACAGATAAGCTTGACCTCTGACTTTACAGAATTTGCAATCCAGTAAAACTCAATAAACATCTGCTCAATTAAATATTATTTCTTCTTATGGTTTGCTTAAATATTCCCACTCATTTCCACTTCATGCATGCTTGCACCTGGCATGTCCAATCCTCTCCTCCACATTTACCCAAAATAAATGTGTCCTTAAACTCAGCCCATATTCCACCACACTTCCAAGCTTTACATGAGTATTCTCATCCACACTGACCTCAATAAAAATTAAGCCCACTGCTATCTTTCCTTCCTCAAATAATTCATCTTTCTGACCTTAGCACAACCTCCTCCCCATGCCCCTGGTACAAAATCCCTGACTCAGTTTTGTCTATTCTGTTTATGCCTTCACTCATTCTCACACCTCATTAGGTGTCAAAATTCTGCCACTTCTGCCTATACAATACCACTGAAACCTGTTCCTTCCTCATTCGTTCTCACTGCGTTTATCTCTGTTTAGTCTCTCATTATTTCTCACCAGTCTATTGCTACAGTAGATATCTTTCTTCAGCCCTGTCCCCATTTCATTTCATTCCAAGTTAAGCTTCCATTACTCATAAAACACATATTTCTTCACTACCTCAAGGATAAGTCTGGACTTCTCCCTTGACCCATCTACTTTCTTAAACCTGTGTTCCTGCTGCTCTTTTGTGTAAACTAACAAATGTTATGTCACAAATACACCCTCAGCCAATGTCTTTGCTCCTGCTGCTCCCTCTACCCTTTCCCACTATTATTAAATTCCACCACAGTTGTGGTTCTCTTTCACAATTACTTTTTTTTTTTCTAAATCATTCCTCACATTCTTTTTCTACATATAACAGAGAATTCTTCCTCAGAAGCTGCATGGTACTTTATAGTGAATTATGATGGAGTATATTTTGTCTTACGTTTTAGTTGTTTGGGTATTTATTATGTCACTCAATTGGACTAGAGACCACTGAGAGTTACCTTTTGGGTCATTTGTAGAGTGACTCATCTGTTTTACCTTTTGTTCATTTTTCATATTTGAATTAAAATAGTTGATCATAGCACAATAACAAATACTTCTAGGCCTATACTCAACACTACAACAGTCCTTAATATTGAGAGACATATATTATTTATTGGTGTATTTTTGTGCCTAGAATATAGTTAGTGTTCAACAGTATCTTGCATGAATGGATTAACACAACAACTTGAAAATATTTCCTTAATGCATCAACTTAATTAAATCATCTATTTCACTTATAGCCAATATCGTCTTAAAAATAACTTCCCTATGATTTTGATGGTGCAAGATTCCTCTTCATGACTACATAGAAATGAAAGATTAGATTTTGTCTTCCTAATTATATAATGGGCATTTGAAGAAAGATACTGGTATGCATTTCATTATTCCCCTTCATTATAACATTTCATATATAATGATCATCAATAAATGTTCATTAGCTGCTTGATGTGTTAATTATTCGGTTAGGGTAAGAAACAGAGAATAACCCAAAACGAAATTTCTCTGGTATAATAACAAGCCAAAACAATTTTTTTCCTAATTTTAATCGATGAATTAAAACCCCTGCATGCTACACTATCTTTAAAAGCAACATAAACTCTCGAGAAAATTTAAACCAGAAAGTAAACTAGAGAGTATTGATTCCTTATAATCTGCTGGATTTTGAGTCCTCTCCAAGTGAACAATGTATTCTCAGATATCTAATACCACTTTCCATACGATTCAAAATCATTCCAAGTCTCCCTTAAAGTCATCTGTGACTTCACATTAAGAACCCTTCTTAAAATCTCAAGTTGAAAAAAAATCTGGTTCGAGTTCAGGTGTACTACTTGTCCAAGATCACACAGGTGGCTAACACTTTAAATGCAATGCTGTTGTTTAAATACTGTTAAATGAGTTGCTTCCTAATATATTCAGGAGACTCTACATTGGTGTTCTCTTACATTTACAAAAATTTTGAGCCCAGATATGATTCAACTTAGAGATTTAAAAATCTTAAGTTTTTGACTCTTGCAACAAATACTGGATTCAACACAAGTAGATATTGATTGCTTTTTATGTGTTGAGCTTTGTGCTATGTGCTAAAAGTAAGGAGATGAATAATACACATACAAGAAAACAAAGCTAGCCATTTCATCTGTCCTTGGAGACAGGAAGTATGTCTAATTTATCCAGTGCCCAGTACAGTGCCTGGTAACTAATGAGCATTCCTTAGGTATTTGTTTAATACAGTATAAGAAATGGAACATTCCCTTAAATACCTTATATTTTCTGGAAACTTCTTTTTCATTGTTATCTCGATTTTTCCAGACTTAATCATAAATCTGTTGCTTTGTTTTTTAGCATTGTCACTGCTTATTAGAATACAGGAAAATGCTAAATGCTATAATTCTTAAATGTCATATGAAAATATTTTTTGTAAAACTAATTAGGTATTATTTGTGTATTTGTTTATAAAGTTCAGCTATGTTTTCTTTTTTTAATTTTATTGAAGTAACATTGAATAATTAGGGACATTTAAAGTGTTCATCAGTGTAAATCAACAAATACAATTTTATTTTTAAATGTTTACTCTTTCAAATCAATCATTTTAAAATATGTTACTATAACTATAATTCCTATTTCACACTTATTTTAAGGAATTTACATTCATTTGCTTGTTATAATTTTCCATACTTCATATTTTAAAAGACATTCTTATCATATTTGCTTAGGAACAATAAACCTAAAAAAACTGTTAGCCAGATTTTAAGGTTAGATCTCACAGTCTTGCTTTCTATTAACTTCAGTAATCATCTTTTTCCCCATGTATTGTAATTTACACATATACTACCTTAGATTTTCTTATTTCTTTTAAATTTTCCTATCATTAAAATCACAGAAAAATATTGCACCTAATAAAAGAATTCAGACCCAATCATGAGAAGCTGAAGGTAAAAAGGATAGGAATTTTAATATAGCAATTTTAACTTCAGCTGTTAGTTATCCCCAAATCCTAGAGGATACAATAAAATTCAATATTTTACATATGCCTACTGTCCGGTACTGCTAGTTACAACTAATTTTCAGAAATAAGTTATTTTCCCTACTACGACCTTCATTATCCAGCAATTAAATCATACAAAGCATTTATTAGTATCAAGGTCTTGATTCCATAAAAACTTTTCCTTATACTTGTCATTTTTAAAGTAAGACAAATCCAAGAGCTTATAAATCAGTAGGAATGAGTAACATTACAGAAGCTTTATCAAGCATGCAATAAAAATAGAATTTTCCCCTTTTTTCCTATTAAAATAAATGGAAGAGACTGCAATTAAAGTAAACTGATATTGCAAAATCATCTCTTAGGGTTAGACCAATCACTAGCACTCTCAGCTCTTACAACAAAGAAATGGAAAAAAAAATAACTGCAGTGTTCTAGAGGAGGAAAAATCAGTGGGACTAAAATGTAAATGATACAAACAAAATTATTTCTAAATTAGGCATCTTATTAAATCTTGAAAGTGTGTCTTTTTGCGGTAGTTTTTATTTCCATGTAATATACAATGTCATCCTCCACAAATAAGAGGCAATTAAATTTCTTGTCATTGTGCACATTTTTAATGATCTAGACTACAGCACAAAATATCAAAAAATACCTTACCTGTTTTGAAAAACAATGTCAGTCGGTCAGTTCTTCAGCACTTTAAATACTAACTACATACAAAGGCTTCACTGGTTAGAGAGAGATTTCTAATTAGAACAGAAAAAGAAATCAAGAGGAAAAAACTTCGCACAACTATGTATATCTCATTCAATATAGAAACAAAAAACACGTATTTCATTTTTATGATGATGTTGTATATCTAAAAGGAAAAAGACATCAGAAAGGTAAATTATATTGGATGTGATTAAAGCAAAATCATCCCAGCAAGGTTTTCCATGGCTTCTACCTTACAATCTGGTCCTCAAGCTACTGCAGCAACTAAGAGAGAGAATCTTTATCCCTGGAAATCAGATCTGAGAAATACTACTTCAGAGACTGTCCATTTAAATGAGACAAGCTCATTTCCTTTTACGTAAGTAGATATTTCATGTAGTCTATAAAGAATAGGCAAGTTCCTTTGCTCGAATATATATATACATGTGTATATATATGTATATGTACATAAACACATACATACATATATACACGTGTAGGATATCAATCACTATGGTCGTATAATGACAGAGAACTGGTACTGACTGGCATATGGAACTTAAAAAGTATGCAATAAACATTTGCAGCAACTGATCTCTTTTACATTATGAGTAAATTCTACCCAGAAAATACTGTGGAAATTCAGAAGGAAATATTCTCTTTGAGTATTCTGGAATGCGCTTTTAGAATCATTAGTTTTTGCTCTTCAAGCTCCACGAAGATTCTTAAACAAAGCAGTCTCTTATGAGAAAAAGTGAACAGAGAATGAATAGTCAAGCATACTCCTTTACTTTCATCAAACCCACAGACTCCATCACAGATAAGCCTTTAGGCATCGCTGTCTAAAATATACAGTAAATAAATAGTATCTTTTAGGTAACAGTAGAGATAGAGATGAAGTTGGTGAATGGCATAGCTAGAGAAATACAAATAGAAAGATGAAAGAGATAACATCGGAAGTGTAATAGTATAAATTATTCAGTGCTAGAGCAATAAGCCTTAGAGATCACCTGTTCCAACCACTTCACTTCATCTGAGAAACTAGACCCAGCGAGATGAACTGTTTAATAGAAAGATAACAGGCTACTAAACAATAGAGTGAGCCCCTGCTAGCCACTCAACTGTCAAATGTAGTCAATATCACATGGGGGAAAGGAATTCGTGATATGAAAGGAATACTAGGACCAGACAATAAGCTAACAGAGTAAGGTTGACCAGGTATAGGACACTGGGATATGGTGGGGATGATGGGGAGCTGGACTGTGTCTGACCCATAAAGAGAGTAGCACTACTTAACTCAAGTGGATTTTTGCTTGTGATAATACAGGTTTGTTATTAATGGATATACTGAATTTTCAAGAGAAGTCAGAAATTCAGATTTTTCGTGGAAATCCCCTGATCTTTCATTTTTGAAAATTCAAGCTTTTAAACTTCCATGTAGACCTAACTCATAGGCAGCTAAGACACTGCCTGTAGACAGCCAGCTCATGAACTCTGGTCTACAGCAGTGTAAATGTTCTTAGAAAACATGTTAGATGTGGCCAACCAGGTGGGAAAGGGATGTCCCTAGTAACCCCATTAAGATAACCAACAGATTTCTGTCCCTGGAACTATTCCGTGAAACCTCTTTAAGATGGGTGGTGTGATTAACCATCATTTTCCCTTGCTCAGCCTTCCCTGAGCAGCCCCTAATTGGACTGCTTCTCCAGAATGACAGATAATCCACTTCATAGCCTTATTTTCTTCTGTAGGTTTGCTGACATGCGGTTTTGCAGATTAAGGTTTTTCTGAGTTAAAAATCTTATTTCTTTGCTCAAAAAATCAGCACTTTTGACAGCAAGTACACTTGAAATGCAAAGGAAGAAGAAATGTCATCTTCAGGAACTTGTGAATGACTCAGGAATTGTTTTGAGAAACTCTCTTTGGAGAACAGAGAGGGATAAGTCCCATATTCAAGCTAAATGTGGTATCTTTTCCTGTGGCTTGCCTGTATGAAACAGCCAAGGAAGGACAGCAGAAAGGATGAAATAGCATCTCAAACTCACACCCACCCATATGCACTGGTTCCTCTCATCTTGATTATTTTAAAATTCCTGCTGACCTTGTCAACCACTTATTCATTAAACAAATATTGTTGAACACCAATAATAGTGAACATAGCAAAATCTATATCCTCAAGGACCTTAAATTTTAGAATCAGAGAGATATTATAGATGGCTAGTAAATGTTTAACCAAGTGTTTTCCAGAGCAAAGCCTCTCATTTGTGGCATTTGAGGATTTATGAGGCATAAATGCTCCTTCTACAGCTGATTTCAAGCTACCAATGAGACATCTCTGAACTCACAGCTGGAGAGATGTTCAACAGAGCACTATTATGTTTCTACCATGCAGATATGATAGATACAAATGACCTCAAGAGAATAAATAATAGTAAAACGTAACAAAGTACTTACTGAGGAAGTTTTGAGTATTACCTAGTTTTTGATAATGTATTTTATTTACATAATTTAATTTTTAATATTGTCTGTGTTTAACAACTGGTTCCAAAAATTTCAGAGAAAAATGATTTTGTTGGTCTACTGCAAGCTGCAAGATGGCTCCAGTACAAGCGCACGTGTGCGCGCGCGCGCGCGCGCACACACACACACACACACACACAGAAACATGAATTTGTACTATAATGCATATAGTGATAAATTAGATGGAGAAAAATAAGAGATTATCCATTGGAAGAAGCCTAATAATCAAAACCTCTGAGGCTAGAAATGACCAATGACACAGTACCTTCTACGACATACCTGTCCAGTGTAACCAATCAAAACTCTAGCACTTCTATGATGCAACTCACTATTTTAGTAACCCATTGCATCCTAGCATATTTCTTACTGAGAGAAAGCATTTACTTTCATTGAGCTAAATTCTTTCTTTCTATAGTTGTGATTTTAAATTGTAATTTGTTAAGGCTTAACAGTTCTACAAATGGGTGCCAAGGATGTTAGAGGCTTCAAAGTCTGCAGAGATGGAAAAACTGAAGATGAAGCCATTCTCCATTATTCTTCTAACAAAGAAGCTGCCCCACTTATCTATTTATATGTTGGGAATATCTGTAAGTTTGCAGTTGAGAAAACCTTTCTAGCAAAACCTGGTTGAAACCCACTGCAACCATTTTTGATTTTATATTTCCACAAATTTATAAATTTTACAAGCAAGGAGGTATATCTGTATCAGTTAGGACACGCTAGATTATGCAAGAATGTCAATGATCCTCAATGTCTAAGTGGTTTAATATAACAAAAGTTTATTTCTCACTCATGCAAACATGCTCCAAGTTCAGGTGACTTTGCTCACTTTAATTTGTCATAGAAAGTCATGGTGTCAATTTAACTTCATGGTAAAAGCAAAGAAGGATATACTTCCAGCGCTCAGGCAGTTATACTAAGTACACCCGCCTAATAACTTTAATCCAAAAAAACACATTTTTCCAGCTTTAAAAATACCACATGACATTCTGGTATTTACTAGTTCTTGATACCACATGACATTCTGGTATTTACTAGTTCTTGCACTCCATTCCCTACTGAAAATCACTGATTGGAGAAGAAGACATACCTTTCCCACCATTTCTGAATTTGACATGTAACTCTTTCAGAGAAGTTGTCAAGTTATCAAGGACTACAATGTCCTGGAACTTAAGGTTACCATCTGAGAATGAAATTTCAAGGGGAAAGGAAAAAAAAACACACAAATGACAAAATTAGTTCTCAGTAGAAATACCCCACTCCAAGAAATCTATACCTGAGTCTATTTGGACTTCCAAGTCCAAACAACGTAACTAGTGTGCATAGCCAGGAAAAGACGCCTGGATACAAAAGAAAGAAAAACAAATTAGCATGTGGCTTGCCAAGCCTCATTCTTGTTATAAGGGTTGAGTGAGGCTCTTTCCATGTTGGAACTACAAGTTATCTTCATGCTTCTTACATATAAACTGATGCCAGAATGCTAGAATATATTTTTCTCTTTTTCTTACCTCTCTCCTTCTTGACTTTTATGTTAAAAATCTCTCAGCTATTTTATCTCTATTTTTGGTGTTTGGGAGTTTCTTAACCATACCTTCTAGAATAACCCACTAGAGCAAGAGTTGGCAAATTACAGCCCATAGACAGTATCTAAGCCACATTTTGTTTTTGTATGACCTGTGAGATAAAAATGGCTTTTATATTTTGAAAGATTTATAAAAATAAAAGCAAAGAAAAATATGCAAAAGTGATCATATATGGCCTGTAAAGTACAATTACTTACTATCTGGGCCTTTTCAGAAAATTTCAGAGTAGAGCCTACTCTGCTCTAGAAACAGATGCCCCATATCCACTGGGTATCCATGGTTCAAGTTTAATGATTCCAAGAAACTCCATCAGAAACCTAGAAGCATGGCCAAAAAAATAATAAAACATACACTACTAACATTATTGTGCAAGGAAGCATCATGAGGACTTCTGGGTATAACTAGGTCTAACAAAGCAGCTTTTACAAAATAAGAAATCTCATGAATTTCTAGAAAATACGGACTTTGGGGAGTAAAGTTGCCCTGTAAGTAAAAAAGTTTGTTCAAATTCCTTAATGGGGTAAAATGAGCAATTCCTTAGTAAACCAGTCTGCCCTTCATGTAGATGAGTACAGAATATTTTATGATATTTAAGATGCAAAATATGAAATTTTAATGAGTCATATTTCCATGAAGATGATTATGTCATCACTTTACAGTATTCACAACCAGTGCCAGAAAGATATAGCACACAAAGAGAATGAGTAAGAAGTTGATGAAAAATCTCAGGGAAAAAAAAATTAAAGGAAAGTCAACTGAAGGTCATGTCAAGACAGGAAACAGAAAACTCACCAAGAGACTACTGAAATTAGATAGATGAGAGAGAGAGAAAGGAGACACAATATGTGACTCAAGTTGAATCAAGGCAGATATATGCTGCTTCAAATAATTGAATGAAGAGCTAACAATAAGACATTTATTATTTGCTTATGCTTAAGTACAAACATAGCATTCCCAGAAAGGGAAAGGAAGGGACAATACCAATGACCTCTCCTCATAAGCCTCTCCCAATCATTGGAAAGCAAATTATCTTTCTCAAAAGGTCCTCAGTTGTCTTTTCCTTAAGACTCTTTGGCCAAAATAGAGTAACAAGCAAATATCTGGCTTTTCATCTCTTAGTGTCAGGGGGGCAAGAGAAAAAGAAACAGTAAGAAATGCTTTGGGGGTCATTAGTCAATCAGGTCTGCTACTAATCTAAATAATATTGGGGGATTCCATGAAAACAATAGCCATAATCTCCTATAATCAGTGTGACAGGCTAGGCTTAACAGACCTTAGGAATCACCCAGACTGGCATTCTAATGATCTGGGCTAGCACTAAGAAGTCTGATTGAACTGGGCATCTGAAAGCTGGTCCTCTGTATTGCCCGCACACCAATGCAACTGGGAGGCTTAAGAAAGCAGCAGCAAAATCACATTCAGGAGCAAGAGAATAAAAAGTTACCAAGAAGAGTTCACTACAAGATAAAATTATAAAATGACAAGAATAGTTTTAATCAAGAAAATGTATTGGCATATGAATTGGGTGGATAAATATCTTTGCTGGAGAGTATATATATGTGTATAATGACATCTCTAAAATATTTTTGAAACATTCATATAGAAATGACTTTAAGAACAATACTTAAGTCACATAGGCAATTCAGTCTTATTCCTTTATATTTCTACATAATTATTTAATATTTTTGTATTCAAAGCCCTGTCAATATTTTTACATGCATTACTACAGTTTTTTTTAATTTTTCATCCCTAATACATTTAAACTGCTTTCTTAAGTAAACTAATTATTAAAGGATTTACTATCTATCATGATTAAGAACTTTTTTCAAAGTATCTTTGCTCTATAGGGTATGTTCTATAGTACAATTTTAAAACTACAGTATATTTTTAAATGTTTATTTAAAAATGTCAGTAATAAAGCTTGTGGTCTTTGATCCTCATACCAAGCATGTAAAAGGTATTCTAATTAGGAAAAAAGGATACATGACTCAGAGGACTCAATTCTAGGAATTGAGTTGACTGGTTTAACAAAAAGGAGAAAAAGGAAGACTAACCCTTCAAGCCTGGGTTCTATTTTTACTCCACAATCACACTCTGATTCACAAAGTATTACTGTCACCTAGCATATACAAGACACAGAGTGGGAATTAATTGATAGAACCACCAGAAAAAAACACATTATCTTGCAATCTTGAAAATGTAAATGAGAAGATAAAGTCCAATAATTCTACTCTGAGCAATGTTCCCAGAGAAGGTGTTCTAGCCAAGAAAAAAATCTAAATATGCACCTACAGGAGAGCAAATAAATAAACTGGTTTATAGTCCTACGTTACTAGAGTGGAATACCACGCTAAATGAACCGCAGTTTTCAACATCGGCATGGATGAATATCAAGAACACAGTGGAGAATTTTAAAAGGTAAGTAAAGCAGATTATATACAGTCTGACAGCATACACATAAAGTTAAAAGATATTTAATCATTTATTGTTTGGGAAGGAACATTTCTCTAATAAAACTATAATTAAAACTAAGGGAAAGACATAATATCCAGAATACAAATTGCTCTTGAGGGGAGAAAGAGAAATGATAGCGTAAAAGTACACAGCGACTTCTTGTGTGATCATGTCCTGATTTTTCTGAGCTGAATGGAATCCAAACCAAGTCATTTTATTATAGTATACCTTAGCTTGTATTTTATATTGTGCTAATTATTCAGTATCTTTGAAAATTTCATAATACAAAGCACAGATACTTAAACCCAAATGTATCTAGGGAAAGGTTTCAGGAGTGGTATTTTTAAAAGGGCCCACAGAGGACTCTCATATATGCCAAGAATGAGAACCATATACTAGGAAGCAAAAATAGCAAGCAGTCCATAATTCTAGGTTGTGGACTAAGAAGTATAAAATGACACTCAATTTTGTGCTGTTTCTAGAAAGAGAAATATGTATCATTACCCTAAAGATAGAATTCAGAAGGGGAAGTGGACCAGGGAAAAGAACTATGGACAAGATAAATTTAAAGCACAAGTCACGGCAAGACCAGTTGCTGAAGGGAAATGTATAAAGCAGTAATATTTTAGTTTAATTTGGTTTAACTGGAAAACTTTTATCTTTCTAAACACCAGGAATAAACACTATTATATAGACTCTACAGTACTTTCCAGGAAAATGTTTTTTTTAAGTTTTTTCTTTTTAAGTTATTTGAGAGTGTTTTTGTAAATCATTGACAGGATTAGAACTTACCAATCTTTCTATCAAGGGGTGTCTACTTGTTATCTGCAATGGAAGGATAGCTGTTGCTATGGCAATTAATCTCTTGCAAACTTAAGCAAGAATACAAAGGCTTCTGTTTATAAATGACCTATCACTTTATGCTTTTCAGGGGCAGCATGAGCTGTGTTTCCTGTACCTGACCAAGATGTGGTCAAGATGGAGGCATTATCAGAGACAGAGTGCCCTGTCTCCTGCTCCACACTCATCTTTCATCAATGGAATCACACAGCTGTAGGGTGTACATAATATGGTCAGGGAAAATTTAATCTTTATTAAGTTTCCATGTAGCGAAATGGATTCTAGGCTATGTGGAAAGAAATTTTCCCTGCTAAAGCCCTCCAAGCATCACTATTAACCCTGACTTATCTAATAGAAGTGCAGTATCGGGAAGAATACCAAAGAAAATCATTGCTGATAAAATTCTGCCTTTCTAATCTCACTTATATAATGTTCTTTCCTAAGAATTGTAAGTGAAAGGCTAAGTAATTATCACTGCAATTATTTCCATTAGCACATCATCGGAACCACGACTGATTATCAATATTCACATGCATTTTTATTTATTATAACACCAGATAAATATTATTTCCACTTTGTAGATGAAGAAAGCAGAAATCAAAGAGCTTGGTACAGTTTCACATTTTACATTAGCCATAAGATTACTAGAATTTTTAAAAGAGCCTAACCTATGAAATTTGAAATTTCACTTTATTTCTATAGTGAAATTACTGAGGTTGGTGTTAATCATTCAAGGAAATCATGATTATTCAATGATAGAATCCATTCTTTGCTTTGAAGATATTTCCTCCAGTCTGTCTGAGAAAATGGAAAACTGGCCCACTTAAATATTCTGTAGAGAAAAAAGCTCTCTATGCCTTAAATATGAGATCTTGACCACTCTCCTACTCCCACTGCCATCCCAGAATGCCCTAAAAGATAAATACTGTTACTATCACTTCTACCTTTCAAAGATTAATCAAAACTAAAAGTATTCACTTATATGCTCCCTTAGCTCCAAAGAAGTATCAAAGACGTCTTCTAACCAAATCTCCAATTTCTTCCTAATCAATCTCATGCTGTTTGGTCCTACCTTATTATTTTCCCTCTGAATGCTTTTTTTTAACCTGACTTCCCTAAAACAATACATCCCTGGTCTCATCAACTTCTGGATCCATTCTCTAACTTTTAAAACAGTCAGCAAATATTTCCCTGCAATTTACAGGATAATGAAAAACGAAACAAATACAGGCGTAAATGAGCAGAGAGATATTAAAGAAAGGGATATTAGGAAGCCCTGAGACTAAATAACAACAAATGGCAAAGTCATTTAGAATATACTCTGAAGTTGATAATCAAATCAAAGCTTGGGCCCACCTGTGAACTTTATAACGTTCAATTATTCAACCACCAATGATCGAGACTACAGTGTACCAGACATAGTAATAGCTGCTGAATGGGCAGTGGTAAACAACACAGTTGGTTCCTTATGGTAGGTTATGTTAACATTTGCCTAATATTTCATTTTCTCTCTTTGAGGTATCAATTATATGGGATTATATAGAGCTCTCCCTCTGTACTTAGCAGTGGTCATTCGGCTTTATTGGACCAATGAAGCACTGACAGAAGTTCAAAAGCCATTGTGTCATTCCGTGTCCCCTTTTCTTCTGCTGTGACAACTAGCAATCTTCAGACAATAAAGTGAAAAATCCTGATGCAGCATGATGGCATCCTACTTACAATGAACATGAAGAGTGAGTCTACAACTAGCTTGTGTTTATTTTTGGAAGCCATTGAAAGTTTGGGATGTTTTATTACTGCAGCATATTCTAGGCTCATCTTGACTATCCCTGCCTTTGCTGAACTTCCACTCCAGTGGTAGGGAGAGATATTAAGCAAATCACACAGCAAATGTACTTCCCTAAGCCTCTATTTCTGTACCTATATAATAACACCTTCCTCATAAGTTTGCTGAAGGGGACTAGAAAAAAATGTATGTAAACTTCTTACATGTTATGCATATGAATATTAAACTTAGCTAGGTGAAGAAAACAACATTCTAGCCTCTGAGTAATTCCCAGTATTATAGGGAAGACACTCAAACCAAGAAATGACAGTTCTGTAAGTGGGGTGCTGGGAATACAAGAAAGAAACAAATTACTCTGCCGGGTGAAAATTGAACTCATTAAAGGAAAAGTAGAAGTTTTCTCTAAGAAAGAATTCTCAAGCAAGAATGAAAGGGAAGAGTAAAAAGCATGAGGAAAAAAAAAGATTTCAACAGTCTAGGAAAATCACAAATAATTGAATAAAACTGAAGCATGGGATGCAAATAGAAAGAAACAAGAACCCAGTGGAAAGCACTTAGAGTTTGAAGGGGAAAGACCCAGAGTTTGGTGTAATGATACAAGAAGCTGCTGAAGAATTTTAAACAGGGAAATAACCATGGCAAGATTTGCATTCCAGAAACATCTCCCAGGAGGGTGGAAGAGGCTTGAGCAGAAAATAGAAGGCTGGCAAGGCATTCTAAGTAAAATATGAGAGAAGAATCAATGATAGCGACAGCTGAACAATGACTTCAGCTTTGTTTCCTAGTAAATAAAGCAGACGAGGTCCATATTTTAATCAACCAAAAGAAATTTTATAAGTTTATCTGGAGAAACATTTCCCTAAGGTGCTAATCTTTATCAAATTGACAATACTAAGTAGATCCTTATACAATGAAAATTAAGCAAAACAATGAACACCGTCTTCAATTATTACATGCAAAAAACATGTTTTTATAAAATATTCTGAGATTATAAATTTTACTTGTTGAAAGTATAGGAAAGACAAAATAAGTGAATATAAAGCATTATTAGTAATTTTCATATGTATCCTAATTCTTTTTTCTCATTTATTAATATATAAATACAAGCATAAATCTTTTTTAAAACAAATTTATATATACAATCTGCCCAACATGCCAGTAAAGTTGAAATACAAAGAGAAAGGGACTAGAAAGCAAAATTAGCAAAATAAAGCACAATTTCCTCCTCTTTCTTCCTGACTGACTGCCTCTGATGGTTTTCATTCTTGTCTGCATCTTCACTTTTAACAAACTTTTTTATTTTTAAATTATTTTATTATTTTACATTCTATTGATTTTTAGGATATTGAATTCGCACCTCAGTCTATGCAACTCAGAGCACACCCGCCACCAGGGTCCCAGGGCCCTTTACCACCACCTCACTAGAGAGAGACTGCTTACAAACCTAGGATTGGCATCATGTATGTGGTTTTATATCTTGCTTTCATTTAATTTATACTAGACCATAACCATTTTCCCAATTCACTAAATACTCTTAAAAAAATACTCTTTATGGTTTTAATCGTAAGTAGTATATATTATTATTAGGCAATTAAATATTTCCCATTTTTGTCCATTTCAAATAATGCTGTAATTAAATTCTTATATTTGTAAAAAATACATTCAATTATTTCCTTAGATTTCATCCTACAAATGGAATTGAGTATGAACATTTCATGATAACTGATGCAAATTGATTGTATTTTTTAAAAAATTGTACCAATTTATATTCCTACCCATTTCAAAAGGTTTTTCACTGCAGATTATTTAATATTGGCTATCTTTGTTTCTGCAACCTTTTCTGAATTGTTGATCTGTGGCAGAAAAATAGTACCCTCTTGTTTTAAATTGCACTGCTTTGATTACTATGGAGAATTAGCATATTTTCGAGTGTCTATTAGCTGCCAGCATTTTGAATTAATTACACTTTCCACCTCTCATTCCCTACCCCACCTCTCTCTCTCTCTCTCTCTCTCTCTCTCTCTCTCTCTCTCTCTCTCTCTCTCTCTCTCTCTCTCACACACACACACACACAAACACACAAAATGTATATTAATAATCAATAAAATTTTCAGCAGAAGCAGGCTAACAGAAAATGCTTTCCTAATGTTTAGACTGATCGGAAAGGAATATATAAATTTAGATAACAATTAGGCATCCCAAGTTTTTTCTAAAATTAAAACATGAGCAGCAGAGGTGCATCTAAAGGAAAGGCAAAAATAGAGGAAAAGTTGAGCCATACCTGTGTATTTTTTTCGCCCAAATTATTAAAATCAGTTAAGCAAATCCTCCTCTATTAGGATGTGGTAAGAAACAGAAACTGGCCAAGGTGTTCCTCTAGCTGATGTCTCCTATGTGGAAACATAAGGCAGGAGGGTGAGGTGCCTTCATTACATAAGCCATATGTATAAATTTTTTTCCATTTTTTTGATTGCCTTGCTGTCCCTGAACCATTTTTCTTTCAGGGGATTAGCATGCTTATTTTTGACTTACAAATGAATTTTCTTTATTAAGGATGTAATTTTGTCATATAATCAAATCTTTTTCTCACTTCATTTTATATTTTATCTTATTTGCTAGTTATTTGCTAACAAGATCAGATTTACAGACTCTGCAAAAATCATTTAGAGTTCCCATCATCATTTCACCTATTTTTCCACTAACATTCTTTTACTGCTCAGGATCCAATCTAGGATACCATACTGTATTTAATCTTAGTTGCATCATAACATTATATAGGTTTAAGGTATAATTTAGTGCATGCAATTTTTGCTAACCTAGAAGAAGCAAGCTATTCCATGACTGGGTATTTACTGTAACAAATGAAAAGATGTCCACACGAAGCAAAAGCAAGGTAAAAAAGAACACATAGAGTATGATTCCATTTATGCAAAATTCAAAAACTACAAACTAAACTAAGAAAACAGATCAGTTGTCAACCGCAGGGATGGAGGGAAGAATGGAAAGCACCATGAAGATATTTTTGAGGATAATATAAATAGATTGTTTTGGAGGTTTCTTAAATGAATACACTTGTCAAAAAATCACCAAAGTGTACTTCAAATGTATGCAACTTATTGTACCTAAGTATTGCCTCAATAAAGTTATTTAAAAACACATCGTGCCAGGTACACAAAATAATCCATTGGCTCTAGGAATATACATCACAACTCATCTTTAATCAATTTATTTCATCTTCATAAGTTTCTCTTTTAATGTATTCTCTGCATCATATACATGCATATATATCTATACACACATACATCTGCTATGATAGAGTGCTTTAAACAAAATGAGTTAAAAGGATAGGGAAGCAAAGAGATTTTAAAGACTGCGAAGCTGGCAAACCAGAGTAAAAGAGTGGTGATGTGTCTCTTGAGCTGCTTCTCTCAACCAGCAGCTGCCTGAAGCAAGGCCTTGGCAAGTAATGTGCTTTAGTCAATTCACAATTGAATTTTCTGTCAAGTGCCCGGAGCCCCAGTCCTTCTGTTCATCTGGCTCTCTAGTCTGGGTATTGCCCAGAGATCAGAACTTGGCCTTCTGAATTGTTCTATCTTTATTCTAAACCTTTGCTTTGAGCTCAAATACACTCACGGTTTCTAACATCACTGTAATGCTGAAGACTAACAACCCTACGGCCAGGTCTCTCCCTTGTTTTCCTTTGCGGCAACCCCTGCTCCTGCGGGACACACTGCTTTCCAAAGTTCTCGCCCAACTTCAATTCAATATTTGAATCAGGTTTTTGTGAACCAGCTCTCTTTCAAGGGAAACCGATTTCCTTTTTTCACACGAAAAGACTACTCTGTCTTTACTGCCAAATGGGGGAAAATATACCTGGAAATATCATGGATTCATTGTTCTCTTTTACTTTACAAATGATAATTCCTGTCAATTTGTGCTTCGGGTCTTAATTAGCTAACTCTGGCTATGATTTTCTCAACTATCGGGGCCCATCTCCTCAGAACAATCACACAGACAATCAACATTTTTCATTCTATTTTGCATAGAATTTCCAGGACTCCTCCCCACCAAGCAGAACTGTATGGACTTCTAGAATGTTCACTTCAAAAATCTGGTTTCTCTGACGTGGCTCTAGCAATTCCAGAACCACTTTCCAATTATTTCCAAATTATTTTATGTTGTATAGTACCTCAAACTTGAGATGTTCAAGGCTAAATGTGCCGTCTCCCATCCAAAACTGAAATTTTTCTTGCTCCTTCTTTCAGTTGACTAGCAAAACCATCATCCCATCCCCACTGATTAAATAAAATAGTAACCTGAATGTCTTTGACGTCTTTCTTTCCAAACTGACCATTTCAATGGCAATTGTTCTCACATAATCAGGAAAGAGTGTAAATACAGCTTCATATGTCAAGGAGCTAAATGCATTATATATTTCTAAGTGCTGGTCCATCATATAGCTTCAGGTCTTTTCCACATGAATATAAAACCAGTGACTCATTCATTTTCTATTCAGTATTCTGTTTAGTAACCAATACTCCAAATCCTCAAAACTTCAATTTTGAATTTCTTCACTGGCCTCACTAGCTCCCTACTGGTTCTTGATCTCTTTCCAGTTTTATCATCTCCACAATATCTTAAAACGAATTTAACTCTTCTTCCCTCACACATTCCCTACAGAGCGTTATCCATTCTTATGTCTTTCTATATTCCTGGGGCAGCTTTTCCAGGGAGGGCTGAGCTTTTTCAACAGCATTTGATAGTCAAATAGAGAATAACTGTGTAAGGTTTTACACTCTTTCCTACCCCCGCCCAGTGCTATTATTTGTGTTGTCTTGGAACTTTAGAGTAGATCTTCCCAAGCAGTATCTCTCTACATATCATGTTGTACAGGAGGCTGATACTCATACCCGCCAACCCCTAGGAGTGGCATTCAGGTCCTGGAACTAAAAACAGCTTTATCTAGGTATCTCGGTGTTCCCTACAAATATTACTATTTCCAACATGCAGCAAAAGAAAAAAGAAATTGAGAAACATTGCAGACACCAAAAGGCAATCGAGTCTAAAACAGTGAATTTGCATCATGGTGCTATGCTATCTGGGGAAGTCAATGCTACCAACCTATAGCTAAAACCTAAATAATTATAGCTGGTGATGTTTGGAAGGGGTTTATCAAAATTGGCTAAGGCCCAGGGAGAGCAGCCGAAGGTGAGAAGTGCTGTCTCTGGCAGTCATACAACGCAGAGGTGACAGGACATAAAGAAATCAGGTGGGGAAACAAAATCAAGTCAGTCACTAACCTGAGAGAGGGCCCAGGAACCTAGAAAAAGAAACCTCAAAGCAGGAACTGAGAGCCAGGAGCAAAAACCAAAAATGAGTCAGAGGAAATACACAAAAGGTCAGACCTTGGGGGAGGAAGCAAGGGATATGCCAACCCAGCAGAAGGCTGAAGGTTGAGATCAGGGATGAGTCAATTCAGCTGTTCATGAGGCCAAAAGAAGGCTCTCCTCTGAGCCACAGAGAGGGTTAATAATTCTTCACTGAAATGAAATGAACTAAACTTACTTCTTCATCGAAATGTATATCACTCAGTATGTTGTTTTAGTCTGGGTAATGGTCTTCTGCATTTGTTTGCTAAGTTATATTTTCTCTCTGCATTCCTGATTTCTGTGTTTTTTAATTTTTGTGACATGTTTAATTTAATGTTAATGCAACAACAGCTTTTAAGCTGTTCCAAGTAGACAAAAGAAGACTCATTGCTCTAACGTAAATGAAATACAAGTATATATGATGGTGTCATAAAATAAAAGGAAAATCCATACCCTTTTATTTTCATCAATATTGATTATTTGTATTCATAGTCATTTCCATTTACTGAATTGTTTAACCTTGAGTCATCTAGTATGTTAGGTGACATTAATTCCTCACCATGTCCACAGAAGGAATTAGCCCGAAACGCATGAGGGAACCAAAGCTAAATGAGATTCAAAATTTTTCCCAGAATCCTATAACCAATAAATGTCAGATGTGAGATTTAAACCTGCAACCAAGTCTGATTCCAATCCCTGTGTTCTTAATTACCACACTAAACTAAATTTATTTAAAAGATTCTTATTTAAATATAACCCACATAAAATGTGTCATTTGTTTAATGAAAATCTGTCAAATCATAGCTGATATTAAGTACTTTTTTTAGGAGCTCTTGGGGCAAAAAAAAAAAAAAAGGAGACTGACATAGCCCAAGCCTCTTTCCAGAGCTCTCGAGTGAAGTGTGAAACAAGAGATATATAGTCTATGAAATACAGAAAAAGTTCATCCAAAGTCATACATAAACCTGGAGTTTGAGTCCTGGAGGTGACACTCCCCAGCAATGTGATCCTAAGCCAGTTATTCCTCCCACAGGAATTTGGGATCTTCAGGGAATGAATCTCACAGGGTTCTTAGAGGATGAGACAGTACAGACGTGTAGCTCTCGACTTCAGGTGAGTTTCTCCTGCCAATGATACTTCGCAACATTTTGCAGCAGTTTTGGTAATCACAGCTCTGGAGAGGTGAAGCCATGCTGCTGGCATCTAGCAGGAAGAAGCCAACGATGCTGCTAAACCCCTCCAATGCACAGGACAGCCCCCTCCCCATAAGCAGGGAGCATCTGGCCTGAAGCATCTGGTGGTCAGGTTGAAAAACCCTAATGTGGAACGAAGTTTTTAACAGTGTTAGAAACATGTAGTAGGCCTTTGATATTAGCTCTTACTGCATTCACATAAAACATCGGTACCATCTGCACTTAGACCAATTAAATAAAAAAAGATTGTAAAAGCAGTATTCACTTTTAAAACATAGCCCGCAAAGACAAAGATGGAGAAAGCACTGCAGTCAGGCTTCAGCGTCAGGTGCACGGGCGTTTGAGTCCCAGCTCTGTGTGATGTTGAACAGATTCTGAACTTATCAGCTTCTTTATCTTCAAAATTAAAACAAATGAACCCATTTCTCTCCTTTTTTTATGAAGATTAATTGAGATAAAATGCACTTAGAACACCATAATACGCAATAAGTACTATTATAATTTAAATATATTTAATCTTAAGCAAAGCCTAGCTAAAGTATAGACTTTCAACAGCTGAAGAGAAAAAATAAGTCTCTGATTACATAAACATAAGCAATCTAATTTAATCTGGCTAAGATATTGTATTTACATTTTTTTTCTTTCCTTTTTTTTTTAAGGAAAGGCTCAGGCAGGAGTGAAGGCAGTAGGCAAGCAGGAAGAAGGATAGAGGAGGAAGAAAGAAGCACTGTATTTTTTTTTTAATTTAGTTGTATATCTGGGTTGCTCTCCCCAGTCTGGAATGCAAACCCAGGTCCTTGGGATGTATGTGAATCGTACTTCAGCTGGAGGCAGCTGACCAAACCATTACATCAGCTCACACAGTGTTCACATTTCCAAATGAGCATAGTACTTCTATCACAAGAGGAAAATAAGACAGCATTTTAAAGCACTGAGTGAGATGCCTGGCACATGTGAGTACTCAGTAAATATTAGTTATTTTCCTCCCAAAGAAGAAAAAATGAGGTTGTTATAGAGGTATGGAGATTAAAATAAATAGTAAGATTGTGCTAGCAGAGCAGGTCTACATTGAAAAGTTCTGGAATACTCCCTAATTTATAAGCACTACATCTTGGAGAGGTCCTATAAACGCATTTGAAAGAAATCTATACACTACATCTTCCTCTCACCACCCACTGACTTTCAACAAGCACCCTTCTTTGGCCTAGGAATGTCACCATGACTTATCTAGGCTGAAAGAGAGTAAAGTCCTTGGCTACAGTTACTGGGAGAACAAAAATTGAATTCTTCAACTACAAATTTAACTGCGTTTTATGAGCACCAAAAAGATCCATAGCAGTAACTATTCATAAATGACCTAAGCAAAAGGCATGATTTATTAAAAGATATTTTATTTGCCATTACACTTCTAAAGAATGATCTTTAATGAGGTTTTATGACAAACTAAAAACCACTGTTTGTCAGGCAGCAATAACAGAGATGAAATTACTTACTCAGAAACTTACTGCCAAATGGAGGCAGATTATATCAAAAAACATAATAACTGCTATTTCAGAAAATAGTTTAAATTTCAATGAACATTATCTTAAGCCACTCAAACCTAAGCTACCAATTTAAGGTCTTTTTAAAATATTCTGTATTCTGTATTTAAGATAATTTCCCAGTCAAATGGAGGCAGTGTTTAGATCTCATTTACGCTAATATGTCTAATATGAAAGATGTGTCCAGATACAAATGAAATAAGAAATATAGCATATGTAACTACACTTGTTTAAAAGGCTTTATGAGTGCATTTTCCATTTTAAATTACACATTTGATGCCATTTGGCAAAGTCAATGATCTTTTGACAAGTGTATAGGGTGTCTTTGATGAACTTTCTGAATTCATTTTGCATTTTTATATGCCAACTATCTACCCACATACCACATGATATGTTCAAAAACAATTTCACTTTCTGTTACAACCTATGCATATTCTAAAGGCCTGACCTGTCTGTCAGAAGAATGAGCTAAATTCCACTTTGCTTTCTGGAAAATCAAGAATACCAACAGCCCTTACAGGAAGCATTTAACTGACTGTGTGTCCCTCTAAACATAAGCCAGTCACAACTGAAGATGTTCTATTCTTTATCAACTGCAGAATGTATGCAGAAACTAGGAATACAAGCTTTTGCCTTGTCTGCATCCATTCCAATGCCATTCAACCCTATCACATTTCCTGAAACATGATATTTGTAAGGTCTCACCATATCTGGACTTCAAAAATCTCAGAGGTCCCCTGCTGTCCTTAATATATACAACATATTCCTTAAATTCTTTTTCAAAATACGTTCGAAGCTCACATGTGACCTTGGCCCGCCTTTCAAACACATTCTCCCTTCCTCTCTGTGTGGACAATTATCTAAAGTTAAGCTTCCCTCAGTCTGCTTCATCCTGTCTTCTTCAGGGTCTGTGCTGTTCCACCTGTTTGGTGGACTCTCCCTTTACTGATCCCAAACCCTTGCACCTCCCATATTCACTGCCCCCTGGCTATTGGCCTACAGGACAAGATATGGATCACACATTTCATACAGCCTGGAGGTTGCAGCTCTGTAGTCCCACAGACACTATGGTCAGCAAAACAAAAACTGTGGTATCTGGAAGACATCCAGCCACTTGGGGAAGACAATGAAAACAATCTCTAAGAGGGTTAAAGGGCTTAAACCACAGAGTTCTTAGACCTTTCAAGATTCCAAAGCAGCAACTACTCATTCGACCAGTCTTTCAGCTGTCTTTCTCACACTCATGCAACTCCAGAAGACCTTTTCTCTCACATAAGATATCATATCACAGAAAAAAAAAATTATTTAGGATTCTCTAAAAACCAAAGAAAAAAGAAAAAAGATTGTTTTCCTCTCTTCACACTTGAGCAAAAGATTGTCAAACTCCAGAATTAAAAGATATAAGAAAATGATCATTCTGATGGATAGCTAGTGAGAGTGCAAACCTTCTGGAAGGCAATTTGGGGGCAAAAATCCTTTAGAATATGCATATTCCTTAACTAAGCAAATTACACGCATTTATATTGGGGTGTTTATAAAGCATTGTTAGACTGCTAAAATTAAGATAGAAGTAATTTACTGTTCAGTACAGAAGAACTGATTAAATAAATTTCAGTATATTTATGCAGCCAATCATAAAGATTCTAAAAATCTCTATTTTCACTCAAAATGGGGTGAAAAAGTCAACTTACAGAACAGCATGTCCACTGTAATTGTGAATTTGTACAGAAGCGCAGTTGGAAAAAAATATTTCCCACTGGTTCTAGGTGTGCTTCCCTGATGCACCTGCAAAAGGGAACCTGAGTCACAAATGTGGTATTTTTTATGTTTTGATAACCTCCATCCTCAAGTGAGTCTTCTGATACAGGTACATTTTTCAGGAGGAAAGGATTTCCAGCGGCTCTTATCACTTCCTCTTGAGAAAATTCAAGTTCTTCTTTACTTTACCATTAAGGAACACAGCAGAAAGTAAGGATGTTCTCTATATTGACACTAAAGTAAAATATATTAACAATATCTAAGATGTGAAAACTGGATTTAAAATAATAAGAAAATTTTAGAAGATTAGCCTAGACAGTTCAACATCCAAAAAACATGCACATTTTCTGTATTATTTTACCTCTGAAATCAGATACTTCTTACAATCAATAGTATCTCACAATTTCTCTCTGATTGGTAACAGTAATGAGCTAATTGCTCTGACTCACATTCATTAAAACTTGCAAAGTATTACTTTGGTGACAAAAAAAAAAGCCTCGAGACAATAATGGAGTGTTCCTTTAACATCTAGAAATCATGCATGTGTGAATAAGGGATAGGAATCAGGAAGAATCAAGAATTTTTAACAGTATTCCCCTAGCAAGAGTCACAGCAAGCTCACAATACATGATTGTTAGGCATATTTTCAGAACCAGCACTATTCCTGGCATACAGAGCTGTAGTATGTAGATTAATACAGACATTAATGACTTGAAGTTCAAAAGGGATACAGAAGAAATGGTGTCTGAATTGACTAAGTTTTCAGAATAGCTCATTCAGTTTATTTTACTATCTGTTATTCTTCATGCATTCAAAGAAGAGCTATGTGATAAATTTTATATCTAAGTATAAACCTGTTCTTCTATCAGAATAAAATCAATATCATAGGTGATAATAAAACACTGCTCCTAGTAAATATATTTTCCTTAGTGATACATAAAATATTGGTAATTGTACAAATAAAAGCATACTAGATTAGATTACATATAGTAATAAAAGCTCTAGAAAGACTCATGAAAATCAAAGAAAAGAATTTAAAGTAGTTACCCTAGTTCTTGCAAATAAAATAATTGAACCAGAAAACCTAGGGAAAATAAGAAAAAAAATTTAAGAAGTGAAATGTAATCATAGTATGTCAAAGGATTCAGCTGGGTGTGAGAGTTTCAGTCACAGCAATTAAAAACTATATTGAGGGAGGGAAAGTAGTGAGTGTATGTCATCGTCTTTAGCAGGAAATCACTATATAAAGAAAAAAACTAAAAATAAGAAATAACTGCATAAACATTTTATTTTCACAAAATGGAAGCAAACATGAAGAAACCATAAATGATCTAAAGGTCAATGCCTCTAGGAAACAGGAATTAGAAATAAAGAAGTGTACAAGGGACCACTGCTTTTATATAACATATCAAACTAAATAAATTTACATTTTTGATAAATTTTAAAACATTTATTGCATTCTTAAATGAACGAATGTAACAAATTTGTTTTCCTTTTAGCTAAACTATAACTTCTCAGAAGGGTAACACATTAATTAGAAGATCTAATTGGCTGCCTTGTTATTTGATATTCATTACTTTTGTTGTTTTTAATTTTACTGAAAGAACACTGCATGGTGACATTTTATAAGTTTAAGGCATGTGTCATCATAAATCAACATCTATATACAATACAGCAAGGTTACCACTAACAATCCAATTCCATCCTTTACCATATTGATCCCTTTTACCCAAATTTCCCACACCCACTTGCTGTCCTTCTCCCCTTCTGGTAACCACCAATTTGATTCTATACACAAGAAGTCTGTATTCTTTTTATCTGGTTCATTTGTTTGTTGGTTTCTCTTTATGCCACCTATGAGTGAAATCTACAATGTCATTCTCCTTTCAGTTTATCTGACTAAGCATAATTCTTTCTAGGTCCATCTACATTGTGTTAAATGATAGCATTTATCTTTTTAACAGCTGGGTAGCATTCCATAGCTTTTGAAAAGACAGAGTCATAGAAACAGTTTGATAGACAAAATGTTTCAAAAACAATGGAGTCAGAGGGGAGAAAATTAAATGACTGTGAAACTATGCCTAACCCTTCATTTTCCACATGAGGAAACTGTAAGCCTTCTGGGAATCTCCCATTTTCTTCAAGAAAAGCAAGCCCCATACTTACAAAGCAGGAGAGCCTCCACTCAAAAACAACCGTGGACCTTGAATGGTGTTTGGCAATCACAGTTCCTCAAGTCCCACCATCATCTCTTCAGATGGTCATTCAGGAATTTCCTACTCTCTAATTTTTGTTCCTACAACTGCTACCACCCCAGTTTGGATTGGGAGAGCACTATTCCCACCTACCGCTCTTGTCAAAATTTGACGTTCCTCTTAATTTTTAAATGATAGCCAAGACATTTAAAAAAGACTTTCTAGGGTGTGCCCTTGTAGAGAAGCACTTGGGTGTAGTCCCGTATATCTGGATTTGGATCCCAGGACCAGAGAAATAACTATAAACAATAAAATTAAATAAATAAATAAACAAAATGCTTCTTCCTCCTCGATCTTCCTGCCTGACTGCCTTCTCACCTTTGTTTCAGCCTGTACCTTTCCTTTAAAAAAAAAAAAAAAAAAAAGAAAAACTATTTTGCGTAGACTTGGAGTAATAAAAGAGAAGAGAAAATAATTTGAAGAATCTGATTTATAAAGTAGGATATGCGTTCCTTAACTAGCCAACTTGGTTCCATTTTAACTACATATTAGCCCACAGCACTGAGTCCACACCTAAGTATTTATCTTCAACAAATCATGAAAGAGAGAAAAACAAAGCTTTTCTCTTTCTAGTCATTTCCGGATCAGCTGTCAACAATGTCAGTATCATGACAGAACAACCATCACCATAAGACTGACCTGAAGAGACCCAGTATTCTTCCCACAGAGATGCAACTTTCTCCTTTTCACTGGTCACCTTAAGAATCTTAAGTCTGGACTGTCCGAAGAAGAGAATAATATCCTAAAGGATTTCTTTTTAACATTAAGTAACTGACTAACTTTCTTAGTTACACAGTAAAATTAGTGGCAAGCCAGAAACATGAGCTTTGCTCCTGGGCCCAACGTCAAGGGTTCTTATCACCATGTAATGTGATTCATTTTTACTGGTGACCAGCACATAAAATGCATGGCAGCTAAATGAGAAAAAAGAAATGAATTCCTGCTTCGAAATATCTTTCAAGAAATAAAAATTTGTTGGCTAAAGGGGTAACAAAAACCCTTGAAATAGTACACAAATCTTTTTTGAGGATTTTTATGAGTCAAGCAGAGCCTCATTATTTTTAAAAGAGTCTTTGGGAGTTCCATTATAGATTTTAACCAGAATTCACAATTTAATCAGAGTTTTCCCATTTCCCTAAATACTTACAAGACCCAAGGGACTTTTCATGTCTGGGGAAAATCTATCACTTTTTATTGAATATTGTATTATTCAATAAAATCACCTCTCTCTGAAATTCTTTCTACATATTCTTTTCCTCTTACAATGTGGTTTACTCTTGATACTTGAATGCAGGAATATAAGAACTATATGTGAGAACTGTATGTGTATAAGACATATACGCATATAAGAATATGTGTAACTGTATTGCTCTCCTTTGCAGAAAGGGAGACTGACTTGAGGACCACATTCAAAAATTTTAGTCTGGTTATCTGTTTACACATTAATAATACTATTTTTAGAATTTATGTAACTCTTACAGAGCAAAAAAAATGCACTTCACATTCATTATTAGATTTCTTTGTACTAGCCCTCTGAGTTGTGATAAGAACAGTTGCCTCACCCTATTTTAATGGAAAAAAACTTAACCAGAAGAGATCCATTACCCTTCTTGATATGAATAAACAGCTTGTAAGTAAAGTGTCTACATCAATTGGAGCAGAAACCATCAATTGCAGGGTATTTCTACCAATATCCCAAATGAGAACAGCAAAACAGAAATGCTGTAATTCAGCCAATTTTTATTATTTTTTAAAATAAAACTATGCTCTTGGGTATTATTCATATAGGCCACTAAAATTTTAGGAAAACAAATTTCAAAATACCTAAATGCAAATGTAAACAAAAAAGTAAAGCATAGTATTTCATGGATGAATAATAAATGACGTTGTCATTGTTTTCTCAGAATTTCACACGTATCTAAGTCTTTATTCACTGTCAGAAGCAGACTGTTTTTGCCCACAATTAGCCTAATACCAAGGACTACTAAGGTATACTTTGAGTTTTATGTCAAGCAGCTATCTTGACACAAAGTGGCAATCAATGTAAAACTTTACATGATCGTACATTCTGATACAGCTGATAATAATTTCAAACTCTCATAGTTTAGAAATTCCCAGATTACACATTATTGATACAATGCTACAACATTATTTTAAAAGCTGAGAAATATTCTTCACATTCAATGATGATGGTTGCCTATCAAATACCCATTCTCCCCTTCTTTCTTAATATAAAACAGAATCCAAATGTTTGAGAGGCACCAATCTTGCCAGATTAAAAGAAAAAGAAAAAACCTATTTTTCAGACTTCCTTGCAATTAAGGATGGTCACTGACAGAGTTAAGATCACTTGGATATAAGTAAAAGTCTACCAGATGCATATTCCTGGGAGTTATCCTTTTCCTTATTAAAAGAACTAGCTTGGTTGGTGCATGTCTTTCCTTTGATCTATTCCCTTCTTCCTGTAAGAGTTTCACTTTCCAAAAGAATGAAAGCCACACATTAATGATAATAAAGTCAAAAGAAAGAAGGAGCCTGAATCTCTGAAAACCTCAAGGATCGTGCAAATGCTCCAACCTTGGACCACTTCCCTTGAAATATCTATGGCATGTAAAGCAACAAACTCTATACATGTACTATGCTATGGCAAATTTTCAGTTACTCTCAAATGAATACAATCCTAATTTATAAAATAACCCAAATGTATCCCAATTGGACATTTTGTATTCTTTTACCATAAAGTTTCATGCAAAATATTAATCCCCTGCATTTAAGTCAAATAAATTCAGGTGGAGACTAAGAAGATGCTATGCCACACACAAAATACATTTTTCATCCTTTATATCCACTTACCGTGGTCATCTATTCAGCATCAAATTACTCCTTTTAAAGTATTTCTCAGTCAAGTAAAAGGGTGAAATCAGAAAGAATCCACTGGAAAGAAATTTACACTAAACAGTAAAGAGGACAACCCACTCTGTTCTACATTTTTGCCTATTAACTAAATAAGAAAAACATTTTTTCAAGGCTCATTGGTATTCTTCAGCATAGCCCCATCTTACTGAAGATTACAGCTAAGTAGGAGGTGTGACTCACAGAAATAGTTTTCCTCATATAAATTTCACCCATTGAATAAAATTTGAAACATACTCTAAGCATTCAAAACCTAGATTCTTGGAGTCTTGTGCTATCCTTCATGCTATGAAAAATAAAATGGGAAAATTTTTAAATTATCCAAAATTTTCATACCCAAGCTTTCTCCAAATGAGAATATTTATACAACTTAGCCTAATTTTTGTAGTCCAAGACCAGTATTTACAAAGATCTACAAACATTATCCTTCAAAAAGCATAAAATGCAAAAATCATGAAAGTTATTTTACATATTAATTGCTGGGAGCAACAGAAAACCTAACAAATAGTGGAAGAAATAGAGGGTTTTTTTTCACAGAATAACAAGAGCAGAGGTAGGCAGTACAGAACTGATATATCTACATTAAGATATTATCAACTCCAAGCTCCTTCTGTTTTTCTGCTTCATCATTCTCGGTGTGTAGTTTTATTCCTCCAGCTTGCAAGAAGGCTGCTCACCCAAAGAAGATCATCCATGTTCTACTGAGAAAGGGTAAAGACTTATCTTTGAAAAACTTTGCCTTTTTGTTCAAAAATGAAAGCAATTCCCAGAAATCTCCATCCAATCTTTGTAGTATTGGCCACTCTAACTTCAAGGGAGACTAAAATTTTGAATGATTTGCTTTCCCACTTGTGCAGCAGAATATGTCAAAGAAATGAGGTCAATGAATCTGAATGAGCAGTCTACAGTATCCCTGCACTCTAGACCAGTTAAATCCAGTGCTATGCACATTATCATCATGACCACTGTCATTATCATTTATCAGCATTAAAATGCTTGTTCCCCAAACTATGCGGTGCTACACCCATATAGCTGAGTGCTCCCAACCCAACCATGACCACTCAAATTATAGTACAATTTCAAATGAAAATTCGTTTCTTAGAAAACTTTCTTGTGAATAACTTCGTTACAGAGGCCTAGCAAAAATTCCCCTAAAGTATCAAATAATAACTGCTAATGTAAAGTTCACCAAATCATAATGCTAGAAGAATCTTAGAATCACAATTCAAAGACTTGTTTTATATACTTAAGCTTACATAATGGATGCCACTTAACCACTTAGTGCTAGAGAACTGGAACTCAGGACTTCTGTTCACAGTTCTGATTCAGTTACTAAGGAGTAATCCTGAAAACAAAACTCCTTTTAATATATGTTAAAAATGTAAAATCACTAGGAAAAAGAGGGTGTCATTCTATTATTCCTTTTTGAACAAACTCCCCATTTTTCTGCATTGAATTTTTCACTCTAGTATATCACGGCACTTGTGATTATTTCATAGCCTATCCAGGGATTTGTATTAGCCACAGAGAAGCACAGGGGAGCTTCCTTTAAGTATATGTGTATAGATACGTAGTTTAACAAATAATTGGTCTCATTTCTTGATCTCTGAATTCAGACATTTATCATTCTATGCTCTTAGATAATTTTCATCTATAAGAAAAACATAGAGGTTTACTTCTAACCCTAATAAAGTTCTCAGAAAATACATCAAATGACACTTTATTATAAATTTATTTATTCCAGTCCCTAGCATTTGATATGAAGAAATTAAGGTGATATGAAATTATGAACAGCTATAATTTTTTTAAAAAAGACAACTGTTTCCAAGGGCATGTTTTCTATGTAATACGAGATGACAGCAGATAAGAGAAGATGAAGAAGCTTAAGCTTCAAAAACTCAAAAATAGAGATTCTGTATGATACAGTTTTCCCAGTTCTGGGTATTTACCAAAAAAAGCGCACTGATTCAAAGAGATATATACATCCCCATGCTTATTAAAGGATTATTTATAGTAGTCAAGAGCTGAAAACAAACCTAGATGTCCAATGAAAGATGAAGGAATAAAGAATATGTGTATATTTACAGAATGAAATAGTACTCAGTTATATTAAAAAAAAAAAAAAAAAAGACAAAAAAGATGAAATCTTGCCATTGCAACAACATGAATGGGCCTAAGAGAATTATGCCTAATGATATAGTCAGGTGGAGAAAAACAAATACAGTGTGATTTTATTCATGAGTAGTGTATGAGAAAATGAGCAAACGGATGAACTAAAGAAAACAAAATGCACATTTATAAGATCAAATTAGAAGTTAATCGAAGGGAAGTAAGAAGCGGTGGGCTAAATGGGTAAAGAGATCAATTATATAGCGAAGGACGGAATAGGATATTTAGTAGCAAACTTAAAATATATATATGTTGATTTATGATGATTCTAACCTGAAATTTATATTGTTGCAATGCAACGTTATTTCATTAAAAATAAATTTAAAAGGATGTTGAGAAATTATGCCTCAATATAAAAGTTTAATAAGCTTTCCAAAAAGAAGTGATTCTGATTTCTTAAGGAAAACATAAAATGAGGAAATATCAAGTACTCAGGATAAGAAAGCCCGGCATTATTAGCTTGAAGGAACCAAGGTTTCCTTGTGGACTTTCAAGGTATCAGTTTTCTTAGCCATAAAACAGTAGTGTTGGGCATGCCCTAGTGGACTAGTGGTTGGGTGCAGTTCACATATGTCCCTAGATTCCAAGTTTGCAACCTGGAACTGATAGAAACAACCAAGAAAAATAAGCAAATTAAATAAATAAGATGCTTCTTCCCCCTCACTCTTCCTGCCTGCTGGATTCTGCCTGTCTTCGCTCTTGCCTACATGTTTCCTTTAAGATAATAAAAAAAAAAAAAAAAAAAAAAAAAACGGGGTTGAAAGAAGTGATCTCTAAATTTGGGTTTAATTCTGAAAACGCCATAATTCTATTAGTCAGCACTGTAGTATAATTCAGGATAGTCAAAGACAAATCTTAGCATCTTTTCCTTAATCCATCCAAAATATCCTCAAGTTTCTTGTGCAAATAATATCATTTATTGTCTCTAATATTTAAAGTGTCCATGAGATAAAGGATTTATTTTAGCATTCCCCAGTGATAGTAGCAAATAAAAGATACTAATATTTTTCAAATTCTTTAAGACAACTTGGAGAAAAGTGGTCAGTAGATAGAATACATAATATTTTGTTTTGGAGGCCACTGACAAGATGAGACCTGACATTAAATTATTCAATTACAGTAATATTAATTTAAATAAGCTACTTACTAATTTTTTAAACTGAGATTACTCTGTCTCTAAAGCAAATATATATTACAGGAAAACACAAACTATTATTTTCAACTGTATTAAATGATAGTGTAGCTGAAGAGTTAAACCAGGGTTTTTAAAAGTCATATCCTTGTGGTCCATGCAAGATGGAATCATCTCTCTGCCCACTTAGCACAACTACAAACCCTGGGAAAAAAGCAAGACACAATTAAAGGAGGAATCTAATTGGTGAAAAGGAAGGGATGGAGTACCTACAGATTGGAGGAACAACCAAACAGTAGAATAACTTAAAACTGCTTAACAAACAGCAGGCTACCAGTTCCAGAGAATTCCAACCCCTAGCCTAGCAGCAGAAGATGATCTAGGTCAACTCACTTCTATCCTGCATCTAACTGGGATCCAGCCAACGCCACCAGATGGCCCCCGAGCAATGATAGGGAAAATCCCACCACATTAAGCTCCAGACCCAGGAGTGTTCCTTCTCCCTGCTGGCTGAAAAATTCCTTCTCTCACCTTGAGGCACCAGCAATCCCAGGCAGGGGAGGAAGCTTCCCCTCCCTTCAGGGGCACCAGCAGGGTTTGGGGGAACCCCAGAAACACAGACAAATAATGTGGACTAAAAACAGCACACAAAGCCTCTGGAAATTAAATTAGCACTGAAACCACAGTCCACAAAAGCAATCCAGGATCCGTTTGCTAAACCTAACAGACTTGTTAAAATATAAGATTTAAATAAGACCTATAGCTTTCTATCATAGCAGTTATAATGTCCAGAACACAATCACAACTTGAATGAGGAAAGGTAAATGACTGACAACACTAATGTGAATAAATAATAGAATTATCTGGTAAGAATTTTAAAGTATCTATCACTAAAATGCTTCAACAAGCAAATTCAAATTCTCCGGGAACAAATGAAAAAAGAAAAAGCTGTTTTAAGTTCTAAAATAAACCAAATGGCAACTATAGAACTGGAAAACACAATAACCAAAATAAAGAACTACACAGGTGTCCAAGAGTGGATATGACAGAGGATAGAGTTATGAACTTGAGAACAGATTGATGAAATTTATTCAGACTGAATGACACAGAGAAGCTAGATTTAAAAAAGATAAAGAGCCTCAGAATCCTGTAGGATAGTAACAAAAGAGCCAAATTCCTATCATCAAAGTACCTGAAGGAGATGAGAAATACCATGTGTGGCTGAAGAATATTTAAAGAAATAATGCCAGGAAACTTTCCTAGTTTGGAGAAAGACACAAACTTATACATTTAAGAAATTGACCAAACCCCAATAGAATAAACCCAAAGAAATTCATGCCAAAACAAATCATGACTACATTTCTAAAAATAAACTAAAGGAAAAACAAAAACAAAAACACACCTGCTAAAACCAGAGAGAAGTGGCATAAGGGAGTATCAATTCAAAACACGAAGATTTTCTCATCAGAAACCATGGAAGCCTGAAATGACGTAGCACATTTTTTAAGTGCTGAAAGAAAAGAACATTCGACCAGTCTCCTCCCCTCTATTAGTTTTCTAAATCACATTCGACGACTGAAAGAAAAATATAAAACTCTTACACTCAAAATAACAGCAGTTAAAAAGAAGGGAGATGTGTGCCCTGGTGTCTTCCCGGTTAGGTGTGCAGCCTCTCGTTGAGTGGAGTCCACATACATTAAAAAATGGGTCTTGGCCTGGGGCCAGGGACGGAAACCACCAAGATGAACAACTAAGTAAAATTAATAAATGCTTCTTTCTCCTCTCTCTTCCTGCCTGCCTACTTACTTGCCTTCATTAGTGCCTGCACCTTTCCTTCAAAAAAAAAAAGAGCAAAGAGACCTAAATACACATATAACAGCCAAAGCAACAACTGAGAAAACTATACACAGAGAGACTCAAAAACACTATAAATAAATAAATAAATAAATGAATCCTGTTAGATGCCCACGTAATTTACAGAACAGCAAAAAAAAGGGAAACAAAGGAATAATAAACAGAAGAAACAAACAGAAAACAATAAAATCGCAGCCTTAAAATCACATAATGCAGAGAAATTGGATCACTCGTACATTGCTGGTAAGAATATAAAATGGTACAGACACTCCAGAAAGAAGTTAGGTAATTTTTTTTAGTCAAACTTGACAAGCGATTTCATAGGAACCAAAATCAAACTCTTGGGTACTTATTCCAGAGAAATGAAAACTTACGTTTACACAAAAACCTGTACACAGATGTGCATAGCAGCTTTCATGATAATGGTCCCAACCTGGAAACAACCCAAATGTCCTTCAGTGCATGAATGGTTAAACAAGCTGAGGTACAGCCACACAAGAGAATACTGCTCATAAGAAAAAGGAACAAAGTACTGAGGCCAGCAACAACTTGGATAAGTAAATCTCTGGAGAATTAAGGTGAATGGGGAAAAAAACATCTCAAAAGTTATATCTTCGATGACTCCATTTATATAGCATTTTGAAATGACAAAATTATAGAGATTGTGAACAGATTGTCAAGGGTGAGGACTGGCCAGGGAGCAGGAAGTAGGTGGGTATTTTTATAAAACGGGACAGCACAGGGGCTCCTTATGGTGATGAAACTGCTATGTTATCTTGACTGGTAGTGAATATACAATCCTACATGATAAACTTGTATAGAACTAAACACACATTAATCCAAAGAATACCTTTTCTTTTCTATCCAGAATGTACAACTGGAAAACTGATAAAATCTGTAGATTGCAACAATGTCAGCTTCTTGGTTGTGGAGAACACATAAGATCTCATTTCTTCTTACAACTGCATGTAAATCTGAAATTATCTAAAAATGTTAGATGTAATAAAAACAAAACATTGGATGGAAGTTATAGGGAAGCAAATTTTTCACAAGATCTCAACGTTTCATTTTATTGGGTATTTATTAACATCAAAATAAAAAATAATTAAAGGAGAAATTTGTGATCTAGCAAATCAAGTGATCTAGCAGGTACCAAAAAGGGCACAATCAGACTACCCTGCTGTGATGCAATAAGAAATTCACATCAGCTAACTAGGTGTATTAAAAAATGTTTAACTTGAATTTAATCAAATGAGTAAATCAATAGACAAATCAGACTGCAAGATACTCTATCAGTCATTTGTCCTAGATTCGACACAAATGTTAATATCACAAAGGCAAACAAAAACTACAAAAGGACTAGTATAAATAAATATTTTTAAGTAATGTGAATATACTTGGGGGCGGGGGGAATAGTCCATTCTCAGATTGAGAATGTCACAGAGAGACATCTTATTCCACCACCATGGCAGACTGAATCAATGCAGACAAAACTCCTTTCTGCTACAAACATAGCTACAACCAAAAACAGGTTAGAAAAATCAAAACAGGTGAAATATTTGTTTGAATAAATAAGAAGGTAATCCACAGGAATCAGAACAGAAAGAGGAAAATATCAGAACAGTGGGCATACAAGCTGGCACTACGGTATGCCAAAGTGACTAAGAACTTAGACACAGACATGAATATCTAGAGGCTGGAGATATCATATGTGTTTAGGGACAGATGAATCAGTTTGGGGACCATGAAATGAAGGTAACTGAAGCTGAGACTTGCGCACAAAAGAAAACTAGGAATAAAGTTGACCCCTTCATTTAAGAAGAAATAGAAGCCCAGCCTAACAATAACAAGAAAACTCGTCTCTTCCTGGAGTTCTGGCCAGAAAAGAAAAGGTATTCTTTGGATTAAATCCCTAAACCTACACAAACACAGTTTGAATTTACATCACCTGCATGGTGCAAGAAACTCAAATCAAGAAGTTAATGTAAAAGGTGGTCCTAGACCGGCAAAAACCCCTGGGTTATTCTATAAAAGCAAACACTATATCACTCTATGGGGAAACCTTCAAAAACTAAGAAAAATATGACTAGCACAGGAAAAAAACAAAAGCAGAAGTCTGACTGAAGAAGAGCTCATAATCCAAGTAGCAAATCGCAGGAAGAAATTATCCACTTTATAGTGGATACATAATTCTAGAAGAACCAGTGGACCAAACAATTTGGATGAGTAACTCCCAGAAGAATTTCAAGTAAGAGAATAATTTGAGACTACAAAATGAATACCAGAGTAGCTATGCAAGAGACAAAATAAGGATAGAATTCATAATAAAAGTATAGAAGACCTAAGGGGGAAAACAGACAGATATGAAAAGGTACCAAACAGCACTTCCAGAACTGAAAAAAATATATCATAGTTCAACAGACAATATAGACAGTAAATAAGACACTACTAAAGACAGAATTAGTTAACTGGAAAATATTCTTGATCACCCAAATGCTTCTTAAAACTATTTTCTAATTAAATATAATAGAGGTATAGATATGAGAACCAAAACAAGAAGGTTCAACATACATCTAAAATTAATTGCCGAAGAGAGTACAGGAACAAGATAATGTCTAATGAGATATACTTCACATTTTAAATAATTAAATGTACCCTGGTGGAGTAGCAGTTAGGTCGACTTGTTCCAAAGGAGCACAGACCACACACCCCTGGGTCTAAATCCCAGGCTATGGGGGAACAACCAGTGTGAAAAACTAAATAAAAATAAAGTAAAGTTCTTCTTCCCTCTCTCTCTTCCTGCCTGCTTGCCTAATCCTGCCTGCACCTCTACATAAAAAAACAAAAAGTTAAATAATTCAGAAACACCGGAGTCATCAGATAAAAGCCTAAGAAGTTCCAAAGAGGAAAAGGAAAAACAAGTCCACACCAAGGCATAGCATGGTAACACTGTGGAGCACTACAGACAATGACTAATCTTAAAACAAATGAGAAATAATTTCTCATCATCAAGAGTAACTGGAATATCAAAGAAGTGATGGGAAAAGTATGTTTAGAATTCTGTTCCCTGTTAGGAAATTCTGTTCAATTGTTAGGAAAAACTCAGAGGTTTATGCTTACTGCAGACTACTTCCATGTGAAAGAATCTGAATCTAGAAGGGAGAAAAAAGATGAACACGAAAAATAACAGTGAGCACAGAAAATGTAGGTAATTTTAAATAAGCACAGGCCTGGCCTGGTGGGGTAGCTGTTAGGTCTGCTGCCTACAACTGAATACAGTCCACATACATCCCCAAGGACCTGGGTATGTGTCCTGGAGCCAAGGGGAGCAACCAAGATGGCCAAGTAAAATAAAAATAAACAAAATGCATCGTCCTCCTCTCTCTTCTTGCCTGCCTGCCTGTTCACCTTCATTCCTACCTACACTTTTCCTTAAAGAAAAAAAAAAAAATAAACTAAATAAGCATTGAATAAAATAATGAAATAAAAAATAATTTTATCAAAATGACATACTCATCATTATAAAACATTATGAAATACAAGGTATCATCAGAATGATAACATAAGGACCTTATTATTATTCAAGAAAGGAGTAGATATTTTCATTTCATCTATGAAGATATAATACAAATCTTTAAAATACCAACTAAAACAATAGAATTGAGGTATATAACATGCAAATCAATAGAAAAGAGACTAAAGAAACTGTAAATCCCATAAAATGAAAGCTTGGTAAAACACGGGAGGTCAAAAGAGGAGAAGGGACATGAAAAGACCCTCTAATAGGAAGTGGCACTACATTTTACAAAACTAAAATGGGCACAATGAATGTGCATAGCCGTGGTCATAGGTTGCTTTCCCCAGGGAAGCTGACTGAGATGTAGTTGTGCTGCAATTTTGTTGAGAACTGCCGACTTATCAACATCTGTGAATAGAGAAGGAGGCAGAAATAGGCAAAGGGATAGGTCAACCTGCAATGCAAACTCCACAGGGACGTTTCACAACTAGAATGAGCCTTCAGAATTAACTGGAGTTAAGCCGAGATGGCCAGGCTTTCATAATCCCACATGGATCAACCACTGGATGTAAACTGCCCCTGAAAAGGGTTTGACCTTGGACAAAGGACCTTCTACAGTTCAGATAATCCTGAAAAAAGCTGACCCTTGAAGGCTATTGGACAGCACTCTTGGAAGCTGGGCAACTAGACCTTCCTTGAAGATGAATCTGGCTTGTCATAGTGTCTGCCATCGTGTCACCAGGTGGCTGCCACCAGCGCTCAAAAAGATCCATTTGTGCTGTGATCAGCATTCCCACACCGTCTCCAAATTCTGCTGCTCAAATGTTCTCTAAAAGAGCATTGAAGTTGTATGTCATAACAATAACAAGTAAATCCAAATAATTTACCTCCAAATCTTTATAACTCAAGATTACATCATGTACCTCGTTTCCTAACCAAAGTAAATCAAATCAAATATTCTTAGCAATGTGGATTGTATTCCTTCACAATTTTATAACTTCAGCTTGTTTCCAAAATGGAGATATCATTTGTTTCTAATATCTTTATCAAACATGAATCCCTACTTGTGCATACATAATTATTAAATATCTCTCTCTAGATAGAAAAGGACTCCAAGATCAGAAACCAACTATGATTTATTTCTTATCCCTCAAATAAAAAACAACTCTATTTAGAAGCAAACAAGCATGCCCAAGTTGGTATGCTCTAGAGAAATTTAAGAGAATTCATCTTAACAAAATATGTCAAGTCAGAAATAAACTGAAAAGCCAAATCAACTAAGGAAAAAAATACAAGTAGATACACTGCAAAATTGTTTACCTCACAATTATGAAAAGGAATACAGCCATGACAGAAAACTTTAATGCATCAATCATGCCCTCTCAACAATTCCAGAATATTTAACAATTTTACTTATTTTGTAATAGATATTCTGTTGCTTAAAAAAGAAAAGAAAATAATAAAAACAGAAACAACTGATAAATATGTTGCTAGCCAAGTCCTACAAGCATTGATTTGAAGAGTGAAATAGGCCAATATCAGCTAAAGACATGACACATTGACACCAAGGTGGTATCTCTCTTGGGATGTGAGAAGATAAATGAGGTCCCCTCAAAGGAAAGTGCTGCTGAATTTTCTTTTACCTGCAGTGAAATCACTTGCCTTATGCACCTTCTTGTCAATTCATGTACTGATAATTCATGTAAGACCCTTCCGTACACCTTTTATTCTGAGCTATAGCTCAGGATTTTCAAGTAGTTGGAAACCTCTAAAACTAAAAGATGTATGTGTTGTTAAAAGTGGTTATATTGCATACATATCTAACACATAATACAGAGATTACCATTTCTGTTTAGTAACATCACATACAAGTAATGTAAATATAATGTAACTGTAATTTTAGATGAAAGTCTCAAAGTATTGCTTAAAAATTACCCCAGGAGTGTGTATGCCTATTATATATAATATGACAAATAGAAACAATATAACATAAATAGCATAGCTATGTATATAACTATATGTAAATATCATATACAGCATAGTATATTGTGTATTTTATTTAATATATAGATTTGTCATTAAAATAAACCACACTGTTACTAGTTATTCTCTATGCTTTCCTCTTTATGTTTGCTTTAAAACTATTGACTACAG